>LR738710.1:945491095-945501615 GCA_902687465.1 Secale cereale
CCCGGCCCAGAAACTTGATGGTGATGTTTTCCTGGCAAAAGCTCTCCTATGTGGAGATTCTAAGCCACCTCGACATCTAGACTAGAGTGAATGGCCCCCTCATTTACTCTCTCTGGTTTCCCGTTTGTTTATTATTTCCAAGATTAAATTGATACATTCATCTTCGGTGGGTGGTACTCTATTAGAGCAAAACCTTATTCATCACTTGACGATTGGATGATGTTTGCATTCATCCATTTATTCCTTTATTTAATTATGATAGCTTGTTATGTTCTGAAATATGTGCACTTATTATTTATGTAGCTTCTTCCTCGCTACATTATATTAGTTAGATGTCATATTTTAGAAACATGCCTTGCCGGTAGCGCAACCACACATACCATTTTATGAGAAACTAAGTACTTTGAGTCTATTAAAAAAAAATCTCCGGGAAGTATTATGACAATCGCCGGCTGCGGTTCGAACATAGTTGGCTCCGGACGAGCTACTATCATACTTCCTATGGGAACAACTTTGATCATTAATGAAGCGTTGTTGTTCCCGGAGTCGACTCGTACTCTTTTGAGCTTTAGAGACATTCGCGCCAATGGTCTTCATATTGAGACCGATGACGAGAACGGCAAGGAGTGCCTACTCATCACAAAGCGGGATGCAAATGGTAAACATGTTATCGAAAGGCTTCCTTCGTTCGACACAGGGCTATACTACACTAAAATAGTAGCACCGCCCGTGTACACTACCCTCAAGACTGTTTTTAGAAGCTCTGAACTCTTCTGCCTCTGGCACGATAGGTTAGGCCACCCCGGACTTACGATGATGAGAAATATAATTAACAACTCGCATGGTCATAATGTTAATGTGAAGAACTTCCCGAATCCCGATGATTTTGTATGCTCTGCATGCGCCACGGGGAAGTTAGTCATTAGGACATCGCCCCTCAAGGCGAGGGATGAAATCCCCGCGTTCTTGGAACGTATCCAAGGGGACATATGCAGTATAATTCAGCCCCTCACGGGGCCGTTTTGGTACTTCATGGTGCTCATTGATGCTTCCTCTAAATGGTCCAATGTTTGCCTGCTGTCAACACGGAACCATGCCTTTGCAAAGTTGATCTCTCAGATCATACAAATGAGGAATAATTTCCCCGATTATCGTATAAAGTCTATTCGAATGGACAACGCCGGATAATTTACTTCAAAGGCGTTCGATGATTATTGCATGGCAATGGGGATCAAAGTTGAGCACTCAGTACCGCATGTCCATACACAAAATGGACTTGCCGAGGCATTGATCAAACGAATTAAATTCATTGCCCGACCGCTCCTTCAGGGTTGTAATTTACCAACTACATGTTGGGGCCACGCAGTGTTACACGCGGCCAAACTCATCAACTCTAGATCGTCGGCCTACAACATCCACTCTCCTGTTCAGCTTGCGCAAGGGTCGGCACCGAAAATTTCCCACCTTCGTAGGTTCGGTTGCCAGGTATACGTACCAATACCACCACCCCAGCGATCGGCGATGGGCCCGCTCCGTAAGTCGGGGATATACGTTGGTTATGAGAATGTGTCCATAATCAGGTATCTGGACCCCATGACAAGTGACTGTCATACGGCCCGTTTTGCTGATTGTATCTTTGACGAGGATTTTTTTCCCGACTTTAGGGGGAGAGAATCAACCCCTTGATGCTAAAATTCGAGAAATCACGTGGCAAGCCACGGGGATCCACGCTCATGACCCGCGCACTGCTGAGACAGAGAGAGAAGTCCAAAAGATAATAGATTTGCAGTCGTTAGCAAATCAACTGCCTGACCACTTTAGTGACTTAAAGACTGTGACAAAATCGCATGTGCACGCGCGTAATGCACCGGAAAGGGTTGAAATACTGAAGAAAAATGATGGTATACCCGCTCCCGTCCAAAGGCCTAAAAGGACGAGAGATCCGGCTTCTCAAATCCCAAGTACTCGGGGACGCCCGACGAAAAAGGATAAGAGAGATTTATTACAGCCTGTCGCCAAAGTACCCCAAAGTGAAACGGGGAGCCAGTTGAGACCTGGCACAAGTACGGAAAATTCAGTGCACGAAATTCCGGACTTAAACTTCCCCATAGGGGAAACACCCAGCAGAGATATATGCGCACACATCGGCGCGGGAAATCTAAAGGACCTTGCTCCCATAATGGGAAATTTGGTAGAGCAAGTGTTGGCGCCGGATGCGCTCCATGACGAAATGGCCATAAATTATATTTATACGGGGGAGTCCATGAACCGATCAATGGTGATTGTCGACATTAACTTTGCTACAAAAATTGCCTCAATCATAGATCTTGACTCTGAGCCTAACACGCTCGCCGATTGTAAGAAAAGGTCAGATTGGAAAGATTGGCAGCAGGCAATCACTGCCGAATTATTATCTCTCAACAAAAGGAAGGTGTTCGGACCAGTTTGTCGAACTCCTCCCCACATTCGCCCGGTTGGCCATAGCTGGGTTTTTGTTCGAAAGAGAGATGAGAATAATAAGGTAGTACGGTACAAAGCAAGGCTCGTCGCTCAAGGGTTCACTCAACGACCAGGTGTCGATTTTGAGGAGACTTATTCCCCGGTCATGGATGGAGTTACCTTTAGATACTTGATCTCGATGGCAGTAAACATGGGCTTGAAAATGAAATTAATGGATGTTGTCACTGCTTACCTGTATGGTAACTTGGATTCGAACATATACAGTATCCAACTTCAATAGGCACTATACGGACTCCGACGGTCAGGTAGAATGTGGTATAATCGCCTAAGCGATTTCCTACATCAGAAGGGCTACACGAGCAATAAAGATTGCCCATGTGTTTTTATACGGCGATCCCAAGATGGATTCTGTATGATCTCGGTGTACGTGGACGATTTAAACATAATCGGTACGCCTGAGGATATTGAGGAAGCGAGTTCCTACCTGATGTCGGAATTCGAGATGAAGAATTTGGGTAAAACCAAGTTCTGTCAAGGTCTGCAACTTGAACATCCCCCTGATGGGATTCTAGTGCACCAGTCGACCTACACCCAGAAGGTGTTGGAAAGATTTGGATTTGATAAGGCATATCCTTCTAAGACCCCGATGGTCGGGAGATCTTTACAGCCAGACAGGGACCCGTTCAGGCCAAAGGAAGATGAGGAGGAAACTCTGGGACCAGAGGTTCCTTACCCGAGTGCAGTTGGAGCACTTATGTACCTCGCAAACTGCACACGGCCAGACATTGCGTTCGCCGTCAGTTTGCTTGCTAGGTACAGTTCTGAACCTACCAAAAGACATTGGAAAGGCGTTAAGGACATCTTTAGTTACCTGTACGGGACCAAAGATCTTGGTATGTTTTAGAAGGAATCAAGACCTATCTCTTATAGGCTATGCTGATGTTGGGTGTCTGTTGGACCCACATATTTCTAAGTCATAGACTCGATATGTTTTCCTTTGTGGTGCGGAACTTTGTTTTCCTGGAAATCTTCCAAGTTGAGTCTTGTATTGACTTCCACGAACCACTTGGAAATCATAGCACTATGCGAAGCATCACAAGAGTGTGTATGGCTTCAACGGATGATCGGCCACATTCAGCAAACATGTAGGCTGAGGACCGTACAAACCCCTACCATTATCTTTGAAGATAATATTGATTGTGTTGCACACATTCAGATGGTTATGTGAAGAGTAATCCCACAAATAATATTAACCCTAAGTTCTCCTATGCACATGAGATGCAGAAGATGAACGAGGTGAGAATCTTGCATGCTAAGTCCGGTGCTAATCTTGTTGATTTGTTCACTAAATCATTACCGACGCCATCTTTCGAGAGGTGTGTGCATGTAATCGGTATGATGAGACTTAGAGAGATGCAAGGTTCAGGGGGAGAAACTTCACAAACTCGTCGTTAAAATCTCGATCCTGATGATCGAGTACTCAACTTGATGGTTGAGTGGATTGTACTCTTTTTCCCTTGAGTGAGTTTCCTGATGTTTCTCACACGAGGTTTTTGACGAGGCAATTCGTGCAACATAACAACGTATACTATGTGCTCTTTCTCCATATTTTTCCCACTGGGTTTTTCGGAGTTTTGAGACATGGATATACGGATAACTGCCCAAGGGGGAGTGTTGGGAAACTTGGGCTTTAGATGGAACAAGTCATTGGCCCATTATAGACCAAGTCCCTCCACTTAACATTAAAGTGGGCACTTATCCCTTCACCCCTAGATATATAAAGAGGAGAGCACCATATGTATGGATGGTTGATGATGATTAATAAAGAAAGACTCCCCTCTACTTCTCTGTGTCAATTTACTTTCTGTATCTGTGTATGATCGACTACGACGTTTGCTCCCGCTCCACAACCCTGGACCGGACTCGCCGGCATGAGTTGCGAAACAGTTTTATTGTCAACTAGAGAGTCTCCCCGCGAGAACTCCCGGATTGGGACGTGTTAACTTCCATAGTTTTCTTTGTCACCTACTTTTTTCCCTTTTTAAGCAGCTAGCCATGTACATCACAGAAAATTAACTTCCCTCATTGATAAATTAAAAGTGTTATCTTCTGTAATAGCAAACTGCTACAACAACAGGATGTTAACTGTTACAGTTAACGAGAAAAGTTCTTCGGGTTCCTTTAAGGTTAAGTCTACGTACGCAGACATGTTGAATCGACATAAGGTCTTTCTATGTAAAAATATTTTGAAGATGAAGATGCAACTGAAGATTAAGATATTCACATGGTTTCTATATAGAAAAGTTATTCTTACCAAAGATAATGTGTCAAAACGTAACGTTATTCTTACGAGATTAAAATATTTTGAAGATGAAGATGAAGGTGCAACTGAAAACTAAGAAGTGTGCTTTAACTCGTTCTATTTAGAGAATTGTGTGACATACTTCTAATATTCCGCCACCATCCAGTGTAATAAATAAGTTCGGCATTTTGTTAAATCGGATTGACAAAGACACAAAGGCCAATATTTGAATAGGGATATGTATCTTGTTGTGGGCATTATGTAAAAGTGGAAACGAAATTGTCTGTAACAAGAAAGGAAATGTTCATTTTTTACAGGTAGTACGTATGTCCACACATTACAGCCACGCATGGTCTTTCCTTCTTCCATAGGCGCAACGGGCACAGGTGGATTTTGTATGCAGCCGTCTGCAGACGGTTACTCGGGCTATCTACACCGTGGATGGCTGGCAGCTTACTATTTGCTACATGAAGCATAGTCGATATATTTTTGTCTTCTTCCGTTGGCAGATTTTTATGTCTACTTTGCAATAAAATAGTTGCGCGCATCTGTGGATATAGAGGCCGGGGCTCAGTTCCTCTTTTTGAAAAAACACGAAAGAAAAATCTTTGAAAGCTCACACTATATGCAGGTAAATCCTTGTACACAAATGGTTGATCAAGTAAGGTTGTGTGACTCTTCCAACTGTCAAAAGTTGATAAAATGGAACCATATGCAGGTCGTCTTCATCAACAATGAGAAGGGATATGGGTGGCAGTGAAGACTGCAGAAGAAGAAAAATGGAACCATATGCCGGCTTTCTCCATCAACAATCATCAACAATGAGAAGGGATATGGGTGGCAGTGAAGAATGTCAAAGAAGAAAAATGGAACCATATGCCGGCTTTTTCCATCAACAATCATCAACAATGAGAAGGGATATGGGTGGCAGTGAAGAATGCAAAAGAACAAAAATGGAACCATATGCCGGCCGTCTCCATCAATAATGAGAAGGGATATGGGCGGCAGTGAAGAATGCAAAAGAAGAAAAATGGAACCATATGCCGGCCGTCTCCATCAACAATGAGAAGCTCATAAAATGGAACCATATGCTGGTCCTCCCCATCAACAAATTATTTAATATTCTCTAATTTTTATATATAGGTAATTTTTTGACACGGTGGTGGACTCTGCATGCATGACGAACTATTCGGCATGATGAATTTTTTAATACATCCGAACTGCTTGACGAACTACCGGTATTCTTTGCTTTTGGGGAGATTATTTCTAGCATGATTTTTGAACCGCCATTTGAGCGATGCATGCATATTTTGGACGTGATCTTCAAACCGCTATTTGGATTCATTCAAATGGTATGGCATTGGTAAGCTATGGACTAGACGTAGCTTTTTCATTTTATTCATTTTCCAAATTTCTAAGAGATTTAAGAGCAGTTTTCAGTATACTTTATTTCCTTTTTGAATTTTTGATTTTAAGCACTGTTTTTGGACATTATTTTCAAATCGCTTATTGAAACGTAGCAAATGATATGCCATTTGAAATATATTGACTTGCCACAACTTATGTTGGAAACTCGCCCACAGGATCGATCACATCATAACACGAACGCACGTGATCACAAAAAAACTGATAGCCAAGGACACATGTCGCGCCCCTCGTTTCTCTTTTTACTTATTTTCTGTTTTCTGAACTCACGGTATTACAAAACGCACGGCCGTACCCACGTGTACATATACGTGAGTTTCACATACCAACTAGACCAAATCCTACACAGACACCTAATACTTTCCTAATCTAATTACACGGCAAGCTTGATCGCAGTCCAAACCTAATCCTATACCAGAAGAAACCTACCATGACTTTCTATAGCCAAGCACCTCCTAGCCAGACTAGAAACTACACATACTACTACTAACTATTCCAGCCGAAACTAACTTGGAAACACATCAACCCGTCTTGGACTAGACTAGCTAGCATACCATAAGTGACTCCAATTAGGACATATACGCGCCTAATTTTTGCACTTGCATAACTCCAGTTTGGATTATTCTAACATTCTCCTCTTAATCCAAACACTCGATTCTTTACACGATAAGACACGCAGACGATCATCTGTTCATTTTGTCACGTTGGTTGCCTCCGATGACGCGACTTACCGGACCGCAACTTCTGACTTCTCACAACGATGGCCACCACTTTATCATCATTTTTTTCATACCGACTTGTAGACTGAAACCAACGATATCCGGACTACCAGCCACACTGCCGCATCTTAGCGTGCTACATGCAGACAAAACACATAGCCTCCTGCAGGAACCCGACTTAACTGGTGCACGTCCATCTCCACGTAGATCTTTGTCTTACATCGATCGCTCACACATGGGGAGACACATCTCTTCACCCGCCACATCTTCAATATCTCTCATTGTCGCCGATGCCACATGTTATCGAACGACACCTTCTGTCCAGCGGCAACACAACTCGCCATATACGTGCAACTAATCTCCAACATAAATGAACTCGCCGGAATTCCACGACCACGAACAGAAACGCAAGGCACGCATTCCTTTTTCCGCCAGTGACGCATCTCAACTGCAACAGAAGATTTACACACCTGAGCTCTTGGACGCACCTTACAAGAACTCATGTGCACAACTTGACGACAACTCGCAAATTTGACGTCTCCACCTTGCTCCCTCCGGCGATGATCTCGATGATTTCCTCGGTGTCGCAACTTCGGCACCTCCATAACCATCATCAATCACCAATGCCTTGTCGACGACAGCCATGTCGCCCTCACTTCCGATAGCACCCTCATCGTCTTCTCGACGTCGCTCCGTCGAACGACTATCTCTTATCCTCCACGTCGCTCCACCCCCAATGACTATTGCCCGCTCTCCTTGTCGATGCACCACCCAACGACTATATCGCCCGCTCCTTGTCGTCGCTACACCAGCGACCGTATCGCCTGCCCGAGGGGCGCGACACATGCCCTTGGCTATCAGTTTCTTGTGATCGCGTGTGTTCGCGCTATGATGTGATTGATCATGTGGGTGAGTTTGCAACAACTTATTCCTCTAGAAAATTTACGATTTCTATATAGTTTATGATTAATTTTATAAATCTGAAAAAGGGAGAAACGAGTCTACACACGAATGACTTCAATTTGCCATGGATGTGGTGCTCGGGTGGAGCGAGGCGACAAGGGAGAATCAAATTGGACTCATATATGTAGCTATTACATGAAGCGGCGGTCAATTTGGACAAACGAAACTACTATTGATGATTTCAACGCGTAAGACTTTTGCCTCAGGAAAATAGAGTATTTGAACTGTTTTGAATATGGCGGTGTACTTCCCTTTGTGTGCATGTGAAGTTCCATGTCGCAGAATAGAAGATATATATTACCATGCAGTTTTTGTCATCATTTTTTAATCGCTTATTCGAATAATGCATGATATATAGGTAAATAGCTATGGAAATTCCGCTCTTTTTCATGTTGATCATTATTTTTGGAAATTATTGATGGTTTAAGAGCAGTTTCAAATAAAGTAAATTATATTTTCCCCGAACTTCCCTGTTTTTTGCACTGTTTTCTTACCGTGGAGTTCAATGGTTTATAGGTTAATTTTGCACTGGATTTAAATGAGCCTTGTTCGTCCAAATAAAGTGAAATGCAGTGGATGGTAGTGCAGTACCAGCATCATAGAAGCTCATCACAAAACTTGCCGCAGTTTAGCATTAGCACGACGCGTGTTGTAGCGCCATCAGCCACGGTGCCCTCCATCGGTCCACACCGGGGAGGTCCCTCTTCAACCACGTGTGCTGCTCTGCTATGCAAAACCGGCATACAAGCCCCACATCATCGCGTGGGTTGTGCAATTATATTGTTATCTTTCTATGCCATCTCTTGTTGTTGATGACATGAATGAGAATAATAAAATATGGTCTTTCTAACACTCTACATTTTTATTCTATTTTTTTTTATGAAATGGTGTTTTCACTTGTTTTCAGACGGATGTGTGATTAAAAAAGAACTTTCATGGTTGTGTCTTTGTATCCTATACAAATACGTATATCTGTAAAATACATAAATTGATATTTTGATAGATGGAATTGATAGATATCCCAAAAAGACGTTCATTACCTATAACTAGGACACATGGCTAATCTGCACTTTCTATATTGCTTATTCACAACACAAGTTGTAGATCTTTTGGTCCCGTGGGTTTTGCTAACTACAATATCTTGAGGTGCCGTACAATCGACCCCCCTCTATAAATACATAACATCCGATGCCCAACTGTCTCTTCAATGAGGAATACATTACATCTTCTTCCGAACCAAGCTAAATCACTACATTGATCTTCAGAGATAGTCAAATGTCACTGATGTTCCGGCGGCGCGCCCGCACCGATGAGTATGTCCGGCCGGCGCCGAGACCGCTGGTGGTGATGGCGGAAAACAAGCCGCCAAAGTATCCACAGCAGGTATTGACTCTTGACTTGTTGAAATCCTTAGAAAAACTTATATTTGGGAATGGGAGGAGTAATTTAGAGGTGGAAATTAATGGAAGCATCTCCTTCTTCATTTGTTGCACTCTGTTTAATCCTTAGTGTCTAGTGGATAGTTAGAGAGTGGATAGCAATGATATAGCTACCGAATCTAGATAGTTAGAGGACCTTACCATGAAAGTTTAGTGACCAAGAAAAAGTCTTGAAATTTGGATTTAGGTGCACATTTCAACAGTGGGAAGAAACGACATGAGGGTGTCGTGGGTGACCGACGACCTGCGTGCGCCGTCCGTGGTGGAGTACGGCACATGTCCTGGAAAATACACGGCGTCCGCGGAGGGAAGCCATACGACGTACCGCTGCTCCTCGTACCAGTCCGGCGCGATACACCACGTGACGATCGGCCCGCTCAAGCCCAGCACGACCTACTACTACCGGTGCGGGAAGGCCGGCGACGGCGACATGTCCCTCCGGACTCCTCCGGCGAGCCTGCCCATGGAGTTGGTTGTCATCGGCGACCTCGGGCAGACGGACTGGACCAAGTCGACGCTGTCGCACATCGGCGACCCAGACGCAGACTACGACATGCTGCTGCTCCCCGGCGACCTGTCGTACGCGGACAGGGTGCAGCCGCTGTGGGACTCGTTCGGTCGGCTGGTTCAGCCGCTGGCGAGCGCCCGGCCGTGGATGGTGACGGAGGGTAACCATGAGATTGAGGCGTACAACAAGAATGAGGATGCGTTCGTGGCCTACAACAATCGGTGGCGCATGCCGCACGAGCAGAGCGGCTCCCAGTCCAACCTCTACTACTCCTTGGACGCGGCGGGTGGCGCGGTCCATGTCGTCATGCTGGGCTCCTATGCCAGTTTCCAGGAGGGGTCGGAGCAACATACATGGTTGAAGAGGGACCTCGCCGGCGTCGACCGGCACCGGACGCCGTGGCTGGTCGTGCTGCTGCACGCGCCGTGGTACAACACCAACGAGGCGCACCAGGACGAGGACGTGGGCGAGAGCATGCGCACCGCCATGGAGAGGCTTCTCTATGAGGCCAACGTCGACGTCGTCTTCGCCGGACATGTCCATGCCTATGAGCGCTTTGTAAGTACTCCTCTATATATTGTGTCCATTTTTGTCTACTCTTCAACTACTCCCTCTCCCTCTCCCTCTCCCTCGGTAAAGAAATACTTATATGCCTACTCTTCAACTATATATATATATATATATATATATATATATATATATAT
>LR738710.1:945501926-945515158 GCA_902687465.1 Secale cereale
CCCCCCCCCCCGCGCAAAAAAGAAAAGAAAAAAGACAGACTAACTAACCAATTCCATTATGTACGTGGCCCTTGACCTAGTAGACGAGGATCTACGACAACAAGGCCGACGCCCGGGGTCCAGTGTACATCACCATCGGCGATGGTGGCAACAGGGAAGGCCTTGCTTCCAAGTACGTGATTGATTCCTCTCACATCCTACTGCCCTTCATTTGCACCGTACGTAATATATATCTCGACTTTTTTCTTGTTCATTCAAGATTCATCAGGGATCACAAGTCGGCGCCGCTTTCGTTGTTCCGCGAGGCGAGCTTCGGGCACGGGCGACTGAGGATCGTAAATGAGACGACCGCCGTCTGGAGGTGGCACCGCAACGACGACGAGTTCGCCACCGTGGCCGACGAGGTCTGGCTGGAGAGCTTGGCAACATTAACCAATCGCCGGTCGTTGCACGGCCGCCGATGAGTTGTAGGGTAACAGTACACGACGTCGGCGTAACTACTGCCAGGGCAAGAATTGGCTTATTCAGTTGGTTCTCCGTTCCATAATGTAAGACGCTTTTTGATACTAGTGTAGTGTTAAAAAATGTTTTACATTATGGACAGGAGGGAGTACATAATAAGTTGTATAATAAAAGCAACTTCAAAGCCATGTCAAAATATTTATCCCTGGATTGGTTGTTATCTATAACTGGCTGACATAACAACACAATTCAGCCGCGTCTATATTGTCACATTCAGTTTGATGTTTATCAATATCTTAGTCACTTTTGAGTTCCCAATGGATTGGGATTGTACTATTACAACCAGTTTACTGGCAATAACCTGCTGTAATATGATTTTGTACAGGCAGGAAGAAATCTAAATTCGACCTTCCTTGCAACACAATATATATATATATATATATATATATATATATATATATATATATATATATATATATATATATATATATATATATATATATATATATATATATATATATATATATCAGAGTGGACTTTGCCGAAAAAGGGTTTCCCCCGCTTTGTATTACAAAGCAACCAACCGAACCATTCAAGGATAGGTGCTGAGACGGAAGCAGCACAGTCACGCCCAAAAGAAACACCAGAGAAAGAGCAAAAGAAACAAATGCCGCAACGGCGGATCAACAAAAACGAAGAAGCCTCGCGATCGCTGCGTCCACCGGTATCTTCCACTAGGCTCCAAGACTCCGAAGCGCCGGCACCTATCAACACCTCCAAGAAGGATCGCGAAGATGACGACGCTGCTGCCAAGGGTTTCCCCCGGTACACGACGAGGCGAGAAGAAGGTTAGCCCCCGACGTCCTCTCGGAAGGTCAGGTCGCACCCGCAGGCGCCACCGCGCCGGTGTCGTCCTAGCCGACAAGGGTTCCCCCGATCCCAACCCGCACCTTGGGCGCTCCGGAGCCTGCCACCAAACCAACCACCACCGTGCACCAACGCGGTCATGAGGCCCCCACGCCGTCTCACCACGGCACTGCGAAGGGAGGACAGCATGGCGAAGAATCAGAGCCGGGCCTAGGGCATCAGCACAGTCGGCACGCGGAAGGGCCCCACCTCCACCGTCAGCGACGGTAGCCGTCCGGACGCAATAGTAGGAGCACGCCAAGTCCGTGGGCCCATAGGCCCGGCCAAGACCTCGTGGGCCCGTAAAGCTCCCGCCCTCGCGCTGCTGCCAGCACGTCGTCGGTGTTGGAAATATGCTCTAGGGGCAATAATAAAATAGTTATTATTATATTTCCTTGTTCATGATGATTGTCTATTGTTCATGCTATAATTGTATTATCCAGAAATCGTAATACATGTGTGAATACATAGACCACAACATGTCCCTAGTGAGCCTCTAGTTGACTAGCTCGTTGATCAATAGATGGTTACGGTTTCCTGACCATGGACATTGGATGTCATTGATGATGGGATCACATCATTAGGAGAATGATGTGATGGACAAGACCCAATCCTAAGCATAGCACAAGATCGTGTAGTTCGTCTGCTAAAGCTTTTCCAATGTCAAGTATCTATTTCTTAGACCATGAGAATGTGCAACTCCCGGATACCATTGGAGTACTATGGGTGTGCCAAACGTCACAACGTAACTGGGTGGCTATAAAGGTACACTACGGGTATCCCCAAAAGTATCTATTGGGTTGGCACGAATCGAGACTCGGATTTGTCATTCCGTATGACGGAGAGGTATCTCTGGGCCCACTCGGTAAGACATCATCGTAATGAACTCTATGTGACTAAGGAGTTGGTCATGGGATGATGTGTGATACGTGTCCAAGGTATCTATAATTTTTTATTGTTCCATGCAATTATTTATGAAGTCTTGGATGTTTAATGGGCTTTATCATTCACTTTTATATCATTTTTGGGACTAACCTACTAACCCAAAGGCCCAGTCCAGATTGTTGTTTTTTGCCTATTTCAGGGTTTTGCAGAAAAGGAATATCAAACGGAGTCCAAGCGGAATGAAACCTTCGCAGGAGATATTTTTGGAGGAAATCACGCACGATAGACTTCGGGGCCAAGCCAGGGGACGTGGGACCAGCCCTCGAGGGTGGGGGGCGCGCCCCCCTTCCCAGGCTACGCCCCCTGCCTCGAGGCTGGCCCACGTGGCCCCTTCCTCCTATATATACCTACGTACCCCAGAAACTCCGAACACAGAGAGAAAACCCTAATTCCACCGCCGTAGCTGCTGTTCCCGTGGAGATCCCATCTTGGAGCCTGTTCCAGGAGGGGGATCCATCACGGAGGCCTTCATCATCATCATCACCGCCCTCACCATGAGTTGTGAGTAGTTTACCATAGACCTTCGGGTCCATAGCTAGTATCTAGATGGCTTCTTCTCTCTCTCTGGATCTCAATACAAAGTTCTCCTCGGTCTTCGAGCAGATCTATTCGATGTAATCTCTTTTTGCGGTGTGTTTGCCGAGATCCGATAAATTGTGAGTTTTGTATCAAGGTTATCTATGAAAGATATTTGGTTCTTCTCTGAACTTTTTATGTGTGCTCATAATATCCTTGCAAGTCTCTTCAAATTATTGGTTTGGTTTGGCCTACTAGATCTATAGTTCTTGCAATTGGAGAAGTGCTTGGCTTTGGGTTCAATCTTGCGGTGTCCATTCCCAGTGACAGTAGGGGCAGCAAGGCACGTATTGTATTGTTGCCGTCGAGGATAAAAAGATGGGGTTTTCATCATATTGCTTGAGTTTATCCCTCTACATCATGTCATCTTGCTTAAGGCGTTACTCTGTTCATATGAACTCAATACACTAGATGCATGCTGGATAGCGGTCGATGTGTGGAGTAATAGTAGTAGATGCAGGCAGGAGTCGGTCTACTTGTTTCGGACATGATGCCTATATACAATGATCATGTCTAGATAGTCTCATAATTATTCGCTTTTCTATCAATTGCTCGACAGTAATTTGTTTACCCGCCGTAGAATATCACTATCATGAGAGAAGCCACTAGAGAAACCTATGGCCCCCGGGTCTATTCTCAACATATCAATCTACATCAACTTTACTTTGCCGCTTTTATTTTCTGTTTTATTAAACCAAAAATACCAAAAATATAAACTATCATCTCTATCAGATCTCACTATCGTAAGTGACTGTAAAGGGATTGACAACCCCTTATCGCGTTGGCTGCGAAGTTCTTATTTGTTTGTGCAGGTGCGAGGGACTGGCGTGTGGTGTCCTACTGGATTGATACCTTGGTTCTTAAAAACTGAGGGAAATACTTACGCTACTGTGTTGCATCTCCCTTTCCTCTTCGAGGGAATACAACGCAAGCTCAAGAGGTAGCAAGAAGAATTTCTGGCACCGTTGCCGGGGAGGCTTACGCAAAAGTTAGGCTTTTGGCCTAAGTTGGTAGCAGCTACTGCCCCCAGGAGCCTCCTGCTCCAGGGGTATGGTGGTGAGACCAAGGATCGTAGAAGGATGATGGCGCGTACACCGAACTCCTCGGAGTCTCCCACGAGGAAGGTTCCGAGCGCCAAACAGAGGAAGACCCTTCACCGAACTCGGTGGCGGTCTCATCCTGAAAATGTGGTATCTCACCGTGCCTCTCCTCGTCGGGCACAACCCCCTCCATGGGGTTATGGAACTGATGCTGGACCATGAACTCATCGAACTGGACAACATCAAAGGACCATCCGTTCCTGCAAGAAAAATCAAACAAAAGAGGTGCAGGTAGACGGATCTCGCGTTCCGCGGTAGTTCTGAAACGCAAGATATAAACAAGGTTATCAAGCTCAATACCCATGGTAACAAACTTATGCCTTTTCATAGCAGCAAGATCAAAGCTTAAATAAGTAAAAGGAGTATCATCAGGATGTGGGGTGCCTCCAAGATGCTCTAAGATAAGTGTGGCATAAACGCCACCATATAAGTCCCCCTTGTTACCGTTCATAGCAAGGCGTCGAGCAATTAAGGTACCAATATTATAATCAGACCTCCCTGAGAGGGCTGCTGCCAGGATAGCAATATCCGGAGCAGAAATGTTGCTCGTGTTGTCACGAGCTAACACCCCTCTAGCAATATAATATGCAAAATACCCGAGGTGAGGAAACAAGATACTGGAGATCTTCGACCGATGAATATCCCTCGTACCCATGCTGCAGAGAGAGTTGATGACGGTTTTCAGCTCGGAGGGCTGAGTGGCCATCCTTGCCGTCCTCCCAGCATTCGGCACACCTATTACTTCACAAAAATTTCCCAAAGTCATGGTGATAAGATCATTATAAATTTTAAACTCAATAGCACCTGATTCAGGATTATATCTAAAACTGTTAATGAAAATGGAGGTGAGTTTTTGATACTGAGTAACACGGCTGGTGACGA
Organism: Secale cereale; assembly: GCA_902687465.1. Lineage (NCBI taxonomy): Eukaryota > Viridiplantae > Streptophyta > Magnoliopsida > Poales > Poaceae > Secale > Secale cereale. The sequence continues at coordinate 945,506,798 of LR738710.1, forward strand.
GCCGTGTCAAACCTGCATTAGCACAAAGATTATAAAACTCATCCTTGATTCCCGCAGCTTTCATGAATTCGTCACATGGATATGTCATCGCACGTGCTGGACTTGTATCTTCCAACAACTCCAGGGGCACATGATCTTCATTATAGCTCACCCTGGCAGTCGTTGGTGAAGCTGCGGCCCTAGTGACTCGATCGGAGTGTGCGGGCCTCCTCTTCTCAAGCCATCCTTTTGCCCTTCCTAATAAACTCATTTCTGAAAAAAATTTACAATTCACAAAAACGAGGATTAAAACAAAGTGAGCTAAGGCAAACTACTCAACTCACTTGCCCAAGGCATAGACTTGCATCAAAACTTGGAAAATAACTTTCTACACATGCATGCAAGCTCATCTCTACAGCACCAAGACCTACTAAATATTCACAAATGAGGCCACCAATCAAAAATCTAATTGGAGGAGTGGAGGAGTCACATACCAGGGAGTATTTGCTCAAAATTTCAGCTCAAATGATGGGCTGTAGAGAGAGATCGAAGAATCGCTCCAAGAACAGCAAGAACAACAAGAACAAGACCAGAACTCGGGTTTCTGGAAAAAGAGAGAGAGAGGGGAAGAAGAAGTACCTGGAGGGGGGGGGGTCCCGTGGGCCCCAGGCGCCCTGTGGGCGCGGCCAGGGGCTGGGCCGCGCTAGCTGGCCGCCTGGGCCACTGGTGGCCCCCCTGGCTGGCCCCAGGACTTTCCGGGTCTCTCCCGTTGTGGACATTTTTAAAATAATTTTTCTGGAATTTTTCTGAAAACTTCACTGTTGAAATTTTTTCGAAGTTCAAAAAGCTGCGAAACTCTCTGAAAACTTGAAGTAGTTAGTAGTGTTGTGAAGCTTCAAAAACATAGATACTTGGTACATCAAGTAGGACAATACTAAAAACAAATGAAAACATAGAAAGCTCAACTTTTTATCCATATAAAACACGTTTACTAGTAAGGTTGATCAAGTCTTACCAACAAACAAGCGATATATAGAGCAAAAAGTATCACCTCCTACAAAGTAATCACTGAACTTTTACCTTGATGGACATTGTCCCTACCATGATAGTTTTGTATTTGTGAGGCACATGTAGTGGACAGTCCCATTCTCCAATTTTCACGGTCTCGATATTCTCTATAGAGTTGAGGGCATGCCTCCTGTCGGTCTTCTTCGGAAAATATACCGTGTGTTCTTTATCATTCACATGAAAGGTAACCTTCCCTTTGTTGCAATCAATAATAGCACCTGCGGTGTTAAGGAAAGGTCTACCAAGAATAATGGACATGCTCCCATCCTCGGGCATGTCAAGCACAACAAAATCAGTAAGAATTAAACAATTAGCAACTTCAACTGGAACATCCTCACAAATACCTATCGGAACAGCGGTTGACTTGTCAGCCATCTGAAGGGAGATATCTGTAGGAATTAGTTTCTCTAAACAGAGCCTCTCGTAAAGAGAGAGAGGCATAACACTTACTTCCGCTCCAAGATCACATAAAGCAGTGTTGACATAATTATTCTTTATGGAGCAAGGAATGGTGGGTATACCTGGATCACCGAGCTTCTCAGGAATCTTTCCGCTGAAAGAATAGTTAGCAAGCATAGTAGATATTGCATCATTAGGAACTTTTCTTTTGTTAGTGACAATATCTTTCATATATTTTGAATAAGGAAGAAACTTAATAGCATCAGTCAAAGGAATTTGAAGAAAAAGAGGTTTAATCCATTCACAAAACTTATTATAATGCTCTTCTTCTTTAGATTTGATGGACTTACCTGGAAAGGGCATGGGTTTCTCTACCCATGGTTCTTTCTCCTTCCCATGTTTTCTTGCGATGAAGTCTTCTTTAGTGTACCTCTTACGTTTGTCAGGTGCTTCTTCCTCTCGAACATCAGGCGGATCATTCTTTTCATTATCATTACCTTCAGGTTCAGCACCGTCTTCAGTCTCAGCATCGGAGATAGATACACTGTTGGGATCAATAGCTGGCTCTTTATCTGCAATAGGATCATTAGAATTGTCAGTCTCTTTATGTTTCTTTTTCTTATTTGGAGAGACAACAATTTCTTCTTCCTGCATTTTAGAATCTTGCTCGATTCTCTTCGGATGTCCCTCTGGATAAAGAGGATCTTGAGTACTAGTTCCTCCTCGGGTCTTAATCCCAAAAGCCTGCAATTTATCTTGTTTGGCATTGTTAGCAAGCAAATCTCTTTGCACATTAGAAATTTGATCAAGCTGAGTTTGAACCATATGAAAATGCTTCACAAGACATTGAACATCATTAACTATTCTATCTAAAACACCAAGCAACTTTTTGATAGCAAGGGAATTATCATGCAACTGACTTTCTATCCTCTCATTAAAATGATTCTGTTTCATAATAAAATTATCAAACTCATCTAAACATTGATCAGGAGGTTTACCATGAGGGATGTCACTTGCGTTGAAATCTAAAAGAGAGTGTACCTCTACCATAGGAGGGTGAGTGGTAGGCTCACACAGCTTCTCAATAGGGGGTAGATTCTTCACATCTTCAGCTTTAATACATTTCTCTTTAATAGACTTCTTTGCTTCTCGCATATCCTCGGGGCTTAGAACAAACATGCCCCTCTTCTTTGTTGGTGGAGGTGGTTCAGGGACGGACCAATCTTCATGGTTCTTGGCAATTCTGCCCATTAAATCTTCCGCGTCGTCCGGTGTTCTTTTCTTGAAAACACAACCAGCACAACTGTCCAAATAGGATCTAGATTCATCGATTAAACCAGCATAGAATATATCAATTAATTCATTCTTAGGAACTCCATGTCCTGGTCTAGCCTGAATCAAACCGCAGTACCTCCCCCAAGCTTTAGGGAGGGACTCATCCTGCAACTGTTTAAAGTTATAAATTCTTTGTAAAGCAGCATGTTGCATATTAGCAGGAAAGTACTTATCAACAAAAGAGTGAGCTAAGTCCTGAGGACTCTTAATAGAACCGCATGGGAGTGAATCATACCATGCTTTAGCACCTTCCTTCAACGAGAAAGGAAGAAGATTGGTCACATAAAAGTAGCGTATCTTCTCATTTGTGGTAAACAGGCTACCTAGCTCACCAAGTTTAGTTAGGTGTGCAATAGCATCATCATTTTCTCTGCCATAAAAGGGGTCAGCTTCAACCATAGGTATAAGTGAAAGATCAACAGAGAAATCAAAATCAAGATCATCAATGCATATAGGAGATGTAGCAAACTCAGGATTAGGAACGGTTTTGTTTTTCAAAGAGTGTTTTTCAAATATTTTCTTAATAGTTTCAGGGTCAGAGCCGGCAAACTCTGTCGGTTCCCTGCATAAATCTTCATCAAGTATATAGTAATCATCATCAAGGAGCCTCTCCTGGAGTTTACTCAATTCGGGAAAATCATAAGTCTCACCAATAGGGTAGCGAGTAACAGGAAGTTCAATTTCATATTTTTCAGCAGCAGCAGTAATTTGTTTCTCAAGAGCATAACCAAGTGAACTAATATCATCATCAAAAGTAGTAGAAGCATCATCAAGTGTATCAGACATAGTAACAGATTCAGTAGGAGCATCATGTGGTGGTGGTGAGGCGAACTTACTCATGACAGAAGGTGAATCAAGTGTAGCACTAGTGCTCAGAGCAGTACCTCTTCTTGTAGTGGATCGTAAGATCGGAACCTTGGGGTCTCCTTTCTTACCCATAATGAATAAAGTGCAGCAGGTAGGATACCTCAAGTAGACTTATAAATATTGCTATGCTCCCCGGCAACGGCGCCAGAAAACGGTACTTGATAACCCTCAACCGTAAGGGATCGAGATAGTCTTCGCGGGTAAGAATAACCCAATTTATTGATTCGACACACGGGGAGCCAAAGAGTATTTATAAGCTTTAACAGTTGAGTTGTCAATTCAACCGCACCTGAAATATACTAACTTGCAACAAAAGATAAGTGGTAACAGTGATATGATAGTGATGATAGTAATAGTAAAAGTAAACAGCAAAAGTAAATAGCAGTAGTAAATAGCAAAAGTAGCAACTAGTGACAAGCAAGGTTTAAAATACTGTAGGCTAGGGAGATGGATGGTTGGGCGTTGCATGGATGAGATAGTTTCTAACTCGGGGCACGGCACACAGAAAAGTAATGATCATCTAGGCAAATATCAAACATTAGGCATGTATCCCGTAGGTAGTTGTACGTGCTTGCAATAAGAACTTGCACAACATCTTTTGTCCTACAATCCCGTTACGAACGGGGCCAAAAGGAACTAATGGATATTAAGGTGCTCCTGTCAAAGAGCACCGGAACAAAGCAATGAACTCAATGGATACATGTAATCCTCAAACTACGGACCATCCCCTTTGGTGTCCCAAGCTGTCACCTTTGGGATCGCCGGTTCCGAACCGTAACAGGTGCATACAACTCATAGATAGGATCAAGAACACAAATATATTCATGCAAACACATATGGTTCAGATCTGAAATCATGGCACTCGGGCCCTAAGTGTCAAGCATTAAGAATAACAAGTTGTAGCAAAGATGATAAACACCATACTAGATGATAGGCAACATGCCCCCAACAATCTGACGAACTATTACATGATCTAACTCATCCAATCCCTACCATCCCCTTCGCCTACAGCAAGGGAATTACTCACACATGAAGGGGGAAGTCATGGAGGGATGATGGAGTGGTGATGATGATGACGATGGCGACGATCTCCCCTCTCCGGAGGCCAAATCAGCCTCCAGATTAGCCCTCCCGAAGAAGAACAGAGGGTGGCGGCGGCTCCGCGACGGAAAACAGCGAAAGGACTTCCGATGTGGGATTTCTGCGTCGGGAGGAAAAATACGGGCTAAAGTAGGGCACCAGGGGGTGTGGGCCCCACCCAGGCGCTGTAACACCCCAAAAATTTAACCATGATTTATTTATTAAAATTTTGCCAGGAAATTAAATTTTTATTTTCTGGATTTTCTTTTGATTTCAGAACCATTCTTTTCTTCTGAATTGTGGAGTTTTCCCTCCAAGGGGAACTTTTCAAAAATATTGTTGGACTTGTATACCTTCTCAAGATCATTTCTTTTATCAGTGGAATTATTTCTATAAATGTTTTCCTAAAACTTTATTGCTTTTAAATTGGTTTCTCATAAGTTTTGGAGTCCCTTTTGCACTGCAACCCTTTGATAAATGCATTTAAAAATTCCACCAAAATTTGGGGATGACATGTGATGGTCCTAAATCACTTTTATGCAAAAACCTCTCTTAGTCATTTGAGGATTTTGAGCCCTACCTCTAGTTTTCAAATCTGGTTCAGTTTGCAATTTGCACTACAACCTATTTTTATTTTTCTTTGTAACTTCCATAAAAATTTGGAGATGTTAGTAGAAGAATATAATTCATTTCTATGCAAAAACCCATTGGTGTTCTTTGGAAAAATTTGAGCAGAACATCCTCTTTTGCTCTCTGGTCCAGTTTGGCATTTTCTACTGCAACCCCATTTTATCTTGCCCTATTACCCATGAGATTTCTCCTGCTATTAGTATACCCTACCAAACTCTTAAGTCCAGGAGATTGGACCCATTGGAATATTTTTGGTCCATGCAATAATGGCCTTTCTTTTCTGTCCAGTTTTGGTTTTCTCAAAAACTTGCACTAGGAAGTTTTTGCTTTTGACAAACTAACCTTGCCACCCTCTTTATCATCTAAAGAGACTCTGATCTGGAGCTTTTGGCCACCAGAAGAGATGCCTAGAAGCCCATGGCATTCTATCGAGCACCTTGTGTTCATGGATAGTTTTGGCATAGTTTTATATTTGCACTGTGATCTTACCCCTCTGGACAAACCAGCATGTCCACTAAACTCCTAGCTAACTCTAACCTAGACCTGTTAAACCCCAGCCTCACCCAAGACCTCTAGCACGCTATGGCATTGCGTCGAGCACCTGGCGTGCGTGCGCTGGGCGCGCCCAGAGCGCACGTTTTGCACGCGCGCGCGCCCGAGCCGCCGCGTCGCGCCCCTGGCCCTTGCTCACCTGCAGAGCCACGCCGCCCTCGTCCACACGTCGGAACCCTCCAAGCTAACCCCTGGAGCCTTACAGCGCCGCCGTCAGGTCGGCCACGGCAGCTAGCGGCCGGCCGCAGCAGGCCCCTGCCCTGGCCGGCGCCGCCCCGACCACCCCAGCTCGCCAGCTGCCCTGAGGAACAGCTCGAGCTCATCCGCGAGCTCGTTGGTTAGTGCCGACCATCGCCACGTCGCCCTGCTAGCAACAGAACGGCGGTACGCCGGCGTTCTTATCCGCAGCCGCGGGAACCGACCTCCCCGGGCTATAAATAGCACTCCCGATCACGCTTAAGCTCGACAGCAGCCATGTTCAAGTGGTAGGAAGCCCCCCTACTCCCCAGCTTGACCAGAGGCCGTCATCTTCCCCATCTCCGGCAAGTTCGGCCGACGCCGCGCTCCGGTAAAATCCGGCCAAGACCGAGGCCCCTAGCCCCTTCCAGTGCCCCCATTCTCTTCCCCTAGACCGTGCGGAGCCGCCCCACCTCTCTAGCCCGATCGGGAGCCACCATAGCTCGAGACCCCAAATCCTCCCGAGACGCCGTCCGCCGCAGAGCTCGCCGCCGGCGACTCCCTCCACCCCCGCGGACCTAACAACCACCGGGAGGACCGCCCTGGACTGGCGGATCCATCCCCGCCCTCAGAACCCCGCGAGGAGCCGCCGTTCGCCGGCGTCGATCGCCGGAGCCCCGCCTCGGCTCGGCCAGAGGAGGAAGAGGGCGCGGGCGACTGGTCAAACCTGACCAGTGGGCCCGAAGGACCCACTGTCAGTGACCCAACGACGGCCCGCGCTGGTTTAAGTGAAAACGTAAATGACAGGAGTACGTCTTCTCTGTCTCAAAAGCGTATTCTTCCTTGAACCGTTTTCCTTTTCTGTTTTATTTAAGAACAGAGTTTTGACTAAACTTTGACTGTCTATAACTTTTAAAATATAAGTCCTTTTGACTTGATTTTTTTCTGTTGTTTCTAAAATTTTGTCTAGTTTATTTTCATATTTATTCGAAAAATTTCTGAACAACTTTTGTGTACTGTTTTTAGATTATGTGTTAATTTGAATTTTCTTAAAATAGGATTTTGGAGGGGAGATGAAAACTTTCAAAGTGCACCCCTCCTTCATACTCTTGGAAGGCAAGCATTCTGAACCCCGGCATAATATTGTTGTGTGTTGTTTCATACGTTTACAACACCACCTTGACACGGAGTACTCGTTATTTTATGTGATGGTATGAACATGCTCATAAGTGCATGATGAAGATTCCTTGCTGTTGGGAATTGATATACTTGTGATAGTAACCACCCTCGTCTACCTCTCATGCCTACTGGAAGGAATCCGGGAAAGTCTCTGTCTTGGGTAGACACGAGCTTGCTACTGATATTTCGTTGAGACGAGTATAGTCAGTAAGGCATGTTGAGGTATGATGAGTGGTGATTCTGTCTGTTGGTGTGAAATATGTTTGCTATGCTAATCACGTAGGTGATGCTTTAACCTCCTGAGTCGACCATAGATCGGGTCTTGTTCCGGTAACCCCCATACTTGTTTCGTACTACCACTTGTCCCTGCCGCAGGTAGGGTACGGTCCAGTAAGTTGTCAACCCCTTTCTTGGCACACACCGTACAGAGAGGCCATGGTGGAAGATACCGGAGGCATCCGGTAGACATGCCACCTGGTCCGGGGCATGGGTGTTTCCGGTTGGGACCGAGGGGGTAGCTCCCCTAGTTTGCGCGCATTATAAATTCTGTGATCCCATGCTACTCGAGGTTGTAGCCTCCCACTTAGAGTTTTGCTTAACAGGTGTCGTGGGTGATTCCAGTCACCGGTAAGTTAAGCTGGTGTGTGCAGGTCAGGTGTGTTTTCAATTAAAAGACCGTAAATGGAATTAGTCCCGATGGACTAAAGGAATCCGTTACTCGTGGGTAAAGAGTACACCCTCTGCAGAGGTTATATCTATTCGAATAGCCGTGTCCGCGGTTAAGGATTACAGTCTGGGATGGGTCAAGTGTCGGTCTTAGTGTCGGTCTTCGGAGGAAAAACTGCTAAGCCAGAACATTGATCATAACATGTGACATATGATGATTATGATTATTATTATTATGGACTAACCATTTGTATTGTTTGGATTATTGAGTATCCCTAGGATGGTTCTACCTCCTGGATATTCCCTATAATTATCCTCATATAAGCCCTTTATGTGGTGTCGCTCAGACGCCCGACTGTGGCATGCTTATTATTTACTTCCCCTATAAGCCCTTTATGTGGTGTCGCTCAGACGCCCGACTGTGGCATG
>LR738710.1:945515168-945540530 GCA_902687465.1 Secale cereale
CCTCGCGAAGATAGGAGTTATCCAGGTCAGCTGTTCCTGTGGGAAATGGAGTCCCATAGACGCTGATGTATCGCAAACCGCTTCCGCCATCAACCACTAGAAACTTTTTGTTGTACTCATTGACCGGAATGGTCTTGTACTACATATTTTGTATTTTGCTTGGAACTTCTGTATCAAGTTTGTGTCTCATCAGCTAACAGTAATCCTGGGGCTGGTGAGCACAAGGGCCATTTACTGGGAAATTAATATCCTGGAAAACCGGTCCCGACAACCTTGGTATCAGAGCCAGGCTGACCATTGGCTAATCCTATCTTAGCCAGGTCGATAAACCTAGGTTAAACAACCCACCAAACCTTAACCTAAACCCAGCCAAACTTCTCGCGCAAGATAAGCCACCTAGTGACCCCGACACCCTTCGGCAGTCGGTGCCTAACCTATCAGTCTAGCCTGTCGATCACGCGCCAGTGACCGACACCTAAATTGTCTCATTCGCAAGCGTGCGAAGGAAGACTCCGTTTCCTTTTTCTATAAAAAGGACACGCTAGCCCCAACCCAGCACAGCACAGCCTCTACCCCAAAACCAAGCCAAGATGCCTGGCCCCATTGTTCACAATGAGACCACAGCAACCAACCTTGGAGGTTTTGTGACCGTGCTAGCAAACCTCACCCGCCGTGCCCTTGCGTTAGAAGAACCCCCAGAGTATGTTGTGTACCAAGGGCCCATGGGCGGCGAGAGCCGTCAATTCTGGGCCACGGTGCACGTCTATGGTAGGGGTATTTTGCCAGAACGCCCCTACAGGTTCACCGGAAGGACAACTTCCTTTGAGCCACAAGCCATCCAGCTGGCCGCTCGAGAGGCTGTAGTGCAACTCCGGCACCTGTCGCCCAGAGTTAACTGCCGTTCGTTCTACTACTACCCCAGCCGTGACGGGTATGGTAGGCCACCCCAGGTTGCCAACGGAGACCACGAGACGGACCCTGCGTTGTTGCACCTGGTGCGCTATGTAAGTGCACTAGAGGCACTATTCGATCAGATCACCCTTGATCTGATCGCCGCTCGTGGGGAACTTGCTCGCCGAGCCCCGGCAATAGGGGAAGAGGAGCCCGACGCCGACAACCCAGTTGTACTGTTCGGGCAACCGATCGAATCCTTGAGATCTGCCCCGGCCATCGACCAAAATGCTTTGGTGTCCCCGGAAGCATTTCGTCGCCTTTTGGGAACACGCTCCAGCGGGATTGTGGCCAACAATCCCCGCGATGGTCATCATCGCCACCCCGACCCTGCAGCTCCTCAGCCCCATCCAGCTAACCTCGATGGTGAAACCCATGGAGAAGCCTCGGCGTCCACAAGGCACGCCCGCTTAGATATTAACGAAGTAGACTAAGCCACTCGAGTAGTACCGAGTCTTAGTATTTCTACGTCTTGTAGTAGTGTGACCTTGTATCGCCATAAATAAATACAGTCTGCTGGTGTGCCTCTGTTTTGAATAGTAGCCATGCATAAGTATGTTGGCGTACGGTTGCATTTTTAATTCCAGGCGTAGCTACCAAAAACCACCCCGACGGTGCCACAGTAAAACGTCACTTTTATGAGATATGTGTATCTGTGGCATTGACCCCGACCCCATAGGGCAGAATCGACAAACTAGTTGCCCCACACCATCCTCGATAACCCAGCCCTGATGCTTTATAAAAGGCCACCTCGTGACCTTACCAAGCATCCCTCACCTTGTGCACAGCTCGCCCAACCATTTTTACAATGCCGAGCCCCAGTATTCATCTGAGAACTCCAGATGCAACCCCAGGTAGTTTTATTAAAATATTGTGGGACTTTACCTGCAGTACCATGAGTTCTACCCATCCACCCCAGTACGAGCTGCTCAAAACGAGGATCACCCCATCCACCTCGAAATATTGGGCAGTAGTGCATATCCCTCCCGCAAACCCAAACCAAGACCCAACGGAAGTCTCCTTCGTGGGGAAATCTATGCCGACTCCGCAAATGGCCATAGAAGCTGCTGCATACGAAGCGCTCGCTCGCCTTCGATTCGCAGTACCATATGCCAGCGAACGGGGGTATTATTACTTCCCGAGTCGTGCAGCACCCGGAGAAGTAGCATCTTTTCCTGGTGGACGAATTGAGAGGGACCCAGCTCTAGCCAACCTTGCCCAGTATGTCATCGCTCAAGAGCGTTTGACACAGCGAGTAATGGGTTATCTCCAGAGCCTCGCTGATTTAAATCCTCGGATCGCCATTGGCGGGCCACTGAGGCCAGAACGGGGGAGACGCGTTCTTCGACTAGTCAATCCGCTTCCCCCGATAGAAGAGGAATGTGCCCCAGTGCCGGAGACATTTCCTCAGGACCCTGTCCATTTTCCGTTTACGTCGTAGACGTCACTGCTATGTTGTTATCCTAGCACTTATTTATGTATTACAGCTTATGCGTTGTATCCTAAGTTTGTGCGATGAATTAAATGTTTGTTTTCGATTAATGTGAGCGGTTTTTACTGCTGTTCATTTTGATTGACTGTTTTCGCTCTCGGTAAATTCAGAGGTGGGGTTTTTTTTTCCTTAATGTTATTGCAGCACATAAATTCTTCATGACATAGATTTAAATTTACACAGCACCCCGACAACAGGCTCACGGCCACAACCACTCGACCACATGCGCTAATTGCAAAACCACGTACATATTTTACACCTATCTGATCACCTCACTAACACACCACAGTCTCTGAAGGAGAAATTTGTGGGTGATTTTTCGAACGCAAGTTGCCTCCAGCACACTGACAGCAGTCAGAACCTAACAACCACACTTAATCCTCATGATCACCGTCACCGCGAAGAGCTAACACTCGAGCAGCAGCATCACGGCGATCATCGAGGGTCATCACGCACAAGAGCACGGAGAACCCCAGCAATGCCGCCAACCCTCCGCACATCAGGATCACGTACCAATCCGGCATCACCTCCGCCATTAAAGCCTCGTCACGAGCTCTTGCAAACAGAAATGGAGGAGAAGGAAGGAGAAGAAGAGGCGAGGCCAGGTGTGAGGAAGAGGAGAGGGGCACCGCGGTCATTTTATAGCTCGAGATCGGTGTACGGTGGGCGAAGTCCACCAGCGCCGCTCGTCACTCGATCGCCGGTGTTCGGAGGCGAATCCGCGAGCAGTGCCGACAGCGCACTGGCCCGCGAGGTGAGTGCACGCTGCACCGGCAGCTAGCGCGCCGCGCACTATCACAGTACGGCCTAGATGCCCTACGCGCTAGGCGTCGCCGGTGGAGAAAGCGCGGGAGAGCACGCAAGAGAGAGGAAGAAAAGAGAACCAGAGGTAGAAGAAGAGACTGACAGTGAGCCCCGGGTCCACCTGTCAGCCAGAGAGAGCACGGTGCCCTCAGGTACGACCACCGTTTTTTTTAGAAAGTTAGATTGTTGTTCTAATTTTACCATAGCCGAAAGTAGTAATTTCTCGGTTTCCCCAACCATATTTTTTTTCCCACATAGCACCAGTACCCCACTGTGGTTGTGCCAATTATTTGCTCTCTCGCAGTAACCTCAGTGTATTACGTGTTTAGAATGTTCGTTTCTTTTAAATTAATACTTTATGGTAATAGGATGGATATTTTGAGATCGTCCTTAGCAAATCTCGAGGACGAGATTTTTCTTAAGGGGGGTAGTGTTGTAACACCCCAAAAATTTAACCATGATTTATTTATTAAAATTTTGCCAGGAAATTAAATTTTTATTTTCTGGATTTTCTTTTGATTTCAGAACCATTCTTTTCTGCTGAATTGTGGAGTTTTCCCTCCAAGGGGAACTTTTCAAAAATATTGTTGGACTTGTATACCTTCTCAAGATCATTTCTTTTATCAGTGGAATTATTTCTATAAATGTTTTCCTAAAACTTTATTGCTTTTAAATTGGTTTCTCATAAGTTTTGGAGTCCCTTTTGCACTGCAACCCTTTGATAAATGCATTTAAAAATTCCACCAAAATTTGGGGATGACATGTGATGGTCCTAAATCACTTTTATGCAAAAACCTCTCTTAGTCATTTGAGGATTTTGAGCCCTACCTCTAGTTTTCAAATCTGGTTCAGTTTGCAATTTGCACTACAACCTATTTTTATTTTTCTTTGTAACTTCCATAAAAATTTGGAGATGTTAGTAGAAGAATATAATTCATTTCTATGCAAAAACCCATTGGTGTTCTTTGGAAAAATTTGAGCAGAACATCCTCTTTTGCTCTCTGGTCCAGTTTGGCATTTTCTACTGCAACCCCATTTTATCTTGCCCTATTACCCATGAGATTTCTCCTGCTATTAGTATACCCTACCAAACTCTTAAGTCCAGGAGATTGGACCCATTGGAATATTTTTGGTCCATGCAATAATGGCCTTTCTTTTCTGTCCAGTTTTGGTTTTCTCAAAAACTTGCACTAGGAAGTTTTTGCTTTTGACAAACTAACCTTGCCACCCTCTTTATCATCTAAAGGGACTCTGATTTGGAGCTTTTGGCCACCAGAAGAGATGCCTAGAAGCCCATGGCATTCTATCGAGCACCTTGTGTTCATGGACAGTTTTGGCATAGTTTTATATTTGCACTGTGATCTTACCCCTCTGGACAAATCAGCATGTCCACTAAACTCCTAGCTAACTCTAACCTAGACCTGTTAAACCCCAGCCTCACCCAAGACCTCTAGCACGCTCTGGCATTGAGTCGAGCACCTGGCGTGCGTGCGCTGGGCGCGCCCAGAGCGCACGTTTTGCACGCGCGCGCGCCCGAGCCGCCGCGTCGTGCCCCTGGCCCTTGCTCACCTGCAGAGCCACGCCGCCCTCGTCCACACGTCGGAACCCTCCAAGCCAACCCCTGGAGCCTTACAGCGCCGCCGTCAGGTCGGCCACGGCAGCTAGCGGCCGGCCGCAGCAGGCCCCTGCCCTGGCCGGCGCCGCCCCGACCACCCCAGCTCGCCAGCTGCCCTGAGGAACAGCTCGAGCTCATCCGCGAGCTCGTTGGTTAGTGCCGACCATCGCCACGTCGCCCTGCTAGCAACAGAACGGCGGTACGCCGGCGTTCTTATCCGCAGCCGCGGGAACCGACCTCCCCGGGCTATAAATAGCACTCCCGATCACGCTTAAGCTCGACAGCAGCCATGTTCAAGTGGTAGGAAGCCCCCCTACTCCCCAGCTTGACCAGAGGCCGTCATCTTCCCCATCTCCGGCAAGTTCGGCCGACGCCGCGCTCCGGTAAAATCCGGCCAAGACCGAGGCCCCTAGCCCCTTCCAGTGCCCCCATTCTCTTCCCCTAGACCGTGCGGAGCCGCCCCACCTCTCTAGCCCGATCGGGAGCCACCATAGCTCGAGACCCCAAATCCTCCCGAGACGCCGTCCGCCGCAGAGCTCGCCGCCGGCGACTCCCTACACCCCCGCGGACCTAACAACCACCGGGAGGACCGCCCTGGACTGGCGGATCCATCCCCGCCCTCAGAACCCCGCGAGGAGCCGCCGTTCGCCGGCGTCGATCGCCGGAGCCCCGCCTCGGCTCGGCCAGAGGAGGAAGAGGGCGCGGGCGACTGGTCAAACCTGACCAGTGGGCCCGAAGGACCCACTGTCAGTGACCCAGCGACGGCCCGCGCTGGTTTAAGTGAAAACGTAAATGACAGGAGTACGTCTTCTCTGTCTCAAAAGCGTATTCTTCCTTGAACCGTTTTCCTTTTCTGTTTTATTTAAAAACAGAGTTTTGACTAAACTTTGACTGTCTATAACTTTTAAAATATAAGTCCTTTTGACTTGATTCTTTTTCTGTTGTTTCTAAAATTTTGTCTAGTTTATTTTCATATTTATTCGAAAAATTTCTGAACAACTTTTGTGTACTGTTTTTAGATTATGTGTTAATTTGAATTTTCTTAAAATAGGATTTTGGAGGGGAGATGAAAACTTTCAAAGTGCACCCCTCCTTCATACTCTTGGAAGGCAAGCATTCTGAACCCCGGCATAATATTGTTGTGTGTTGTTTCATACATTTACAACACCACCTTGACACGGAGTACTCGTTATTTTATGTGATGGTATGAACATGCTCATAAGTGCATGATGAAGATTCCTTGCTGTTGGGAATTGATATACTTGTGATAGTAACCACCCTCGTCTACCTCTCATGCCTACTGGAAGGAATCCGGGAAAGTCTCTGTCTTGGGTAGACACGAGCTTGCTACTGATATTTCGTTGAGACGAGTATAGTCAGTAAGGCATGTTGAGGTATGATGAGTGGTGATTCTGTCTGTTGGTGTGAAATATGTTTGCTATGCTAATCACGTAGGTGATGCTTTAACCTCCTGAGTCGACCATAGATCGGGTCTTGTTCCGGTAACCCCCATACTTGTTTCGTACTACCACTTGTCCCTGCCGCAGGTAGGGTACGGTCCAGTAAGTTGTCAACCCCTTTCTTGGCACACACCGTACAGAGAGGCCATGGTGGAAGATACCGGAGGCATCCGGTAGACATGCCACCTGGTCCGGGGCATGGGTGTTTCCGGTTGGGACCGAGGGGGTAGCTCCCCTAGTTTGCGCGCATTATAAATTCTGTGATCCCATGCTACTCGAGGTTGTAGCCTCCCACTTAGAGTTTTGCTTAACAGGTGTCGTGGGTGATTCCAGTCACCGGTAAGTTAAGCTGGTGTGTGCAGGTCAGGTGTGTTTTCAATTAAAAGACCGTAAATGGAATTAGTCCCGATGGACTAAAGGAATCCGTTACTCGTGGGTAAAGAGTACACCCTCTGCAGAGGTTATATCTATTCGAATAGCCGTGTCCGCGGTTAAGGATTACAGTCTGGGATGGGTCAAGTGTCGGTCTTAGTGTCGGTCTTCGGAGGAAAAACTGCTAAGCCAGAACATTGATCATAACATGTGACATATGATGATTATGATTATTATTATTATGGACTAACCATTTGTATTGTTTGGATTATTGAGTATCCCTAGGATGGTTCTACCTCCTGGATATTCCCTATAATTATCCTCATATAAGCCCTTTATGTGGTGTCGCTCAGACGCCCGACTGTGGCATGCTTATTATTTACTTCCCCTATAAGCCCTTTATGTGGTGTCGCTCAGACGCCCGACTGTGGCATGCTTATTATTTACTTCCCCTATAAGCCCTTTATGTGGTGTCGCTCAGACGCCCGACTGTGGCATGTTTGTTATTATTTTTCTTTATAAGCCCTTTATGTGACGTCGCTCAGACGCCCGACTGAGGCATGCTTTATTTTATTATCCTTTCGAGGCGTCGCTTCAGACACCCGATCGGTGCATTTTTATTTTTATTCTCTGATTGCTTATTCATGTTTTATAATAATAACCTGCTTGCGTGCGTCATGAATTTTATTTCGTGACGGACGAAGTGATCATGGAATATTTCAGAGCATGAATGTCATTTGTTATATTGTCCTGTGCTCATAATGTTTGCGAGTACATTCAAAGTACTCACTGGCTTGTCCCTGGCTATTGTCTTGGCCAGATTTCTTGCTTGGAGAGGAGCGCTGCGATGACAGCCCCGGAACCTAGGCAATGGAGATAGCAGCCTCGCGAAGATAGGAGTTATCCAGGTCAGCTGTTCCTGTGGGAAATGGAGTCCCATAGACGCTGATGTATCGCAAACCGCTTCCGCCATCAACCACTAGAAACTTTTTGTTGTACTCATTGACCGGAATGGTCTTGTACTACATATTTTGTATTTTGCTTGGAACTTATGTATCAAGTTTGTGTCTCATCAGCTAACAGTAATCCTGGGGCTGGTGAGCACAAGGGCCATTTACTGGGAAATTAATATCCTGGAAAACCGGTCCCGACAGGCGCCCCCCCCGGCGCGGCCCAGGGGGGGCGCCCACAGGGCGCCTGGGCACCCCCTGGCCCCCCTCTGGCCCCACTTCTGGCATTTTGTTTCTTCGGGTGCGTGGATTTTTCGTGATTTTTCGTGGATTTTTCTGAGATGCTTAAAAATCCGTTTTCCTGCACACAAATAAACCATACAGGCAGCTCTGCTGAAAACAGCGTCAGTCCGGGTTAGTTTAGTCCAAATCATGCAAGAATGAGGTCAAAACAATATCAAAAGTATTTGGAAAAGTAGATACGTTTGAGACGTATCAGCGCCGCCAGGGCGCCTAGAGCCCTGGTGGCCCCCCCGGCTGTCCTTCGGACGCACGGTAGTTTCCGAAACGCTGATTTTTTATATAATTTTTCTGGATTTTTCCTGGCAGTTCTCGTAACGTGAAAACCTGAAATACAAAAACAGCCGAAAACAGAAACTGGCACTGGGGTGCACTGGATTAGTAAGTTAGTCCAAATATGATCAAAAGTGTATGGAAGTGTATGAATATCATAGCAATATCACCCAAAAGTGGCATGGAGCAAGCAGAAATTATAGATACGTTTTGGACGTATCAACATCCCCAAGCTTAATTCCTGCTCGTCCTCGAGTAGGTAAATGATAACAAGAATAATTTCTGTGGTGACATGCTATTAACCATATAGGACTTTTTATAGTCATATGACAAAAGCTTACTGAGACAATGAATCTGTAGTAATTAAGTTGCCTCATGAGAAAATCACAAATGACTGAAAGTTTTACAACATGAAACTGAAACATCAAATAGATTTGCAATGAACATGATGTGCAAATATGATAATGTAATATCTAGCTTGCCCCCTTTAGTGATGCAAAACATAAATGCAGGGGCACCTTCAAGGTTTAAGTGATGACTAGATACAATGATTTCAGAATAAAAGATATCACAATCATGCAAAAGACAATGCTACTTTGGGACAATGCACATTACACTCAGAATGACAATCATGCTCTCAGTAGTTGGTGCTTTAACATAAAAGTAAAAGAATGGTTATGTGCTAGAGCTTTTTATTTTGAAAACATAGAAGCAATTTTGTCAACGGTAGTAGTACTTCATATGTGTCATGCATAAGACATCCTATAAGTTGCAAGCCTCATGCATCGAATACCAATAGTGCTCGCACCTTGTCCTAATTAGCTCGGATTTCCATGGGTTATCATTGCATTACATATGTTTCAACCAAGTGTCACAAAGGGGTACCTCTATGCCACCTGTACAAAGGTCCAAGGAGATAAATCGCATTTGGTTTCTCATTTTTGATAGATCTCAACTTGAGGACATCCATACCGGGACAACATAGAAAATAGATGATGGACTCCTCTTCAATGCATAAGCATATTCTCATAAGAGATTGAGGATTAATGTCCAAGCTAAAACTTCCACCATGATACATGGCTTTGGTTGGTGGCCCAATGTTCTTCTCTAACAATATGCATATTCATTCAACCCACTGCAAATCACCCTTACTTCAGACAAGACGAACATGCATAGCAACTCACATGATATTCAACAAAAGTGTGACAGTTGATGGCGTCCCCAGAAACATGGTTACCGCTCAGCAAGCAACTTATAAGAAATAAGATACATAAGCAACATATTCTTTACCACAATAGTTTTTAAGCTACTTTCCCATGAGCTATATATTGCAAAGTTAGTTCGCTTAGTACAGGTGGAGGTTAGCAAAAGACTGGGAGCGACCAACTAAGAGAGCAATGACGGTCATAATTATGCAGAGCGACAAAGCAATACTGAATCAGGCATGGTAGTTATATCGCTACTCAGAAATAAAAGATCATCAAGGCTTGACAGACTTTCTTTACAGTCTTGAATATGCGTGAGCATACGCCAAGTCAATCAAAATAAATTCTCGAAGGAAGATATTACTAAACCGTACCACATCATAGGCAAACAAATCAAGTTGGTACTCCAATAACACATTGGGAATCCCCCAGCTATTTGAGATTAACCATAAGAAAACCTGAACTACTAAGCACCATTATGCACGTAGCATATTTATCATAGACATATTAACCAATGCAACGGAAGAAAACTCTCTTAATAAGGTGAGCATGATAATTAAAGAGAGTTCAAGCAACCAACTAAACAAAAGCTCTTTGAAAAGATAAGCATGAATACTAAGAGCAGAGCATGATAGTAGCTATTAAAAGACAAAGAACACACACAGCATAGATAGACATGAAAATTCTATGTTATGTTCTAGGTAGAAGTGGAGCGTGTTTCTCTTCCACATAAAGAATGCTGAGTTCCGACTCGTTATGAAAAACTAAAAAGAAAACTAAAAGCAAGACGCTCCAAGCATAGCACATAACACATGAAGTGATAAAAAAATAGCGGAACGAAAGACGAACTGATAATGTTGATGGAGAAGGGGATGCACGGGGGCATACCCAAGCTTAGAAGCTTGAGTCTCCTTGAATATTTCTTGGGGGTGCACGCGGGCATCCCCAAGCTTGAGCGCTTGACACTCCTGAATCTTTTTATCATCTTCCCTCGCACACTTGAAAACTCCCTTCATACATAACTCATTATAATCTGATTAGCGAGGTTAGTACCCTTAATAAAATAATTATACCTTGCTGGAAATAAATATATTCTTGAAGTTCTACTGTTTCTCAAGATTTCCAAAAGGTTTTTGCAAAGAAAAAGCAAGCTCTTGATTTGCAAAGTGAAGGAAAGGCAAAACAGGACAGAATCTGTGAAAAACAGAACAGAAGGTAGTAATTGATTTGTTCGGGATACTTCTGCAACTCAAATAAAAAAACTCAGAACAGACGCACGAAAGACAATTATATGGAGAACGCTGTCGAAAAAATTCAGACCAAAAAGATGATCTGGTGATTTTATACGAATTTTTCTATCCAAGGACAGAATCTGTTTCCTGGACAGCACCTCACAACTTTTGAACTTTCTAGCAATCAGAGGCTATGCTTGGCACAAATATGAAAAACAAAGATACAATGATGATGCTACAGCAGTAAACAACATCAAGACACAACAAAAGCAAAAAAATTATTCATGTGGGCTGCCTCCCAAAAGCGCTTTCTTTTATGCCTTTAAGCTAGGCATAATGCATATATCAAGTTGTATCAATTGAACCATCATCAAGATCATCAAAAAGCTCTTCAATAATACAACTAGTCTTAAGAGGACTCTAAAATAAAGGCCTCATAGAGATACTCCTAGGTAGAAGACCAAAAGGATAAAAGTCAAGGGAAGATTCATTTATAAATTCATCAAAGACAGGTGTTTCTTCCAAAGTCTTTACAGTTTCAACCCCTTTGGCAATAGGTGGATTACTTTTAGAACGGGGAGCCTTTGGAACGTGAACAAACTTAGGCTCCCTCTTTGCCGGAGTTTCTACCTTTTTGGTTTTGATCGAGGAGAAAGTAGTTCCTAGAGTATCAAATATTTCCTCAATCTTATCTACCCTAGAAGAGTCCAAGTCATGGAATTTGACGGTCTCCAAAATTTAAAAAAAATTATGCATGGATCTATCAAGTCTATTCAAATTCCCTTGGATCTTACGATCCAACTCATTCATCTTATTAATGCTTGGCATCTGTAGCTCTATCTTTTCAAGTTTTTTCATAATGTGAGCTAGGGTGATGTCCTCTCGAATGCTAACAACAGGGAGATTCCCAACAAGATTTTCAATAATACTAAGAGACTCCCAAACTGGGGCCTCTAGGAAATTCCCATTGATAGCAGTATCTAGAATAAACCTATTCCAAGAAGTAATTCCAACATAAAAATTTCTAAGCAAGATAGTAGTAGGTTGCTTCTTGGTGGCTCTTTTTTGTGAATCATTAATTCTATACCAAGCATCTTTCAAACTTTCCCCACCTCTTTGTTTAAAGGTGAGAACTTCTGCCTCGTCAAAGACAAAAGGACCCGACATAATGACAACTAAAGAACAAGATAACTATTTTTGCGATTTTCGATAAAAGGTACTAAAGCAAAAACTGAAAGGTAAACTAACAAGACTAAAAAGCAAAGGTAAAAGATAGCATGCAACTCCCCTGTCCTGAAGAGTGGAGTCCCCGGCAATGGCGCCAGAAAAACTCCTTGATGGGCCTCTAACCCCTCGTTGGTTACCCCAAGTGGAAGGTGTAAGATGCAGTGTTGTGGATGTTTTTCCCTTAGCAAAGATGCCAAGGATCGAATCCCTAGAGACTCCTAGGTTCAACAAGTAGGTGTCAACTGCTAACGGCGCCAGATATTAGCAATCAACGTGGACCTGCACACAGATACAAATAACTTTGCTCCCAACGAGTACAGAGAGGTTGTCAATCCCTCTGGCCTTGTAGTTCACAAAGGATTAAAAGCAGATGATAGTAGTGATAGATAATGTTTGCAATAGTAAATAATAACGAAAAGTAAATAGCGAGTGTGATCAATGATGGTAATATGGACCGGAGTCTCATGATGTTCACTAGTGATGTCTCTCTCCCAAAAGACGATAAAACAGCTATGTGAGGTAAACGAATTACAGCTGGGCAATTGACAGGACCACGAACACAAACCAATGCTGACTACATTGCAAGAAAGGTTGAGGTTCAAAGCATGGGCGGTACGCCAAAGTAAGTAGACCGAAATCCATCAATATCTACTACTAATCATCCACCTTGAGATATCTATCCAGAACATCTCACTGGTATTAAGTTGCGAGTCCCACCCATAGTGTAAACTCAATGCAACAGACAACTGCATTAAAAGAACTTTGCGTAAAGTAAACAATCCTTGCACCCGCGGGCACAAGCACCGTTGTTTTCCCCCTTGTGGCAACAGCACATCCCCTAGACTCATGTTTCTGTCACTCAAGTGTAGGAGATATGCCCTAGAGGCAATAATAAATATTATTATGTATCTCTCTGTTCATAATTAGGTTTATGTTCCATGCTATAACTGCTATGGTTCTCGAGTCTACAAATAAAACGAGGCTCGGAGGAAGACTCATATGCACGTGTGGAATAATAAACGATAAAATGTATTCCTGGTCTGGCCTCTAAGACTAGCTCAAGTGTTGCATGATGGTTCTGTTTTCCTGATCATGGGCATGTCTATGCCAGCAACTTTGAGGACACAATGTTAGAGAAACATTTGTGTTGAATCGACCCGATTGATGTTATGCTATGAGATACATTCGTCACAAGTTAATGGTTAATAACACAGGAAGTTAATGTTTGCATAATTCCTTAGACCATGAGAGTATCGAGTTCCTTCATGCTTGATTCATGAACTTTGGGGTTTGTTAAACGTCATCCGTAACTGGATGGCTATTACGGCGGCTTACGGGTTCATGGGAAAGTATGGCAAGTAACGAGATAGCTCAAGATTGGGATTTGCTCCTCCGACGATGGAGAGATATACTCGAGCCCTCTCGGTGTAACGGTATCCATCATCGTCTGGCCAGACACAGGGTGATTTGATCACTGGGATGCCGGAACACGAAAACGAGAAAAGAGAACAAAACCGGTAACGAGGTAACTTGCATAGTGGACAAAGTGTTTGCCCACGGGGATGCAATAAATCTCACCTCGGGTGTTTGTGACATATCGCGAAGCAAAAGGAATAGCACACAGCAACTGGAGGTTCACTCGAATATTTATTCATGTGGGTATAGGGGGTCAATATGGGTGTCCACGGCTCCGATGTTGATCATTGATCGGAAGTGTTTCCGGGTCATGTCTATACTTCACTGAACCTATAGGGTCACACGCTTAAGGGTCATCTATCTGCTGAATACTAGACAGGGAGTCTGAGAGAAAATCACCGAAAAAGTTTCGGAGACAACGGAAGAGTTCCGGAGAGAGAACACCGAAAGAGTTTCGGTAAAACCGAAAAGATGTTTCGGAATATATTATTAGGTCAAAAAGGGTTTCGGCACCGCATGGAAATTATCAGAGGGTGCCAGAATTGGTCTGGGAACTTCTGGGAATTTTCAGAGAGAAAAATCGGAAATGTTCTGAAACTGCCGTAACCGCTGTTGATGCTTTCCGCTGATAAAAACCACAGCACCGAAAATGTTTCGGATCATGCCCAGAATAATTTTAGAGGGTACCGGAAATGTTCTGGGACCTTCTGGAATTTTTCAGAAAAAAGTTTCGCGGAAAACATCTTGTCCCAGTGCGAGGGGACAAGATCCCACGAATCGGGGGTTGCATGTTTGGTGGCTTTTTGTCTAGGGAGCATGCATGTTTCATGGAGACATGTTGGTGGCTTGTTGGGGGGGCCCCCCCCATGGGGGGGACAAGGTGTTGGGCTGCCATGGGAGTGTCCCCTTGGTGCCCCCCTTGTGTTACCATTATGCCCTTTCATGTGTGACATGAAGCTTGGGTATTTTGGTATTTCCACGTCCCACCCCACCCCTTGCCTTGGCCTATAAAAGGAGGAGTTGGGGCTGCCATCTCCTTCAATCCCTTGCTCTCATACAAGTGCCATGCAATTATCTGGCTTCTCTCTCCCTCCCACGAAATAGTTTCGTAGAGCCGAAAGGCTGTCTGGGTTCCGGTGGGAACTAGTTCTGGACGGCGAAGCCCTGCCGGATAGATGACACCGTATGTGTGCAACTCTGTAGAGAGGTCGTAGATTCGATCTTTGTGCCCTGAAGGGCTGTCCGAGTGACCGTTCAAGTTTCGAAGGTCCTCCCGAAGGGCTGTCCGCGACACCGTCCGGGGGACTGTTCGACCGTCTCCCGGAGGGCTGTCCGAGGAGCGGATGAGGGTATACATCCTCGCGGTTGGGAGGTTGTAAATCCTAGCTGCGGGGATCTGCACCGACGATCGTCATCGACTCTACTTCCGCTGCGCTACGAGTCGGTAACGAAACAGATCAAACCTTGTATGCAGTCTTCATAGTGGTCCTGGGCTGGTGCGTAGGTCGGAAATTTTTATTTTCTGCTGCGTTACCCTACAGTGGCATCATGAGCCGTGCTATGCGTAGATGCAGGTTGCGATCTAGAATACATGGAGATGTATGGGTGTTGCACAATATAATTAGGTAGTAGATAAGATCTATTACTGAAAATTATTTGTGCGGGTAGCAGATGAAATCTGTTACCTGATGTTCTTGTTGCTTCCCTTAAATTTGCGTAGTCCTGATCTTGACAGCATTGTGGAATCTGACAAAGTTCTGGCAATCCGCGATCCTTTCATGCTGCTCCTGAGTATGCTGATTGACAGATCAACGAAGTGCTAACAGTTCTTTGGGTTCCACTTTAGTCAAAGAAAGATGGATGTTTCGCAGACGAAAGGGCAATGCAGATATGATCTGCACAGGGGTCATGCGTATGACGAAGTTTAGTATGGGGCTCGAGATTTTATTATCTCGTGTTTCATACACCCTGGAAAGTTAATCTAGCGACTTGAATTATCATACTTGATGATGGACGTTGGTAGCTTCGGTTTGTTTCGAAACCTTAGAAGCCACGTAAGATAAACTTTTGCATGAACCGATTAGAGACGTCTAACTTGGTTTTGCAGGAGGGTTTGCATGTGCATATGATGTGGTATAGCAGTGCTCATAATAATTTGATTATGTATGAGATGGCTATATGATGTAAATTAATTAACATGACCTGCGTGTCATGATTTGGCATGATGGCTGGAGCCATATGATTGCACTTTAATGACCTGCGTGTCAACATTGTGTAATGCACTTATTTTATTAGCTATAGAGATAGCAATATTATCTGGTGCATCGACAAGGTGGTGGCAATCTTCGCGAAGGTGAATACCGACGCGAATGCCAAAGACGAAGAAATGCAAGACTTCTCCGTCAGAAAGGGCTATACCATATCATGCTAATTATGAATTGCCTGAGATGTTTATCCCTTTGATGCACCCTTCTTGATTGCGCGGTAGTCGCTTTTTATTAGGGTGATCTCTCACAAAAATATCAAGTAGTTAGTGTTCTCCCAAGTGTAGCACCGTCACGGCACCTAACTTTTCGGGGCATCACATGATCTCCATGGGTGCGAACGATTAGGGATGTGTGAGGCGGGTGAGTTGAGACCTCGCAGCGAGATCACTTGGTTGTCTTGACGTTCAGGCATGACAGTCATGAGCTCGGAACACACGCATCGAAAGATGAACAAGAATCACATAGAGATGTGATTGGCAAGTTTGCCTACCGATTGAAGTTCGCGCCATTTGAGTTCATCTCGAACCGTGGCGTTGAATTGAAATGCGGATCTTGAATCACTCACAATCAATTATGAGAGATATTGATTTGAGTGGGAGCGCACTGCAGAATTAACTTGTTTAATTCTCAGTGCAATTAATTTTGAACACTGTCTAAGTGTGGTTTGCATAATAGTTGTAGAATAATGGCTCGCGTTTCCACCTTCCCTATTAAAATTGAATAGCTGTTAAATATCTGGTTAAAACTTTACGGTTGGTAACGTAATATGAGGATTGTCCTCAAGAGTGCCGAGAAGGACTTTGTCCTATCGCATACTTTCGGTATTCTCCCGCTAATGCTATGGATCATGTGACTCTCGTCCTTCGATCCAAAAGCTAGAACTCATTTTTTAGTCAAGTGCAATATGTTTGCTTCCATGAGACCCGAACTTCAAAAGTTTGGATAGTTATGTGATATTCATGGAATCTGAAAATCATTTTCAGAGACAGACAAAGGCTGAAAGATATGAGATATCCAAAGCAGTGTTTGTTTGCAAACTATTAGTAAAGGAGTTTACTTGCATTAGACTGATAAGAGAGGGATCCAGTAGAACGCCTGTCATATGATGAAAGGTGAATAAAACAACAACTTAAAGAGAAGGGAAGTGTCCGAAGGGTGTTAGTAAGATTTTCACGCCTAGGAAGTCCGGGGCTAACGCCACTCTTAAGTTGGGTGCTTCTTCTGAGAGTAGGAGAAATACTAAAAGTTAAACTGTTAGAAGTATAAAGGCAAATAGAAAGAAGACTGGAATATCCAGCTCATGTATGAATGTCATACAAGTTTTTGAGGTATAGATGGCTGGTCAAAGATATAGTCCTTGGGAATTATGATTAATTGTTGATCACTGATTCTTGGGTATTGTGAGTTAAATCACAAAGATACCCGCTCGATTGCATCCTGTTGCAACTCAATGTAAGAACTACTATGGCCTGAAAGACTAGCCAGAAATGAGGTTTAGGTATACACAGGGAACATAGTAAATGTTACTATACCTTCCATCGGTGTATTACCGTCTGTATTTATTTTCATAATTCATTTAGAGTTTTACAAACTCTAGCCCATTGCATAAGGTATCTTGCAAGAAGGTTGTTCATAAGAGAACTTTGATGTTCGGTGTTATGAATAACATAAGGGCCATATTTTCATTATGAATGAGATGTATGTTATGAATATTGATAATAATACATTACCTCTAGGTTTACCTTCATAATTCATTTTAGAGTTTCATACACTCTAGCCCATTGCACAATGTTTAATGCAAGAGGGTTATTCAGAAAAGAACAATTGTTGTTCAGAATTATGAATAACATGAAGGGTCATGCTTCCATCCAAGATGGGATGTATGTTATGAATATTGATGGTGATATGATACATCCATAACACTGACGCTAAATGTCGCAAGACTAAAAGAATACCACACAAGTGTGGCACTGCATTTGGTCACATTGGAGAAACCCGCATGGAAAATTCCATTATGATGGATTTTGAAGTCATTTGATTTTGAATCGTCTGACACTTGCAACTTTCCTCCGAAAAGTGAAGTGACTGAATACCGTTCACAGGCCATAAGGAACGAGTAACAAACTTATTGGTGATCATACATTTGATGTGTGTAGTCCGATAAATGTTGCAAGTAGTGGATTTATCTATCTTCAAAAATGACTCAAGTAGATATATGGATATTTACTTGATGATACGTAAGTCTGGATCTTTTGAAATCATTCGAAAGGTTTTCAAAAATGAAGTAGAAGTTATTGTAACAAGAAAATTATGTTTCTACAATTCGATTGCAGAAAGGAATATTTGAGTTACAAGTTTAGCGAATGTCTGATGAGTTGTGAAAGCTGTTTCATAACTTACACTTCCCGGAACACAACTGCAAAGTGAAAAGTCTGTGAAGATGTAATCAAACCATTTATGACATGGTGAGATCAAAGATGACATAAATAAATTTGCCATTATCCCTTTTAAAGAGTGATGCTTTAGAGACTGCGGCTTTTACACTGAAAAGAGCTCCATCGGGTCTGTTGAAATGACACCATGGTATGGTACGCCCAACCATGTTATATCTTTTCTTAACATTTGGAATATGGGGCTTGTGTAAAAGGTTACAAACCTATTCCAAATCAGACAAGTGCTACTTTGTAGTTTATCCCAAGCAATTGGGTATTCCTCCCTCACTATACCGAGGCAAATAGTTTTGCCACGAAACGGTATGATTTTAAAGAGAATGGTTCTTTCAAAAAGGTGAGTGGGAGAACAATGCAAATCGACGAGATAACAGTATCTTCGTCATCAGGTCAAAGGAAAGGAACCTTGGAAGTAATTCCATAGTTTCCTACTGCGACTGATACGGAAGTCTCTACAATAAAATGTATGGACTTCGGTCAAACTTGCAGCTGAACCACGTAGGCAAGGCTCGTGCAAACCTCTCAGGTGCGCAGACGAGATATTGTTGTTGGACAACAGTATACCTATGATACACAAAGGAAGCGTTGATGGGCCCTGACTCCGGAATTGGCTAAATGCCAATACAATCCGAGATAGTTTCCATATAAGTTATTCAAGATTAAAACCTTGATACACCTTTCGGAAGACTTAGAGTCTAACGAATATTTATGGAACTTAAAACTGATACGGATAAAAATGTTTATCCATAAAGCTCGACTTGTTGCAATAACAAGTTCAAGGAGTTGACTACGATGAGGTTGTTTCATCGTAGCGATGCTTAAAGTCGGTTCGGGTTGAACTAGCAATTAATACATATTTCAATCTTGAGATATGAAACATGGATGACAAAAGGATTTCCATCTGATGGAAATGAAACCTAGGACTTGTATGTGATACAGTCCAAAGTAGGTTGTCGATCCAGAGGATGCTAGTAGGTATGCAAACTTCAGAGTTCCAGCGATGGACAGAAGAGAGCAAAATGGAGTTGGAATCTTCGTGTTTTGATGAAATGGTCAAAAGGGGTTTTGACTTCATCAATGGGTAACGAAGATGCTTGTAATTCAAGAAAGTAAGTGGGAGCTTAATAATATTTCTTAAAACCTTGTGTGCTCGACACACTGGTAATTGGAAATAAATTTCTTGACACGAATTAGGACTTCATTTGAAAATAGTTTTTCGATGAAGTGCTTAGGCTAAATAGCCTTGATATTAGGCATGATGATCTATGGAGATAGATTTACCTAATGGGGCTAAGCAATGAATACATATTGACAAGATGCTAAAACCTTTTAGCATATAAAACGCCAAGGAGTGATTCTTGCCGAAGTCACATGGAAAGAGTTTTTGCAAGACTCGGTGTCCCAAAAACACCGATGAGCAAAATACATGATGGAGATTCCACACACCTTCGTGTTTGGATTAATCATTTATTCCATGGTATGTAAAACAACCAGATATGTCCGATACTCCCAAGGTGTTGCGAGTATGGATACCAAAGTGATCAAAGTACTGATCTTAGGACAACAGTGAAAGATGTTTTTGAGTACTAGAGTAAGTACTGATGACATGTTTTCTCGCAAGCGGAGATCATGAAGAGTTCGTTGTAAAATGTTACATCGATACAGTCTTCATCTTTTCTCCGTGCGATTTTTGATTTAAATTAAGGGTTTTGTGTAACACACAATGTGGTGGCACAGTTAGTTGGAAAATGTTCCAAACAAGTTACTGTGGCGAATTCTATAACAAAGGCGAAGTATGTTGCCGCTTTTGAAGCGACAAAGAAGATGTTGAATCATATAGTTCATTCATGAACTTAGTATGGTTCCAAGATGGCTTTTGTCAATGGGACACTACTGCAGGTAGTTGCTCCATAACTCAGTCTGAGGAATCCAGGTTCGACCTGTGATTCGCATACATACAAAGCCAAGTCCACACAAAATATGAATTTTGTGAAGGCGTGAAAACGCGAGGGATATGCAAAGATACACACGGAGCTGAAGTCGTCAGATCCGTTGGACATCAGGCTATACCACAAGCGAAGCATATTTACACCAATGTGCCATAGGTGTAAAGTGCATTAGCATTGACTAGATATTGACTCTAGTGCAAGTGGGAGTCTGTAGGAGATATGCCCTAGAGGCAATAACAAATGTTATAAATTATCTCTCTGTTCATAATTAAGTTTATATTCCATGCTATAACTGCTATGGTTCTCGAGTCTGCAAATAAAACGAGGCTCGGAGGAAGACTCATATGCACGTGTGGAATAATAAACGATAAAATGTATTCCTAGTCTGGCCTCTAAGACTAGCTCAAGTGTTGCATGATGGTTCTGTTTTCCTGATCATGGGCATGTCTATGCCAGCAACTTTGAGGGCACAATGTTTGTGTTGAATCGACCCGAATTGATGTTATGCTATGAGTTACATTCGTCACAAGTTAATGGTTAATAACACAGGAAGTTAATGTTTGCATAATTCCTTAGACCATGAGAGTATCGAGTTCCTTCATGCTTGATTCATGAACTTTGGGGTTTGTTAAACGTCATCCGTAACTGGATGGCTATTACGGCGGCTTACGGGTTCATGGGAAAGTATGGCAAGTAACGAGATAGCTCAAGATTGGGATTTGCTCCTCCGACGATGGAGAGATATACTCGGGCCCTCTCGGTGTAACGGTATCCATCATCGTCTGGCCAGACACAGGGTGATTTGATCACTGGGATGCCGGAACACGAAAACGAGAAAAGAGAACAAAACCGGTAACGAGGTAACTTGCATAGTGGACAAAGTGTTTGCCCACGGGGATGCAATAAATCTCACCTCGGGTGTTTGTGACATATCGCGAAGCAAAAGGAATAGCACACAGCAACTGGAGGTTCACTCGAATATTTATTCATGTGGGTATAGGGGGTCAATATGGGTGTCCACGGCTTCGATGTTGATCATTGATCGGAAGTGTTTCCGGGTCATGTCTATACTTCACTGAACCTATAGGGTCACACGCTTAAGGGTCATCTATCTGCTGAATACTAGACAGGGAGTCTGAGAGAAAATCACCGAAAAAGTTTCGGAGACAACGGAAGAGTTCCGGAGAGAGAACACCGAAAGAGTTTCGGTAAAACCGAAAAGATGTTTCGGAATATATTATTAGGTCAAAAAGGGTTTCGGCACCGCATGGAAATTATCAGAGGGTGCCAGAATTGGTCTGGGAACTTCTGGGAATTTTCAGAGAGAAAAACCGGAAATGTTCCGAAACTGCCGTAACCGCTGTTAATGCTTTCCGCTGATAAAAACCACAGCACCGAAAATGTTTCGGATCATGCCCAGAATAATTTTAGAGGGTACCGGAAATGTTCTGGGACCTTCTGGAATTTTTCAGAAAAAAGTTTCGCGGAAAACATCTTGTCTCAGCGCGAGGGGACAAGATCCCACGAATCGGGGGTTGCATGTTTGGTGGCTTTTTGTCTAGGGAGCATGCATGTTTCATGGAGACATGTTGGTGGCTTGTTGGGGCCCCCCCCCCATGGGGGGACAAGGTGTTGGGCTGCCATGGGAGTGTCCCCTTGGTGCCCCCCTTGTGTTACCTTTTTACCCTTCCATGTTGGACATGTAGCATGGGTAGTTTGGTATTTCCTCCACCACCCCACCCCTTGCCTTGGCCTATAAATAGAGATGGAGGGGCAGCCCTCCACACACACTCCTTGCTCTCTCATACACATGCCATGCAATGATCTGGCTTCTTCTCTCCCTCCCACGAAAAGAGTTTCGTAGAGCCGAAAGGCTGTCTGGGTTCCGGCAGGAACTAGTTCTGGACGGCGAAGCCCTGCCGGATAGATGACACCGTATGTGTGCAACCCCGTAGAGAGGTCGTAGTTTCGATCTTTGTGCCCGAGGGGCTGTTTTGAGAGTGCCTCCCGAAGGGCTGTCCAAGTGACGGTCCGAGTTCTGTGAGTCCTCCCGTAGGGCTGTCCGAGTGACCGTTCGAGTTTCGAAGGTCCTCCCGAAGGGCTGTCCGCGACATCGTCCGGGGGACTGTCCGACTGCCTCCCGGAGGGCTGTCCGAAGGGCGGATGAGGGTATACATCCTCGCGGTTGGGAGGTTGTAAATCCTAGCTGCGGGGATCTGCACCAACGATCGTCATCGACTCTACTTCCGCTGCGCTACGAGTCGGTAACGAAACAGATCAAACCTTGTATGCAGTCTTCATAGTGGTCCTGGGCTGGTGCGTAGGTCGGAAATTTTTATTTTCTGCTGCGTTACCCTACATCAAGCTAGTCATCGAGGGGCATGAACCCACAATCAAGCATGACGTTCCCACTTGGAGTCACTACCTACTACTTGGCCAAAGCAATAAATAACAACGGAGAACATGCAAGAATTACTTATGAACATAAATATAAAAGAGGTAGATCAAATATATTACTCAAGATCAATCTGAACATAATCTCATAATCCATCGGATCCCAGCAAACTCATCATAGCAACAGCATAAGGATTACATATGTGCCTCGATCATGTAGGGCAGCTCACGAGGACTAATTAGTGAAGCACAAGAACGGGAGGAGAACATCACATAGCTACTGGTCATGGACTCATGGTCCAAGGGAGACTACTCACGAGTCATCCGGGAGGCGTCCATGGTGGTGGAGAAGCTCCCGGTGGTGATCCTCCCCTCCGGCAGGGTGCCGGGAAGAGTTCTCCTGGTGCTCCCGATCTTGGAAGCGGCGGCGGCGGTGGAACAGAGATGGGATCGCGAAAAGAGTTCCTGTTCTGAGGGTTTCGGAGGACGCTTTAAATATATGCCAAAGGGGGGCATCGGGGAAGCTTCGGGGGGCCCAGGCGCCCCCCCGGCGCGGCCCAGGGGGGGGCGCCGCCAGGGCGCCTGGAGCCCTGGTGCCCCCCCCCCCCGGCTGTCCTTCGGACGCACGGTAGTTTCCGAAACGCTGATTTTTTATATAATTTTTCTGGATTTTTCCTGGCAGTTCTCGTAACGTGAAAACCTGAAATACAAAAACAGCCGAAAACAACAAACTGGCACTGGGGTGCACTGGATTAGTAATTTAGTCCAAATATGATCAAAAGTGTATGGAAGTGTATGAATATCATAGCAATATCACCCAAAAGTGGCATGGAGCAAGCAGAAATTATAGATACGTTTTGGACGTATCAGTTGTGCATGAAGAGGAAGTACATTCACATGAGTATGCTAATTGAAGGACCGAAACAACCAGGGAACGACATCAATCTGTATCTGGGGCTGCTGAAAGAGGAGCTAGACACGCTGTGGAAAACGCCAGCCAATACGTGGGACGCCGCAGAGAAAGAATATTTCCCTATAAGAGCCGCACTGCTCACGACGGTGCACGACTATCTCGGTTACGGATATGTCGCGGGGCAGGTGGTCCACGGATTTTCTGGATGCGTCAGGTGCATGGATGACACAACGTATCGCCAGCTAGATAGAGATCCCGGGTCTTCGAAAACCGTGTTCATGGGACATCGAAGGTGGCTTCACGATGATGACCTGTGGAGAAAACGCAAGGATCTGTTCGATGGTGAAACCGAACCCCGAAGACGCCCGCGTACGAGGAGCGGCGAGGAAATAGATGAGTTGTTGAAAAATTGGAAAGATTGCCCACTGCCGGGAAAGAAGCAAAAGGCGCCAGAGCCGGGAAAGAAGTGAAAGGCGCCAGAGCCGCTGTTGAAGGTATGGAAAACGAGGTCTGTTTTCTGGGACTTGCCGTACTGGAAGATCCTCCGTGTTCCTCACAGCCTTGATGTCATGCATATCACGAAGAACGTGTGCGAGAGTCTGCTTGGTACCCTGCTCAACATGCCAGAGAGGACCAAAGATGGGCCGAAAGCAAGGGCAGACTTGAAATCAATGGGCATCAGGCAGGAGCTTTACGCTAATGATGATGATGATGATGATGAGGCGAAGCAGGACACGGAAAGTCGTCGCAAAGGCAAAAAGGCCAAGAAGACCGGAAATGACTACCCTCCCGCGTGCTTCACTCTAAGTCAGGAGGAGATCGAGCAGTTTTTCACCTGTCTCGTAGGAGTAAAACTTCCTTACGGTTACGCGGGGAAAATAAGCAGATACCTAGACCCAGCGAAGCAGAAGTTCAGCGGGATGAAGTCTCACGACTGTCACGTGCTGATGACGCAGATACTTCCAGTTGCAATCCGTGGGATCATGGACGCGCACGTCCGTGAAATGCTATTTGGCCTATGTAACTTTTTCGACGTCATCTCTCGGAAGTCGGTGAAGGAAATATGCCCTAGAGGCAATAATAAAGATGTTATTTGTATTTCCTTATATCATGATAAATGTCTTTTATTCATGCTAGAATTGTATTAACCGGAAACTTGATACATGTGTGAATACATAGACAAAATAGAATGTCCCTAGTATGCCTCTATTAGACTAGCTCATTGATCAAAGATGGCTATGTTTCCTAGCCATAGACATGAGTTGTCATTTGATCAACGGGATCACATCATTAGGAGATTTATGTGATGGACTAGACCCATCCGTTAGCATAGCACTATGATCATTTAGTTTTACTGCTATTGCTTTCTTCATGACTTATACATGTTCCTATGACTATGAGATTATGCAACTCCCGAATACCATAGGAACACCTTGTGTGCTATCAAACGTCACAACATAACTGGGTGATTATAAAGATGCTCAACAGGTGTCTCCGAAAGTATTCATGGTGTTGGCATAGATCAAGACTAGGATTTGTCACTCCGAGTGTCGAAGAGGTATCTCTGGGCCCTCTCGGTAATGCACATCACAATAAGCCTTGCAAGCAAAAGACTAATGAGTTAGTCACGAGATGATGTATTACGGAATAAGTAAAGAGACTTGCCGGTAACGAGATTGAACTAGGTATAGAGATACCGACGATCGAATCTCGGGCAAGTAACATATGGATGACAAAAGGAACAACGTATGTTGTTATGCGGTTTGACCGATAAAGACCTTCGTAGAATATGTAGGAGCCAATATGAGCATCCAGATTCCGCTATTGGTTATTGACCGGAGATGAGTCTCGGTCATGTCTACATAGTTCTCGAACCTGTAGGGTCCGCATGCTTAAACGTTTGATGACGATCGGTATTATGAGTTTATGAGTTTTGATGTACCGAAGGTAGTTCGGAGTCCCGGATGAGATCACGGACATGACGAGGAGTCTTGGAATGTCCGAGACGTAAATATTGATATATTGGACGACTATATTCGGACACCGGAAGTGTTCTGGAAAGTTTCAAAATTTACCGGAGTGCCGGGGGGGG
>LR738710.1:945540631-945556607 GCA_902687465.1 Secale cereale
AACCCCCCGGGGGAATGATGGGCCCTAGTGGGCCATAGGGGAGAGAGGGGGCAGCAGCCAGGAGGTGGCGCGCCCCCTCCCTAGGGGCAGTCCGAATAGGACTAGGGGAGGGGGGCGCGGCCCCTCTTTCCCTCTCCCTCTCCCTCTCCTTCCTTTCCCCTCTCCTTCTTGGTGGACTCCTACTAGGAATAGGATGCAATCCTATTCCTAGTAGGATTGCCTCTCTAGGCGCACCATAGAGGGCCGGCCGGCCTCCCCCCTTGCTCCTTTATATACGGGGGCAGGGGGGCATCCAAAGACACACAAGTTGAATTGTTTTAGCCGTGTGCGGTGCCCCCTCCACAGAAACACACCTCGGTCATACCGTTGCAGTGCTTAGGCGAAGCCCTGCGCCGGTAGATACATCATATCCGTCACCACGCTGTCGTGCTGACGAAACTCTCCCATGAAGCTCAACTGGATCAAGAGCTCGTGGGATGTCATCAAGCTGAACGTGTGCTGAACGCGGAGGTGCCGTACGTTCGGTGCTTGATCGGTTGGATCGCGAAGAAGTTCGACTACATCAACCGCGTCACTTGACGCTTCCGCTTCCGGTCTACGAGGGTACGTAGACACACTCTCCCCTCTCGTTGCTATGCATCTGATAGATAGATCTTGCGTGATCGTAGGAAAATTTTAAAATACTACGTTCCCCAACAGTGGCATCATGAGCCAGGTCTATGCGTAGATGATATGCACGAGTAGAACACAATGAGTTGTGGGCGATACTAGTCATACTGCTTACCAGCATGTCATACTTTGCTTCGGCGGTATTGTGAGATGAAGCGGCCCGGACCGACATTACGCGTACGCTTACGCGAGACTGGTTTCACCGTAATGAGCACTCGTTGCTTAAAGGTGACTGGCGGGTGTCTGTCTCTCTCACTTTAGCTGAATCAAGTATGGCTACGCCCGGTCCTTTTGAAGGTTAAAACAGCACATACTTGACGAAACATCGTTGTGGTTTTTGTATGCGTAGGTAAGAACGGTTCTTGCTAAGCCCGTAGCAGCCACGTAAAACTTGCAACAACAAAGTAGAGGACGTCTAACTTGTTTTTGCAGGGCATGTTGTGATGTGATATGGTCAAGACATGATGAGTTCTACGGTTTTGTATGAGATGATCATGTTTTGTAAAGTTATCGGCAACTGGCAGGAGCCATATGGTAGTCGCTTTATTGTATGAAATGCAATCGCCATGTAATTGCTTTACTTTATCACTAAGCGGTAGCGATAGTCGTAGAAGCAATAGTTGGCGAGACAACAACGATGCTACGATGGAGATCAAGGTGTCGCGCCGGTGACAAAGGTGATCATGACGGTGCTTTTGAGATGGAGATCAAAAGCACAAGATGATGATGGCCATATCATGTCACATATTTTGATTGCATGTGATGTTTATCTTATTATGCTTCTTATTTTGCTTAGAACGACGGTAGCATTATAAGATGATCCCTTACTAAATTTCAAGGTATAAGTGTTCTCCCTGAGTATGCACCGTTGCGAAAGTTCGTCGTGCCGAGACACCACATGATGATCGGGTGTGATAAGATTTACGTTCAAATACAACGGGTGTAAGCCAGTTTTGCACACGCAGAATACTCGGGTTAAACTTGACGAGCCTAGCATATGCAGATATGGCCTCGGAACACTGGAGACCGAAAGGTCGAGCGTGAATCATATAGTAGATATGATCAACATAAGATGTTCACCATTGAAACTACTCCATCTCACGTGATGATCGGACATGGTTTAGTTGATTTGGATCACGTGATCATTTAGATGACCGGAGGGATGTCTATCTAAGTGGGAGTTCTTTAAGTAATATGATTAAATTGAACTTTAATTTATCATGGACTTAGTCCTGATAGTTTTTGCATATCTATGTTGTTGTAGATCAATGGCCCGTGCTACCGTTCCTTTGAATTTTAATGCATTCCTAGAGAAAGCTAAGTTGAAAGATGATGGTAGCAATTACACGGATTGGGTCCGTAACTTGAGGATTATCCTCATTGCTTTACTAAAGAATTATGTCCTTGAAGCACCGCTAGGTGACAAGCCCCCTCCCGCTAATGTAGACGCTTTGAACGTCTGGCAGACGCGGTCTGATGACTACACAATAGTTCAGTGTGCCATGCTTTACGGCTTAGAATCGGGACTTCAACGACGTTTTGAACGTCATGGACCATATGAGATGTTCCAGGAGTTGAAGTTAATATTTCAAGAAAATGCCCGGATTGAGAAATATGAGATTTCCAATAAGTTCGACAGCTGCAAGATGGAGGAGAATAGTTCTATCAGTGAACACTTGCTCAGAATGTCTGGGTACTACAATCATATGACTCAACTTGGTTGCAAAGTTGACGAGGATAGTGTTATTGATAGAGTTCTTCAATCACTGCCACCAAGCTATAAAGGCTTCGTGATGAACTATAATATGCAAGGGATGCAGAAGACAATTCCCGAGCTCTTCGCTATGCTCAAGGCTGCGGAGGTAGAAATCAAAAAGGAGCATCAAGTGTTGATGGTTAACAAGACCACTAGTTTCAAGAAAAAGGGCAAGGGAAAGAAGGGGAACTTCAAGAAGAATAGCAAGACAGTTGCTACTCCCGCGAAGAAACTCGAGTCTGGAGCCAAGCCTGAAACTGAGTGCTTCTACTGCAAAGGGACTGGACAATGGAAGCGGAACTGCCCCAAGTATTTGGCGGATAAGAAGGATGGCAAGGTGAACAAAGGTATATGTGATATACATGTCATTGATGCGTACCTTACTAATGCTCGTAGTAGTACCTGGGTATTTGATACCGGTTCGGTTGCTAATATTTGTAACTCGAAACAGGGACTACAGATTGAACGAAGATTAGCTAAGGACGAGGTGACGATGCGCGTGGGAAATGGTTCCAAAGTCGATGTGATCGCCGTCGGCACGCTACCTCTACATCTACCTTCGGGATTAGTTTTAGACCTAAATAATTGTTATTTGGTGCCAGCGTTGAGCATGAACATTATATCTAGATCTTGTTTGTTGCGAGACGGTTATTCATTTAAATCAGAGAATAATGGTTGTTCTATTTTTATGAATAATATCTTTTATGGTCATGCACCCTTGAAGAATGGTCTATTCTTATTGAATCTCGATTGTAGTGATACACATATTCATAATATTGAAGCCAAAAGATGCAAGGTTAATAATGATAGTGCAACTATTTGTGGCACTGCCGTTTAGGTCATATTGGTGTAAAGCGCATGAAGAAACTCCATAGTGATGGACTTTTGGAATCACTTGATTATGAATCACTTTGTGCTTGCGAACCATGCCTCATGGGCAAGATGACTAAAATTCCGTTCTCCGGAACTATGGAGCGAGCAACAGATTTGTTGGAAATCATACATACTGATGTATGTGGGCCAATGAGTGCTGAAGCTCGCGGCGGGTATCATTATTTTCTGACCTTCACTGATGATTTAAGCAGATATGGGTATATCTACTTAATGAAGCACAAGTCTGAAACAATTGAAAAGTTCAAAGAATTTCAGAGTGAAGTAGGGAATCATTGTAACAAGAAAATAAAGTTTCTACGATCTGATCGTGGAGGAGAATATTTAAGTTACGAGTTTGGTCTTCATTTGAAACAACGTGGAATAGTTTCACAACTCACGCCACCCGGAACACCACAGCGTAATGGTGTGTCCGAACGTCGTAACCGTACTTTATTAGATATGGTGGGATCTATGATGTCTCTTATCGATTTACCACTATCGTTTTGGGGTTATGATTTAGAGACAGCTGCATTCACGTTAAATAGGGCACCATCTAAATCCGTTAAGACGACACCTTATGAACTATGGTTTGGCAAGAAACCAAAGTCGTCGTTTCTTAAAGTTTGGGGCTGCGATGCTTATGTGAAAAGGCTTCAACCTGATAAGCTCGAACCCAAGTCGGAGAAATGTGTCTTCATAGGATACCCAAAAGAGACTATTGGGTACACCTTCTATCATAGATCCGAAGGCAAGATATTCATTGCTAAGAATGGATCCTTTCTAGAGAAGGAGTTTCTCTCGAAAGAAGTGAGTGGGAGGAAAGTAGAACTTGATGAGATAATTGTACCTTTTCCTGAATTGGAAAGTAGTACATCACAGAAAATTGTTCCAGTGATTCCTACACCAATTAGTGAGGAAGCTAATGATGATGATCATGAAACTTCAGATCAAGTTTCTGCTGAACGTCGTAGATCAACCAGAGTACGTTCCGCACCAGAGTGGTACGGCAACCCAGTTCTGGAAGTCATGTTACTAGACCATGATGAACCTACGAACTATGAGGAAGCGATGATGAGCCCAGATTCCACAAAATGTCTTGAGGCCATGAAATCTGAGATGGGATCCATGCATGAGAACAAAGTGTGGACTTTGGTTGACTTGCCCGATGATCGGCAAGCCATCAAAAATAAATGGATCTTCAAGAGGAAGACCGACGCAGACGGTAATGTTACTGTTTACAAAGGTTGACTTGTTGCGAAAGGGTTTCGACAAGTTCAAGGAGTTGACTACGATGAGACTTTCTCACCTATAGCGATGCTTAAGTCTGTCCGAATCATGTTAGCAATTGCCGCATTTTATGATTATGAAATCTGGCAAATGGATGTCAAAACTGCATTCCTAAATGGATATCTCAAAGAGGAGTTGTATATGATGCAACCAGAAGGTTTTGTCGATCCAAAAGGTGCTAACAAAGTATGCAAGCTCCAGCGATCCATCTATGGACTGGTGCAAGCATCTCAGAGTTGGAATATACACTTTGATGAGGTAATCAAAGCATATGGTTTTATACAGACTTTTGGAGAAGCCTGTATTTACAAGAAAGTGAGTAGGAGCTCTGTAGCGCATTTCTAATATTATATGTGGATGACATATTGTTGATTGGAAATGATATAGAATTTCTGGATAGCATAAAAGGATACTTGAATAAGAGTTTTTCAATGAAAGACCTCGGTGAAGCTGCTTATATATTAGGCATCAAGATCTATAGAGATAGATCAAGACGCTTAATTGGACTTTCACAAAGCACATACCTTGATAAATTTTTGAAGAAGTTCAAAATGGATCAGTCGAAGAAAGGGTTCTTGCCTATGTTACAAGGTATGAAGTTGAGTAAGACTCAATGCCCGACCACTGCAGAAGATAGAGAGAAAATGAAAGTCATTCCCTATGCCTTAGCCATAGGATCTATCATGTATGCAATGCTGTGTACCAGACCTGATGTGTGCCTTGCTATAATTCTAGCAGGGAGGTACCAAAGTAATCCAGGAGTGGACCACTGGACAGCGGTCAAGAACATCCTGAAATACCTGAAAAGGACAAAGAATATGTTTCTCGTATATGGAGGTGACAAAGAGCTCGTCGTAAACGGTTACGTCGATTCTAGCTTTGACACTGATCCAGATGACTCTAAGTCACAAACCGGATATGTATTTTTATTGAACGGTGGAGCTGTCAGTTGGTGCAGTTCCAAGCAGAGTATCGTGGCGGGATCTACGTGTGAAGCGAAATACATAGCTGCTTCGGAAGCAGCAAATGAAGGAGTCTGGATGAAGGAGTTCATATCCGATCTAGGTGTAATACCTAGTGCATCAGGTCCAATGAAAATCTTTTGTGACAACACTGGAGCAATAGCCTTGGCGAAGGAATCCAGGTTTCACAAGAGAACAAAGCACATCAAAAGATGCTTCAATTCCATCCGCGATCTAGTCAAGGAGGGAGAAATAGAAATTTGCAAGATACATACGGATCTGAATGTTGCAGACCCGTTGACTAAGCCTCTTCCACGAGCAAACCATGATCAGCACCAGGACTCCATGGGTGTGAGGATCGTCACTTTGTAATCTAGATTATTGACTCTAGTTCAAGTGGGAGACTGAAGGAAATATGCCCTAGAGGCAATAATAAAGATGTTATTTGTATTTCCTTATATCATGATAAATGTCTTTTATTCATGCTAGAATTGTATTAACCAGAAACTTGATACATGTGTGAATAAATAGACAAAATAGAATGTCCCTAGTATGCCTCTACTAGACTAGCTCATTGATCAAAGATGGCTATGTTTCCTAGCCATATACATGAGTTGTCATTTGATCAATGGGATCACATCATTAGGAGAATGATGTGATGGACTAGACCCATCCCTTAGCATAGCACTATGATTGTTTAGTTTTACTGCTATTGCTTTCTTCATGACTTATACATGTTCCTATGACTATGAGATTATGCAACTCCCGAATATCGTAGGAACACCTTGTGTGCTATCAAATGTCACAACGTAATTGGGTGATCATAAAGATGCTCTACAGGTGTCTCCGAAAGTATTCGTGGTGTTGGCATAGATCAAGACTAGGATTTGTCACTCCGAGTGTCGGAGAGGTATCTCTGGGCCCTCTCGGTAATGCACATCACAATAAGCCTTGCAAGCAAAAGACTAATGAGTTAGTCACGAGATGATGTATTACGGAATGAGTAAAGAGACTTGCCGGTAACGAGATTGAACTAGGTATAGAGATACCGACGATCGAATCTCGGGCAAGTAACATACCGATGACAAAAGGAACAACGTATGTTGTTATGCGGTTTGACCGATAAAGATCTTCGTAGAATATGTAGGAGCCAATATGAGCATCCAGGTTCCGCTATTGGTTATTGACCGAAGATGAGTCTCGGTCATGTCTACATAGTTCTCGAACCTGTAGAGTCCGCACGCTTAAACGTTTGATGACGATTGGTATTATGAGTTTATGAGTTTTGATGTACCGAAGGTAGTTCGGAGTCCCGGATGAGATCACGGACATGACGAGGAGTCTCGGAATGTCCGAGACGTAAATATTGATATATTGGACGACTATATTCGGACACCGGAAGTGTTCTGGAAAGTTTTGGAATTTACCGGAGTGCCGGGGGGTTACCGGAACCCCCCGGGGGAATGATGGGCCCTAGTGGGCCATATGTGAGAGAGAGGGCAGCAGCCAGGAGGTGGTGCGCCCCCTCCCTAGGGGCAGTCCGAATAGGACTAGGGCAGGGGGCGTGGCCCCTCTTTCCCTTTCCCTCTCCCTCTCCTTCCTTTCCCCTCTCCTTCTTGGTGGACTCCTACTAGGAATAGGATTGCAATCCTATTCCTAGTAGGATTGCCTCTCTAGGCGCACCATAGAGGGCCGGCCGGCCTCCCCCCTTGCTCCTTTATATACGGGGGCAGGGGTGATACGTCCAAAACGTATCTATAATTTCTGCTTGCTCCATGCGTCTTTTGTGTGATATTGCTATGATATTTATACACTTCCATACACTTTTGATTATATTTGGACTAACCTATTAACTCAGTGCACCCCAATGCCAGTTTCTGTTTTCTGCTGTTTTTGTATTTTAGGTTTTCCCATTACGTAAACCGCCAGAAAAATTCCGGGAAAAATATATAGAAAATCAGCGTTCCGGAAGCTTCCATGCGGCCAAAGTAGGGCCGGAGGGGGGCGACCAGGGCTCCAGGCGCCCTGGGGGCGCGGCCCGCCTCCTGGCCGCGCCGGGGGACGCCTGGGCCCCCCAGGCCTCCGCTGATGCCCCCCTTTGGCATATATTTACACCGCGTCCCAAAACCCTCGAGGACAGAACCCTTTTTCGCGATCTCATCTCTGTTCCGCCGCTGCCACGATTCCAAGATCGGGAGCACCAGGAGAACTCTTCCCGGCACCCTGCCGGAGGGGAGGATCACCACCGGGAGCCTCTACACCACCATGGACGCCTCCCGGATGAGTTGTGAGTAGTCTCCCTTGGACCATGGGTCCATGACCAGTAGCTATGTGATGTTCTCCTCCCCTCTTTGTCCTTCACTAATTAGACCTCGTGAGCTGCCCTACATGATCGAGGCACATATGTAATCCTTATGCT
Organism: Secale cereale; assembly: GCA_902687465.1. Classification (NCBI taxonomy): domain Eukaryota; kingdom Viridiplantae; phylum Streptophyta; class Magnoliopsida; order Poales; family Poaceae; genus Secale; species Secale cereale. The sequence continues at coordinate 945,548,598 of LR738710.1, forward strand.
GTTGGTATGATGAGTTTGCCGGGATCCGATGGATTATGAGATTATGTTCAGATTGTGTGTGAGTAATATATTTGATTTACCTCTTCTATATTTATGTTCTTGAGTAATTCTTGCATGTTCTCCGTTGCTGTTTATTGCTTTGGCCAAGTAGTAGGTAGTAACTCCAAGAGGGAACGTTATGCTTGATTGTGGGTTCATGCCCCTCGATGACTAGCTTGAGTGACAGAAACATGAGTCTAGGGGATGTGTTGTTGCCACAAGGGGGAAAACAACGGTGCTTGTACTCGCGGGTGCAAGGATTGTTTACTTTACGCAAAGTTCTTTTAATGCAGTTGTCTGTTGCTTTGAGTTTACACTATGGGTGGGACTCGCAACTTAATACCAGCGAGATGTTCTGGATAGATATCTCAAGGTGGATGATTAGTAGTAGATGCAGATGGATTTCGGTCTACTTACCTTGGCGTACCGCCCATGCTTTGAACCTCTACCTTTCTTGCAGCATAGTTAGCATTGGTTTGCGCACATAATCCTGTCAATTGCCCAGCTGTAATTCGTTTACCTCACATAGATGTTTTATCGTCTTTTGGGAGAGAGACATCACTAGTGAACATCATGGGACCCCGGTCCATATTACCATCACTGATCACATTCGCTATTTACTTTCAGTTCTTACTTACTAGTTGCAGTTATACCTATCACTATTATCTCTTGCGTTTGATCCTTTGTAAACGACAAGGCCGGAGGGATTGACAACCTCTCTGTACTCGTTGGGAGCAAAGTTATTTGTATCGGTGTGCAGGTCCAGTTGATTGCTAAATATCTGGCGCCGTTAGCAGTTGACACCTTCTTGTTGAACCTTGGAGTCTCAGGGGAATTCGATCCTTGGTATCTTTGCCAAGGGAAAACTACCGCTACACTGCATCTCAAACCTTCCACTTGGGGTAACCAACGAGGGGCGAGAAGCCATCAAGCAAAGTTTTCTGGCGCCGTCGCCGGGGACTCCACTCTTCAAGATAGGGGAGTTGCACGCTATCTTTTACCTTTGCTTTTTAGTCTTGTTAGTTTACCTTTCAGTTTTTGCTTTAGTGTCTTTTATCAAAAAAAAATCACAAAAAAATTATTATTTGTTAGTAGTCCTTTCTGTTTAGTCAAGCATGTTAGGATTTGGTGCTTTGAGGGAATCAGAAGTTCTAGATTTCCATCAAAGGGATGGAGAAAATATGAAGAAAGCATGGGACAGAATTTCTGATGCACATAGGAGAATTATGCCTTGGATACCTATAAAATTGTGCTTAGAAACTTTTACCATGGTCTTTTTAAATGGTGTAAACACTCTCTTGATATTATAGCTGAAGGAGACTTCCTAGAGTGTGATGAAGCTAGAGCTCTTGAAATTATACATGGTCTATCTAGTTACTTTGTTTATGATCATAATTTTGATACCGTCATAGATAGACTTGCTACTATTGAAAAGAGAATGGATGCTCTAGACTTAATGAAGGTAGAGAAACCCAAACCCAAAAAGAAAGATATTTTGGAAATAGACAATGATTGGGAGCCTTTTGTTAGGATTAGCATCTCTAATCAAGACTTCCTTGCTTATTGTGATATTGGATCTATGGTTTCTACTATGCCAAAAATTGTTCATGATTCTTTAAAATTTAACATGGATAGATTATCCTCTCATCATGAACACACTAATGGAGATATTTCTGAGATCCAGGGAAGAATAAAAGACGTGCCAGTTACATTCCTTAAAGGGATTGCAATGGTTGATTTCTTCATCATGAAGCCAAACCAAGGAAATATAGTGCTTGGAAGGGTTTTCCTCCGAGCCGTAAATGGCTTCATCGATATAGGTAAGGGACAAATCCGCTTACGCGGGAAGGCAAAAGGTGTGTACCCCTTTCCTGGAAGGAATAAGAGTGAACTTGTTGAGGAACCATTTGAAGCAATTTATAACTCCGATTATTATGATGATTATTGATTCCTCTTCGCAATATGCCTAGCTTAAAGGCATAAAAGAGAGCGCTTTTGGGAGGCAGCCCACAATGAATAAAATTTTATTTTGCTTTTGTTGTGTCTTGATGTTGTTACTACAGTAGCATCATCATTGTATCTTTACTTTTCAGCTTTGTGCCAAGTGTAGCCTCTGATTGCAAGAAAGTTCAAAAGTTGTGACGTGCTGTCCAGGAAACAGATTCTGTCCTTGGACAGAAAAATTCGTATAAAATCACCAGATCATCTTTTTGGTCTGAATGTTTTCGACAGCGTGCTCTATACAATTGTCTTTCGGGCGTCTGTTCTGAGTTTTTTGATTTGAGTTGCAGAAGTGCCCCGAAAAAATCATTTACTACCTGCTGGTCTGTTTTTCACAGATTATGTCCTGTTTTGCCTTTCCTTCATTTTGCAAACCTTGAACTTGCTTTTTCTTTGCAAAAACCTTTTGGAAATCTTGAGAAACAGTAGACCTTCAAGAATATCCTTATTTCCAGCAAGGAACAATTATTTTATTATGGGTACTAACCTCGCTAATCAGATTATGATGAGTTATGTATGAAGGGAGTTTTCAAGTGTGCGAGGGAACATGATAAAAAGATTCAGGAGTGTCAAACGCTCAAGCTTGGGGATGCCCCCGTGCACCCCCAAGAAATATTCAAGAAGACTCAAGCATCTAAGCTTGGGGATGCCCCCGTGCATCCCCTTCTCCATCAACAATTATCAGTTCGTCTTTCGTTCCACTATATTTTTATCACTTCATGTGTTATGTGCTATGCTTGGAGCGTCTTGCTTTTAGTTTCCTTTTTAGTTTTCTTTAGCTTTGCTTGATTTTCATAACGAGTTGGAACTCAGCCTTCTTTGTGTGGGAGAGAAACACGCTCCACTTCAACCTAGAACATAACATAGAATTTTCATGCCTATCCTTGCTGTGTGTGTTCTTTGTCTTTCAATAGCTACTATCATGTTCAGCTCTTAGTTTTCATGCTTTACTTTTTAAAGAGCTTTTGTTTAGTTGGTCGCTGGAACTCTCTTTAGTTATCATGCTTATCTTATTAAGAGAGTTGGCTTCTGTTGCACTGGTCGATATGTCTATGATAAAAATGCTATGTGCATAATGATGCTTAGTAGTTCATGTTTTCTTATGGTTAGTCTCAAATAGCTGGGGGGTTTTCAATGTGTTATTGGAGTACCAACATGATTTGTTTGCCTATGATGTGGTATGGTTTAGTGATATCTTCCTCCAGGAATTTATTTTGATTGACTTGGCGTATGCTCACGCATATTTAAGACTATAAAGAAAGTCTATCAAGCCTTGATGATCTTTAGTTTCTGAGTAGCGATATAACTTCCATGCCTGATTCAATGGTGCTTTGTCGCTCTACATGATTATGACCGTCATTGCTCTTTTAGTTGGTCGCTCCCAGTCTTTTGCTAACCTTCGCCTGTACTAAGCGGACTGACTGCTTGTGCATCCAAAATCCTTTAAACCAGTTATGCCATATGAGTCCGCCATACCTTCCTATACATGGTATTTACCTGCCATTCCTAACGAAGACTTTCATGTACCATCTCGAAATTATTCAAAAAAACATTTCTCTTTTGTGCCTCTGTTTTAGTTCATGAGGAAGTAGTGGTTAATTCATGATCTTTTTAAGTTGGACAAGCTTCACCCCGGGATTGCATGTCTAATGTGCAAACCCATAATACGAGAAGGAACTGGCATAGAGTGCGCCCGGCTCATTAAAAAATATACAACAAACAAACCCTCCTTCACGCTTTGTTCATGAGAAATCAGAAAACTTTGGTAGTGATAAACAAAGGAGATTAAGAGGATGTGATCGTCCTGATTCGGGAGCCGTTCCTCGAAACTTGTCCAGCTCGAGAAGTGATTGAGTTATCTGCTAGCATTCGTTGACGAAATATGCATATTCTAAAAAATAATTATTACCTCTGTTTTTAAAACCAAGAGCTCTGGTACATGTTTAGTTTTTGTTTCCGACAACGGGTTTTCAACCTTGCCATCAAAAGCCACGGTTCGAGAGTCTCCACCTTCTTTAAAGCACCAACTATTGAGAGCATGATTGTCATTCTGAGTGTAATGTGCATTGTCCCAAAGTACCATTGTCTTTTGCATGATTATGATATCGTTTATTCTGAAATCATTGTATCTAGTCGTCACTTAAACTTTGGAGGTGCCCCTGCATTTATGTTTTGCTTCACTAAAGGGGGCAAGCGAGATACCACTTTATCATATTCGCACACCATGCCCATTAAAAATCTTATGAGTATTTCAATATCATATTGTAAAACTTTCAGTTCTTTGTGATTCTCTCATGAGGCAACTTAATCACTACAGATTCATTGTCTCAGTAAGCACTTGTCATGTGACTGTGAAAAGTCCTTATATGGTTAATAGCATGTCACCACAGAAATTATGCTTGTTATCATTTACCTACTCGAGGACGAGCAGGAATTAAGCTTGGGGATGTTGATATGTCCAAAACGTATCTATAATTTCTGCTTGCTCCATGCCTCTTTTGTGTGATATTGCTATGATATTTATACACTTCCATACACTTTTGATCATATTTGGACAAACCTATTAACTCAGTGCACCCCAGTGCCAGTTTCTGTTCTCTACTGTTTTTGTATTTCAGGTTTTCCCATTACGTAAACTGCCAGAAAAATTCCGGGAAAAATATATAAAAAATATGCGTTCCAGAAGCTTCCATGCGGCCAAAGTAGGGCTGGAGGGGGGCCACCAGGGCTCCAAGCGCCCTGGGGGCGCGGCCCCCCTCCTGGCCGCGCCGGGGGGGCGCCTGGGCCCCCCAGGCCTCCGCTGATGCCCCCCTTTGGCATATATTTACACCGCGTCCCAAAACCCTCGAGGACGGAACCCTTTTTCGCGATCTCATCTCTGTTCCGCCGCCGCCGCGCTTCCAAGATCGGGAGCACCAGGAGAACTCTTCCCGGCACCCTACCGGAGGGGAGGATCACCACCGGGAGCCTCTCCACCACCATGGACGCCTCCCGGATGAGTTGTGAGTAGTCTCCCTTGGACCATGGGTCCATGACCAGTAGCTATGTGATGTTCTCCTCCCCTCTTTGTCCTTCACTAATTAGACCTCGTGAGCTGCCCTACATGATCGAGGCACATATGTAATCCTTATGCTGTTGCTATGATGAGTTTGCCGGGATCCGATGGATTATGAGATTATGTTCAGATTGTGTGTGAGTAATATATTTGATTTACCTCTTTTATATTTATGTTCTTGAGTAATTCTTGCATGTTCTCCGTTGCTGTTTATTGCTTTGGCCAAGTAGTAGGTAGTAACTCCAAGAGGGAACGTTATGCTTGATTGTGGGTTCATGCCCCTCGATGACTAGCTTGAGTGACAGAAACATGAGTCTAGGGGATGTGCTGTTGCCACAAGGGGGAAAACAATGGTGCTTGTACTCGCGGGTGCAAGGATTGTTTACTTTACGCAAAGTTCTTTTAATGCAGTTGTCTGTTGCTTTGAGTTTACACTATGGGTGGGACTCGCAACTTAATACCAGCGAGATGTTCTGGATAGATATCTCAAGGTGGATGATTAGTAGTAGATGCAGATGGATTTCGGTCTACTTACCTTGGCGTACCGCCCAAGCTTTGAACCTCTACCTTTCTTGCAGCATAGTTAGCATTGGTTTGCGCACATAATCCTGTCAATTGCCCAGCTGTAATTCGTTTACCTCACATAGTTGTTTTATCGTCTTTTGGGAGAGAGACATCACTAGTGAACATCATGGGACCCCGGTCCATATTACCATCACTGATCACATTCGCTATTTACTTTCAGTTCTTACTTACTAGTTGCAGTTATACCTATCACTATTATCTCTTGCGTTTGATCCTTTGTAAATGACAAGGCCGGAGGGATTGTCAACCTCTCTGTACTCGTTGGGAGCAAAGTTATTTGTATCTGTGTGCAGGTCCAGTTGATTGCTAAATATATGGCGCCGTTAGCAGTTGACACCTTCTTGTTGAACCTTGGAGTCTCAAGGGAATTCGATCCTTGGTATCTTTGCCAAGGGAAAACTACCGCTACACTGCATCTCAAACCTTCCACTTGGCGTAACCAACGAGGGGCGAGAAGCCATCAAGGGGGCCACCCAAAGACACACAAGTTGAATTGTTTTAGCCGTGTGCGGTGCCCCCCTCCACAGAAACACACCTCGGTCATACCGTTGCAGTGCTTAGGCGAAGCCCTGCGCCGGTAGATACATCATATCCGTCACCACGTTGTCGTGCTGACAAAACTCTCCCATGAAGCTCAACTGGATCTAGAGCTCGTGGGACGTCATCAAGCTGAACGTGTGCTGAACGCGGAGGTGTCGTACGTTCGGTGCTTGATTGGTTGGATCGCGAAGAAGTTCGACTACATCAACCGCGTCACTTGACGCTTCCGCTTCCGGTCTACGAGGGTACATAGACACACTCTCCCCTCTCGTTGCTATGCATCTGATAGATAGATCTTGCGTGATCGTAGGAAAATTTTAAAATACTACGTTCCCCAACAGTCGGTTGGCGTGAGGCAACTCAGAAGGCTACAGGAAGAGATCGTGGTGATACTATGCGAGCTTGAGATGTACTTCCCGCCCGCATTCTTCGACGTTATGGTGCATCTGCTGGTCCATTTCGGGCCGACGATATCATCCAACTCGGGCCGACGTTCCTGCATAGCATGATGCCGTTCGAAAGGATGAATCGTGTCATCAAAGGATACGTTCGCAACATGTCACGTCCCGAGGGAAGCATAGCCAGGGGCTTTCTGACCGAAGAGTGCATCTCCTACTGCACGAATTATCTACGCATCGAGAACCCTATTGGTCTGCCCGTCAACAGGCACCTCGGCAGGCTCGCTGGATGGGGTCACCGTGAGGGTCGCCGCGAAATGCATGTCGACTTCGAGGGTCGACTCGCCGACTTTGAAAGAGCAAACCTAGTCGCGCTACAACACATAGACGTGGTCGATCCTTGGGTGGTAGAGCACAAAACCCTTATTGAGAAGACGTACAATGACCGAGGTCAACAGAGGACGGACGGAGATATAATCAAACAGCACAACTCATGTTTCACGCGTTGGTTCAAGCAGAAGCTTCTGTCGTACCCTTTACATGAGGATTCTTCCGCGGAAGAACAACTCATATTCGCCTTGTCACAGGGCGCCGAGCACAACCTGATGACCTATGAGGCGTACGATATCAACGGCTACACATTCTACATCGAGGCCAAGGACATGAAGAGCAATGGTTATCAGAACTCCAGGGTAACGATGGAATCCTACACCGGCAACGACAAGGACAAATACTACGGAAGGATCGAGGAGATCTGGGAGCTGAGCTACGCTCGAGAGTAGGTCCCGATGTTCCGTGTCAGATGGGCCAAGAGCGTCCTAAAAGAAGACCGGTATTTCACCACCATGGTTATACCCGAAGCCAAATCCAAGACCGCGGGCGCAAACGTCACCGCGAAAAATGAGCCATGGGTAATGGCTTCCCAAGTTGACCAATGCTTCTTCATTACCGACCCGTCAAAGCCCAGTCGTGTTGTCATGAGGAGAGGCAAAAGGAAGATCATCGGAATGGATGGAGTAGCCAATGAGCAAGACTTCGACAAGTACGGCGACCCGAAGATCGAACATGACGACGATGATGAAGTAGTAGCATACACCAGAACAAGAAGCAGGACCACCCTACCTAAAGGACGTCCGTTCCACAGAAGAACTCCATTTGCGAAAAAGAAGGGCAAGAAGATTGTGAACAGATAGCTAGCAAAGATCGATTGTATTTAAATCGTAGCCTTCATTTCTCGATTGTATTTCATGGGAACTTTTTGAACTCTTGAATGTTTTTAAATTTCATGAACACTCGATCTCGATCCCCCTCCATCTCGATCGCTATCCCACCTCGCCAGATCCGGTCCCCCTCGCCGCCGAGCACCCCCCGCTCCACCGACCGCCGCCGCCG
>LR738710.1:945557238-945610840 GCA_902687465.1 Secale cereale
CGCCTCCCCCCCCCGAGCGCCGCCGCCGCCCCATCAAGGAAGGAGGAAGGAGGAAGAGGCCCTACATCTACGAACCAGAGGTCAGTATTTTTTCTGGCCTTTTTCCGGTGGCCCTTCCTGCATTTTTTGCCTCGTCGTCTTCGGGGGCGGGGGAGGCTACCTACTCCAACACCGGCGAAGGAGGGCGGCGAGGCCGTAGTTGCAATCCACAAGGGGTGGGGAGGAAACTAAAATCACGAGCAGGCAGACGAAATTTCATCCTACAATCTCGAAACCTAGTTTTTTGCTCTGTTGCTTTAGTTGCATAGGATCCTAGTCCTTGTTAGTGTTAACTCTGATTCTTAGTGTTAGTGTTCCCCGCTTTAACAATTCACAAGTTGCTAATTGTTTTTGCGGGGATTCACAAGTTGTTAATTAACTACAATACATCCTATGCAATCCTTGAGGAGAAGACAACTGCTCTATAGTTTTTAAATGCAGCAACTGAGCACCATTCTTTCATTTTAAATCCTATAAATTTCAATAGAATGACAGGAAGAAGCAAAATAATTAGTGCCAAGGTACCCAAGTCAAAATTTGAGTCTTATTCCATTGTGCATTATTTATGGATGCCCTAAAAGTACATCTGAAACATTTTGATCATTAGTTGAACTGCACAAATGTATTATGTAGTTTCCAATGAAGATCGCACTTCGTTAGACCTTAACCTACTGCTACCTGGCAGGAGTTCTATAGAAACCAAAAGCAGATAAGATGCACGCAACTTGCGTTATGTAAAACCACCACCACTAATGGTGGTCATCAAAAGAAAGCTAACACGAACAGGATTCTGTTCCAAAGGTTGCTGATACTGAATCTCTTCAGTTAAAAGGATTCTGTCTGCTAGCTTTTCCACTGTACAATGCAAGTGTTGTTTAGTTTTGTCTTGAGGCAGGAGCCAAACTATATTAGGATTAGCCGAATAAACACTTGTCTTGAGGCAGCATTACAAAACAAAATTTGACACCACTAAGCTGAGACGGCCACAACATTAGACCAAAATCCCACTCCTGGCATTTTTAACGGCACCTCCATCTATTTCAATCATCAAATCATACTAGTCATACTGTTTTTTTAACAAGAACAACTAGTTCCTAGTGCTCTAGTGTTGCTGGAATTGGTAATTTACGTTGTGAATCACATAAGTTTTCATGCATATTTCATTTTTAGTTTGAAATTGCCCCCCCCCTTGGTTGCTTGTCACGCTCCGCCACTGGTTGGGTGGAGCAAGTGTCTGTCTCTCTTATACATTTTGTTGTCTCTCTTATATTTCATAAATAATAAGGCCACGAATACATTTATTTTTTGTTTGTTGAAGGGAATGCAAATCTGGCTCATTTTATTGAGATAATACAGCAGGTGTTTCTCTTATATATGTGTTAACTGCTGGGTAATACTATTCATTTTTCCTTAGGTTAATATAAAAATGTCCAGTGGGCACATATAAATTCCTTTTACCTACTGTCTTGTATATATATTTGAAAATGATTGCTGCTAGATGTTAATTTGCTGGTACTAGCTAGAATTTGGCACTGAAAAGCAAAAGCAAAAGCTAATTAACTGCTGGGTAATAGCACTGGTACTAGCTAGCTAAAATATGTGTTGTTATTAACAGTGGGTAATTAACCTAATTAACTGCTGGTACTAGCTAGAATTTGGCACTGAAAAGCAAAAGCTACAATTAACTACTGGTATTAGACATGCTTGACATTATATATCAGTTTGTCTGGTTCTTGTTTTGGTAGTAGTAGTTTGCTTTTCTTATCCATGAATATCAGTCAATTGGTGAACCTGGAGCAGCTTTTTGCTGGGTTTTATCTCCGACCATCGTGTCGTGATGATTTTGCAGGTACCCCGAGAGGCCCTTGAGTTTGCTGGAATGTCGATTAACTTCCGTTCCGGCAAATTCGGGTACTCCATATGTCCTATTTTCAGCAAAGGTCATGCTGAAATTTTCCGTGAACTTTAGCATGACTTTGCTAAAAATAGGACATATGGGGTACTTGTGACTAATGCATGGGCCGGGGTATCTTAGTACTTAATTAAGTAGGATCAACTGCCCCTTTATTCTTGCTGCATTAAACCATAGGCGGCAATAGAGCCAAGTGATTAGGCCCAACTTAGAATTCTCCTTCCCAGCTTAGCTTTTAGGATGCCTCGGTGTCGACAAACCATAAATTATAAAACCTTGGCTTTTAGGGTGCCTCGGTGTCGATAAAAACCTAAATGATGAAAGCTTAGGCTTTTAGGGTGCCTCGGCGTTGAAAAACCCTCAATGATAAAAGCTTAGCTTTTAGGATGCCTCGGTGTCGACAAACCCTAAATGATGAGACCATGATCTTGTTCCTTGATAATAACCAACTTTTTGACCAAACTTTTTTCCTATTTAGAGAGAAACATGGCCCACAACGATGAGGCCGGGGGTTCGGGCGGCAAGGCATTCTGGGAGCTGTCCCAGGAGATGGAGGAACAACCTCACTTGTATGAGGACGCCACGAAAGACATCGATCCTGACACCACTGATGGTGCCGCCGAGGATTACCCCACTGATGGTGCCGTCGGGGATGACACCACTGATGGTGCCGCCGAGGATGCCACCATTGATGATGGCGGCACATGCACAGATGGCAGCCAACCGAAGAGGCAACGGAAGGACCGGCGCCCGACCGTGCTCCGCACCATCAAGGAGGAATTTACTGAAGTGGACTCCGACGGGAATCCAACGGCGCCCGAACGAATAGTCAAGGGGTACTCGCTTCAGCTCGGGTGCATTCTCCGGAGCACCGTCTCGATCAACACCGAGAACCTGAGGCATCCTGACCGAGGGAATTTGCGCAACCTCCTCTTCACGAAGCTGCACGAACGATACAAGTTCCCCTCTGAATTTGAAAACACAAGCCTCAAAGGGAATAAAGTGGACAATGCCGCCCTCACGAAGATGAGCACGACCCAGTCTACTTGTAAAAGCACGGTGAAGAGAATGATTGACAAAGGTTTTAGTTATGAGAAGATCAAGGAGAAAAATCCTTCGATCACCGAAGATGACTACAACGACTTCAAGATCAAGTGCGAGAGCACCGCAACCTCCGAATCAAGTCAGTGGGGGAAAGAAATGCGGGAGCTGAACTTAGGGGAACACACACTCGGTCCCGGTGGTTACAGACTGGCGGAGCCTATATGGGACAAGGAGGAGGCGGAGCGTGCCGAGCAAGGCCAACCGCCCCTCTTCGATAAATACGGTGACAAGCAGACTAGGAACTTTGTCAGGGCCCGGTACAAGAAGGACCCAAAAACAAAGGAGCTTACCACGGATCCGAAGACCAGGGCGCTTGAGCTTGTTCTGGTAAGGAATACACCCCCGCGTAATTAGCTCCATATGGTTGCATTCTAATTAATGAAGCCAAATTTCTAAATGGTTCACATTCCTTCCGCAGGCAACTGAAAGCAGTAGCGCGGGGTCGACTAAGAGCAACCCTTGGGACACCACTCTAAATAGGGCGTTGAATGTAATGAAAAAAAAGGATAAGCTCAGTAAGCCGTCGTCAGCTGGTCGTGTGGCCGGCAAAGGCTTGTCCACAAAATGTCCGTCATACTATAACGCTTGTGGGCGAAAGGAGAAAAAGACCAGCTCAGAAAGCCAGTCGTGCGAGGTTCAAGAACTCAAGGCACAAGTGGCGCGGATTCCGGAGATTGTCCAAGAGCAAGTGCAACAACAACTGGGATCGACGCTCACCAGCATTATGCTGATGGCTTCTCGCCCCTCGTTGGTTACCCCAAGTGGAAGGTTTGAGATGCAGTGTAGCGGTAGTTTTCCCTTGGCAAAGATACCAAGGATCGATTTCCCCTGAGACTCCCAGTTTCAACAAGAAGGTGTCAACTGCTAACGGCGCCAGATATTAGCAATCAACTTGGACCTGCACACAGATACAAATAACTTTGCTCCCAACGAGTACAGAGAGGTTGTCAATCCCTCCGGCCTTGTCGTTTACAAAGGGTCAAACGCAAGAGATAATAGTGATAGGTAAAACTGTAACTAGTATGTAAAAGCAGAAAGTAAATAGCGGATGTGATCAGTGATGGTAATATGGACCGGGGTCCCATGATGTTCACTAGTGATGTCTCTCTCCCAAAAGACGATAAAACAGCTATGTGAGGTAAACGAATTACAGCTGGGCAATTGACAGAATTATGTGCGCAAACCAATGATAACTATGTTGCAAGAAAGGTAGAGGTTCAAAGCATGGGCGGTACGCCAAGGCAAGTAGATCGAAATCCATCTGCATCTACTACTAATCATCCACCTTGAGATATCTATCCAGAACATCTCGCTGGTATTAAGTTGCGAGTCCCACCCATAGTGTAAACTCAAAGCAACAGACAACTGCATTAAAAGAACTTTGCGTAAAGTAAACAATCCTTGCACCCGCGGGCACAAGCACCGTTGTTTTCCCCCTTGTGGCAGCAGCACATCCCCTATACTCATGTTTCTGTCACTCAAGCTAGTCATCGAGGGGCATGAACCCACAATCAAGCATAACGTTCCCTCTTGGAGTCACTACCTACTACTTGGCCAAAGCAATAAATATCAACGGAGAACATGCAAGAATTACTTACGAACATAAATATAAAAGAGGTGAATCAAATATATTACTCAAAAACAATCTGAACATAATCTCACAATCCATCGGATCCCAGCAAACTCAACATAGCAATAGCATAAGGATTACATATGTGCCTCGATCATGTAGGGCAGCTCACGAGGCTAATTAGTGAAGCACAAGAAGGGGAGGAGAACATCACATAGCTACTGGTCATGGACCCATGGTCCAAGGGAGACTACTCACAACTCATCCGGGAGGCGTCCATGGTGGTGGAGAGGCTCCCGGTGGTGATCCTCCCCTCCGGCAGGGTGCCGGGAAGAGTTCTCCTGGTGCTCCCGATCTTGGAAGCGCGGCGGCGGCGGAACAGAGATGAGATCGCGAAAAAGGGTTCCGTCCTCGAGGGTTTCGGGACGCGTGTTAAATATATGCCAAAGGGGGGCATCAGCGGAGGCCTGGGGGGCCCAGGCGCCCCCCCGGCGCGGCCAGGAGGGGGGCCGCGCCACCAGGGCGCCTGGAGCCTTGGTGGCCCCCCTCCGGCCCTACTTCGACCGTGTGGAAGCTTCCAGAACGCTGATTTTTTATATAATTTTTCCGGGATTTTTCTGGCAGTTTTCGTGATCGGAAAACTTGAAATACAAAAACAGCAGAAAACAGAAACTGGCACTGGGGTGCACTGAGTTAATAGGTTAGTCCAAATATGATCAAAAGTGTATGGAAGTGTATAAATATCATAGCAATATCACACAAAAGAGGCATGGAGCAAGCAGAAATTATAGATACGTTTTGGACGTATCAACATCCCCAAGCTTAATTCCTGCTCGTCCTCGAGTAGGTAAATGATAACAAGTATAATTTCTGTGGTGACATGCTATTAACCATATAAGGACTTTTTATAGTCACATGACAAAAGCTTACTGAGACAATGAATCTGTAGTAATTAAGTTGCCTTATGAGAAAATCACAAAGAACTGAAAGTTTTACAACATGATACTGAAACATCAAATAGATTTGTAATGAGCATGGTGTGCAAATATGATAAAGTGATATCTCGCTTGACCCCTTTAGTGAAGCAAAACATAAATGCAGGGGCACCTCCAAGGTTTAAGTGATGACTAGATACAATGATTTCAGAATAAACGATATCACAATCATGCAAAAGACAATGCTACTTTGGGACAATGCACATTACACTCAGAATGACAATCATGCTCTCAGTAGTTGGTGCTTAAAGAAGGCGGAGACTCTCGAACCATGGCTTTTGTTGGCAAGGTTGAAAACCCGTGGTCGGAAACAAAGACAAAGCATGTACCAGAGCTCTTTGTTTTAAAAACAGAGGTAATTATTATTATTTTTGGATATGCATGTTTCGTCAACGAATGCTAGCAGACAACTCAATCACTTCTTGAGATGGACAAGTTTCGAGGAACGGCTCCCGAATGAGGACGATCACATCCTCTTAATCTCCTTTGTTTATCACTGCCAAAGTTTTCTGATTTCTCATGAACAAAGCGTGAAGGAGGGTTTGTTTGTTTGTATTATTTTTTAATGAGCCGGGCGCACTCAATGCCAGTTCCTTCTCGTATTATGGGTTTGCACATTAGACATGCAATCCCGGGGTGAAGCTTGTCCAACTTAAAAAGATCATGAATTAACTACTACTTCCTCATGAACTAAAACAGAGGCACAAAAGAGAAATGTTTTTTTTGAATAATTTCGAGATGGTACATGAAAGTCTTCGTTAGGAATGGCAGGTAAATACCATGTATAGGAAGGTATGGTGGACTCATATGGCATAACTGGTTTAAAGGATTTTGGATGCACAAGCAGTCAGTCCGCTTAGTACAGGTGGAGGTTAGCAAAAGACTGGGAGCGACCAACTAAGAGAGCAATGATGGTCATAATCATGCAGAGCGACAAAGCAACATTGAATCAGGCATGGAAGTTATATCGCTACTCAGAAATAAAAGATCATCAAGGCTTGACAGACTTTCTTTACAGTCTTTAATATGCGTGAACATACGCCAAGTCAATCAAAATAAATTCTTGAAGGAAGATATTACTAAACCATACCACATCATAGGCAAACAAATCATGTTGGTACTCCAATAACACATTGGGAACCCCCCAGCTATTTGAGAATAACCATAAGAAAACATGAACTACTAAGCACCATTATGCACGTAGCATTTTTATCATAGACATATTAACCAATGCAACGGAAGCAAACTCTCTTAATAAGGTGAGCATGATAATTAAAGAGAGTTCAAGCAACCAACTAAACAAAAGCTCTTTGAAAAGATAAGCATGAATACTAAGAGCTGAACATGATAGTAGCTTTTGAAAGACCAAGAACATACACAGCAAATATAAACATGAAAATTCTATGTTGTGTTCTAGGTTGAAGTGGAGCGTGTCTCTCTCCCACACAAAGAAAGCTGAGTTCCGACTCGTTATGAAAAACAAGCAAAGCTAACGAAAACTAAAAAGGAAAACTAAAAGCAAGACGCTCCAAGCATAGCACATAACACATGAAGTGATAAAAATATAGTGGACGAACTGATAATTGTTGATGGAGAAGGGGATGCACGGGGGCATCCCCAAGCTTAGACGCTTGAGTCTCCTTGAATATTTCTTGGGGGTGCATGGGGGCATCCCCAAGCTTGAGCGTTTGACACTCCTGAATCTTTTTATCATCTTCCCTCGCACACTTGAAAACTCCCTTCATACATAACTCATCATAATCTGATTAGCGAGGTTAGTACCCATAATAAAATAATTTTTCCTTGCTGGAAATAAAGATATTCTTGAAGGTCTACTGTTTCTCAAGATTGCCAAAAGGTTTTTGCAAAGAAAAAGCAAGCTCAAGGCTTGCAAAATGAGGGAAAGGCAAAACAGGACAGAATCTGTGAAAAACAGAACAGCAGGTAGTAAATAATTTTTTCGGGGCACTTCTGCAACTCTAATAAAAAAACTCAGAACAGACGCCCGAAAGACAATTGTATAGAGCACGCTGTCGAAAAAATTGAGACTAAAAATATGATCTGGTGATTTTATACGAATTTTTCTGTCCAAGGACATAATCTGTTTCCTGGACAACACGTCACAACTTTTGAACTTTCTTGCAATCAGAGGCTACACTTGGCACAAAATTGAAAAGCAAAGATACAATGATGATGCTACTGTAGTAACAACATCAAGACACAACAAAAACAAAATAAAAATTTATTCATTGTGGGCTGCCTCCCAAAAACGCTTTCTTTTATGCCTTTAAGCTAGGCATAATGCAAAAAGATCAAGTTTTATCAAGAGTAAAAGAATAGCTAGCCCGTATAACGGACTCAAAAGGTAACTTAATCTTCTTTCTAGGGAAGTGTTCCATCCCTTTCTTGAGAGGAAATTGGAATTTTATATTCCCCACTTTCATGTCAATGATAGCACCAACGGTGCATAGAAAAGGACGTCCCAAAATAATTGGACAAGAAGGTTCACATTCAATATCCATAATAGTAAAATCAACGGGAACGTAGTTGTCATTGACAATGATAGGAACATCGTCGATCCTCCCGAAAGGTTTCTTTATGGAAGAATCAACGAGACGAACACCAAAAGAACAAGAATCAAAAGGTTTCAATTTAAGCATATCATATATTCTTTTGGGCATAATGGAGGTACTAGCTCCAACATCACATAAAGCATAGCAAGAGAAGTTATTCAACTTAATTTTAATCATAGGATCCCAACCATCTTCTAGCTTTCTAGGTATGGAGGCTTCTACTATAAGTTTCTCCTCCCTAACTTTGATAAGAGCATTAGTGATATGCTCTGTGAAGGCAAGATTAAGCGTGCTAGTGCGGGGATCTCTAGACATCTTGTGAAGGAAATCAATAACTTCGGTAAGAGTGCAATTATCAAAATCAAGGTCACTACTATCAAGTAAAGTGGTAGTGGTGTCCTTTAGGTTCACTTGTTTGGTAGTTTCTATGGTCGTAGCATCACCATTAATAGGTCCAATGGGACCAGGAGTGCATTGGGTGCTAAGAGTTTGGATATCCTCAACAACTTGGATAGTAGCAACAGTGTGGTGGGTAGGAAGGTTCTTAATTCTATCTTCTTCCTCCCTTTCTCTAGCCCATCTCTCTTTAAGTTTAGCCAACATCCTAATGTTTTCATTAATTTGCACTTGAATAGCATTCATAGGAGTGACCTTCCTCTCCTCAAGAGGAGAAGTTCTAATTTTAAGCAATTCTACCTCATGGGCTAAATTGTCTACCTTCGAAGAGAGATCATCTAGTTTGTTTAGTTTTTCTTCTACACTCTTATTAAAGGTTTTTTGGGTAGTGATGAAATCTTTAAGCATAATCTCTAGTTCAGTAGTGGAGTTCTTGGTGCTAGGATAAGCATTGTTGTTCCCATAAGAATTAGAGGGGAACGGTCTAGGATTGCTACCAAAATTACTCCTATAAGCATTGTTATTAAAATTGTTTCTAGAGATAAAGTTCACATCTACTTGTTCTTGAGCAATCAAAGAATTTAAACGAACATCACGAGGATCAACAGAAGATTGCTTCGAAAGTAGAGACATGATCAAGTCAACTTTTTCATTTAGGGAGGAAATCTCCTCGACAGAGTTTACCTTCCTACCTGTTGGAGCGCGTTCGGTGTGCCATTGGGAATAATTGGTCATCATCTCATCGAGAAGCTTTGTGGCAGCACCAAGTGTAGTTGACATAAAGGTTCCTCCCGCGGCCGAATCTAACAAGTTCCGCGAGGAAAAGTTCAAGCCTGCATAAAAAGTTTGGATAACCATCCAAGTAGTCAAACCATGAGTAGGGCAGTTCTTGACAAGAGATTTCATACGTACCCAAGCTTGGGCAACGTGTTCATTATCCAATTGTTTAAAATTCATTATGTTACTTCTTAGTTGGATAATTTTAGCAGGTGGATAGTATTTTCCAATAAAAGCATCTTTGCACTTGTCCCATGAATCTATGCTATTTCTAGGCAAAGATTGAAACCAAATTTTAGCTCCTCCTCTCAAGGAGAAAGGAAAAAGCTTAAGCTTAACAATATTACCATCTATTTCTTGGTACTTTTGCATATCACAGAGTTCAACAAAATTGTTTAAGTGTAAAGCAGCATCATCTCCAGCACCGGAGAATTGATCTTTCATAACTAGGTTCAGTAAAGCAGGTTTAATTTCATAAGAAGGTGCTGAAGTGGCAGGTGTAGTGATAGGCGTGCAGATAAAGTCATCGTTGTTGTGACTAGTGAAGTCACACAACTTGGTGTTCTTGGTGGAACCCATAGCAGCAAGCAAGCAAGATAACTATTTTGTGATTTTGGATAAAAGATACTAAAGCAAAAACTGAAAGGTAAACTAACAAGACTAAAAGCAAAGGTAAAAGATAGCGTGCAACTCCCCTATCTTGAAGAGTGGAGTCCCCGGCAATTGCGCCAGAAAACTTTGCTTGATGGCTTCTCGCCCCTCGTTGGTTACCCCAAGTGGAAGGTTTGAGATGCAGTGTAGCGGTAGTTTTCCCTTGGCAAAGATACCAAGGATCGATTTCCCCAGAGACTCCCAGTTTCAACAAGAAGGTGTCAACTGCTAACGGCGCCAGATATTAGCAATCAACTTGGACCTGCACATAGATACAAATAACTTTGCTCCCAACGAGTACAGAGAGGTTGTCAATCCCTCCGGCCTTGTCGTTTACAAAGGGTCAAACGCAAGAGATAATAGTGATAGGTAAAACTGTAACTAGTATGTAAAAGCAGAAAGTAAATAGCGGATGTGATCAGTGATGGTAATATGGACAGGGGTCCCATGATGTTCACTAGTGATGTCTCTCTCCCAAAAGACGATAAAACAGCTATGTGAGGTAAACGAATTACAGCTGGGCAATTGACAGAATTATGTGCGCAAACCAATGCTAACTATGTTGCAAGAAAGGTAGAGGTTCAAAGCATGGGCGGTACGCCAAGGCAAGTAGACCGAAATCCATCTGCATCTACTACTAATCATCCACCTTGAGATATCTATCCAGAACATCTCGCTGTTATTAAGTTGCGAGTCCCACCCATAGTGTAAACTCAAAGCAACAGACAACTGCATTAAAAGAACTTTGCGTAAAGTAAACAATCCTTGCACCCGCGGACACAAGCACCGTTGTTTTCCCCCTTATGGCAGTAGTACATCCCCTAGACTCATGTTTCTGTCACTCAAGCTAGTCATCGAGGGGCATGAACCCACAATCAAGCATAACATTCCCTCTTGGAGTCACTACCTACTACTTGGCCAAAGCAATAAATAGCAACGGAGAACATGCAAGAATTACTTACGAACATAAATATAAAAGAGGTGAATGAAGTATATTACTCAAACACAATCTGAACATAATCTCACAATCCATCGGATCCCAGCAAACTCAACATAGCAACAGCATAAGGATTACATATGTGCCTCGATCATGTAGGGCAGCTCACGAGGTCTAATTAGTGAAGCACAAGAAGGGGAGGAGAACATCACATAGCTACTGGCCATGGACCCCTGGTCCAAGGGAGACTACTCACAACTCATCCGGGAGGCGTCCATGGTGGTGGAGAGGCTCCCGGTGGTGATCCTCCCCTCCGGCAGGGTGCCGGGAAGAGTTCTCCTGGTGCTCCCGATCTTGGAAGCGCGGCGGCGGCGGAACAGAGATGAGATCACGAAAAACGGTTCCGTCCTCGAGGGTTTCGGGACGCGTGTTAAATATATGCCAAAGGGGGGCATCAGTGGAGGCCTGGGGGGCCCAGGTAAGGATGGCAATTTTATCCATGGACATGGATATCCATGGATATCCGACCCGAATGGATAGGGTTTGGATATGCTTTTGTGTCCATGGGCAGCGCCCAAACCCGACCCGATTACTCATGGGTAGGGCATGGATATAATCTTGTACCCGTGGGTATATCCAAACCCGACCCAATAGTATGACTTAATGGGCAAAAATCTGCTATCCCTACCCCGCAGTCACATGTCCCACTGCAATTTTACACTTTGTTATCCAAAACATCCAAAAGAAATTACACAATCCCTGTCATAACTTTTATTAGTTGACATTCAATCCCCTCTGTAACATACCCAACGCCCTTCCCTTATTTCTATCTCCTTGTTAAATGACTCTTCACTCTCATCTGTTATAAAAATACTAAATGATCTTATGTTGTTAGTGGACGTTGATTTACCATAAGTGAAGCCTAGCCTACCACAAAGCGAAGAATGGAAGAGCTTATGTTAACATTGTGTTATGTCTTATTTATATGTCTAGAGAGGGCCTAATGGATATCCAGTGGGTATGGATATCCATCGGGTTTGGACATGGACACAATTTTTTACCCATGGATTTTTTCATGGGCGGGCAAAAACTGTCTTCATGGATATGGATATGGATTTGATATTGTTCAACCCGATCCAAACCCGACCCATTGCCATCCTTAGGCCCAGGCGCCCCCCCAGCGCGGCCAGGAGGGGGGCCGCGCCACCAGGGCGCCTGGAGCCCTGGTGGCCCCCCTCCGGCCCTACTTCGACCGTGTGGAAGCTTCCGGAACGCTGATTTTTTATATAATTTTTCCGGGATTTTTCTGGCTGTTTTCGTGATGGGAAAACCTGAAATACAAAAACAGCAGAAAACAGAAACTGGCACTGGGGTGCATTGAGTTAATAGGTTAGTCCAAATATGATCAAAAGTGTATGGAAGTGTATAAATATCATAGCAATATCACACAAAAGAGGCATGGAGCAAGCAGAAATTATAGATACGTTTTGGACGTATCATATGCCTACCTTGATTCAGGGGCTGGCGACGTGGATTGCGGGAGGCCAACAGGGGCCGCCCCCGATTCCCAGCTTCACGGCCAGCAACTCGCTGAACACGATGGCGGGGCCATTGGTGTCTCCGGCGGAGGCAGCATTGGTGTCTCCGACGCCGGCACGGGAGCTTAATGCACCCGGGTGTACGCCGGCCGGCACCTCTGCAGCAAGCGGCCCCTCCGTCAATTGCACGCCCGCCGTTGGCGGTGCCTCGACATTAGCTGAGCTCGACGCCATCATCACGGTAACTAATTAAGCCTCTCTCGGCCGAGGACTTCATCTCCTTGCCTTTGACTGGGCATCCCTGACGCCCTACATGTTTTCGCAGGGCGCCGCCGACGTTCCGTGCACTCTCCTGCACTTCGTGAACAATGAGTTGGTCGATGTCGCCAAGGGCAAAATCGTTCAACGGGCAACCCCGTGTTCCACGGTACTCCGATGCCACCCACCTTGTATAGGGTTCAACTGGTTCGGGTGCTGCCAGGCTACGACGAGTTGTTACCTCCGATTCGACCCGTCGGGGCCGACGAAGATGATGTGATGACCCTCAGCGCCTGCCTAAGCTGCCCCCTGCTTTAGCCGAAGAGCCAGATTCGTTTGGGGGCGGGGGACACCACCCCAAAGACAACACCGCCAGTCGTGCCGGCGCCAAGCCATGGCAAGACCGCCGCAACGGTGCCGGACATCCCTATGCCACTGGATCCAAACATGCATATGGCACAGGATCCGAACGACAATGACGACAACGACGACGATACATTTGCCAATGTCGATGAGTACTTTGCCGATCATGGGTACGATGGCGACTTCATGGGGCCTCCTTCTCAAGAACCCAACCCTACAAAAGACGTGCGCGATCTAGCTGGTACCGCGAAGAAACAAAGTTGCAACAGGCGTCGTCTGCCGTTCAGTTCTCAGGAGACGCCTCCAGCTGCCGACTTCACCGAGCCTCAGATAGGCGAGGTGCGAAATATTATCAGCCCCAACACACTCAAGAAGGCGGTCTGTGAGCAGAACTCGGTCCCATTACAGGAGAAGAAGAAGGCACGGAAAAGAAAGACTAACAAGGGTGCGAGCCAGCCGGCACCGTGTACGATCCGTGCTCAGGACGGGCCACCTTCACCTGAGGATATAATGAGGAGGGTGCATGTGGCGGGTAGGCCGATGCTACCGACTAATATGCTCAATGCTACAACCGGTGCTATGCGGAGTCTGCATGACAGTGTTCTTTCTTTGGAGAAGCGGCGTCTCAGAAAGAAGGATGTGGCATGCCCGGTTTTCGCGGACAAGGTGCCAGAGGGCAAGGGCTTTGTGGATAACTCCATCGGGGGTACGATCGTCCTGCGGTTTGATGACATCTACGCTATGTTGAACCTTCATCCGCTGCACTACACCTTCGTTCGGCTATTTTCGCTGAGTATGGAGATGCGGATCATTAGAGACAAGGCCCCGGAAATCGTGATAGTCGACCCCTTCTACATCCGTGCCAAGATCTTGGGCAGCGCTGGGGACCGGCAAGTCGCGAGTTCTTACCTCGAAGGCGTCATTCTGGCAAACCGAGATAAGGATAACTTCCTCGTGCCTTACTTTCCCGAGTAAGTCGTCCCCTCAACCGCCCCGTAACATATGAATTCTTAGATTTCGATCGTTTTTCTTTTAACATTCCGTGTTTTGTGCAGTGACACACATTGCACACTCATCCTCCTAAGCCCGAAATATTCCACGGCCACGTATTTCGACTCGGACCGTCAGTCGAAGGTAGACTACACAAATGTCAAGAAAGTTCTTGATGATGTTCTCCCCGGCTACGCCAAATCTGGAGGCACCTTCACCAGGCCTATTCGTAAGTACGGCAAGCACGTGTTCGCCCACAATACGACGTTCTGCTGCGTCAAGCAGCCGCCTGGCGGTCAGAAGGGTGCCTACTATGCCATACATCACATGCGGGCGATCGTACGGGACCATCATCACCTTCTGTTACCAAGTAAACTCAAAGATTGGGCCGCGAGCGTGTCGGCAATCCAGGACGCGGACATCAGACAAGAATTCTTTCGCATCCAGTCGGAGTTTGCGGAAATTATCCATCAAGATGTCCTTCGAACCTCGGGGCAGCTCTACCTCAAAAATCAACCGTGCAACAGTGACATAGACACAATGCTACAAATGCAGGCTGACAACGCCCGCGATTTCATGACTCCCACGATAGACGGCGGCTTCATCCACGCTCCGGTCCCTTGAGTCGAGTCGAAAGTAGTGATGCTGTGTCTAGTTCTGAAACATCGATTGGCTCATGTTGTAATTAAACTTTAATGAACTTGTAGTATGTCTCTTTTGTTTCGACAGTCATTCAACTTAGATGTAATCGATGCTTTTAATGCCTTGCTTTTCTCTTCCGATCGTTCTGTTGCATACTTATATATTTCTTATGTATTGTCTGTGAATTGGTACTAACGTTTCGTTTGGCTAGTACATAGCGATGCCGTCGTATGTCGTGTACAAGGGTAAGGTTCCCGGAGTCTACGACGACTGGGAGGAGTGTCGGAGACAGGTTCACCGTTTCAGCGGTAACAGTTACAAAGGGTACACCACTAGGGCGGAGACGGAATCTAGATACGCCCGCTATCTAGCGGGAGAGGGGAGGGAGCGTTGGAGGAACCGGATGAAGACGAGTTTCATCGTGATGATGCTCATCGTGATGACCGCAGCTCTCTTCTATGTGATGGTAGTTTAGATGATCGATATCGACTTGTAATGTGAAGACAAACTCGCTACTCGCGGTCTTGAGACTTGTAATATAATGTTCTATCTTTGTTCGGTCTATTGAATTCGGAGAATAATATGATGAATTGTATTCGGAGACTAATATGATGAATTGTATTCAGAGACTAATCTTCTATTGTATTCGATGAATCTGTTGTTGCTGTCCTTTGGCATACTAATGGCGCACTGTGATGTGATGCACAGGTTACAAAATGTATAATTGGACAGAATATAGACAGCACACATCAACAACAGATTCATCGAATAAAATAGAAGATTAGTCTCTGAATACAATTCATCATATTAGTCTCCGAATACAATTCATCGTATTAGTCTCCGAATTGAAAAGACCGAACAAAGATAGAACATTATATTACAAGTCTCGAGACCGCGAGTAGCGAGTTTGTCTTCACATTACAAGTCGATATCGATCATCTAAACTACCATCACGTAGAAGAGAGCTGCGGTCATCACGATGAGCATCATCACGATGAAACTCGTCTTCATCCGGTTCCTCCAACGCTCCCTCCCCTCTCCCGCTAGATAGCGGGCGTATCTAGATTCGGCCTCAGCCCTAGTGGTGTACCCTTTGTAACTGTTACCGCTGAATCGGTGAACCTGTCTCCGACACTCCTCCCAGTCGTCGCAGACTCCGGGAACCTTACCCTTGTACACGACATACGACGGCGTCGCTATGCACTAGCCAAACGAAACGTTAGTACCAATTCACAGACAATACATAAGCAATATATAAGTATGCAACAGAACGATCGGAAGAGAAAAACAAGACATTAATAGCATCGATTACATCTAAGTTTAACGACTCTCGAAACCAAAGAGACATACTACAAGTTCATTAAAGTTTAATTACAACATGAGCCAATCGATATTTCAGAACTAGACACAGCATCACTGCTTTCGACTCGACTCAAGGGACCGGAGGGTGGATGAAGCCGCCGTCTATCGTGGAAGTCATGAAATCACGGGCGTTGTCAGCCTGCATTTGTAGCATTGTGTCGATGTCACTGTTGGACGGTTGATTTCTGAGGTAGAACTGCCCCGAGGTACGAAGGACATCTTGATGGATGATTTCCGCAAACTCCGACTGGATGCGAAAGAATTCTTGTCTGATGTCCGCGTCCTGGATTGCCGACACGCTCACGGCCCAATCTTTGAGTTTACTCAGTAGCAGAAGTTGATGATGGTCCCGTACGATCGCCCGCATGTGATGGATGGCGTAGTAGGCACCCTTCTGACCGCCAGGCGGCTGCTTGGCGCAGCAGAACGTCGTATTGTGGGAGAACACGTGCTTGCCGTACTTACGAATAGGCCTGGTGAAGGTGCCTCCAGATTTGGCGTAGCCGGGGAGAACATCATCAAGAACCTTCTTGACATTTGTGTAGTCTACGTTCGACTGACGGTCCGGGTCGAAATACGTGGCCATGGAATATTTGGGGCTTAGGAGGATGAGCGTGCAATGTGTGTCACTGCAGAAAACACGGAATGTTAAAATAAAAACGATCGAAATCTAAGAATTCATATGTTACGGGGCGGTTGAGGGGGAGGACTTACTCGGGAAAGTAAGGCACGAGGAAGTTATCCTTATCTCCGTTTGCCAGAATGACGCCTTCGAGGTAAGAACTCGCGACTTGCCGGTCCCCAGCGCTGCCCAAGATCTTGGCACGCATGTAGAAGGGGTCGACTATCACGATGTCCGGGGTCTTGTCACGAATGATCCGCATCTCCATACTCAGCGAAAATAGCCGAACGAAGGTGTAGTGCAGCGGATGAAGGTTCAACATAGCGTGGATGTCATCAAACCGCAGGACGATCGTACCCCCGATGGAGTTATCCACAAAGCCCTTGCGCTCTGGAACCTTGGCCGCGAAAACCGGGTATGCCACATCCTTCTCTCTGAGACGCCGCTTCTCCAAAGAAAGAACACTGTCATGCAGACTCCGCATAGCACCGGTTGCAGCATCGAGCATATTTGTCGGTAGCATCGGCCTACCCGCCACATGCACACTCCTCATTACATCCTCAGGTGAAGGTGGCCCGTCCTGAGCACGGATCGTACTCGGTGCCGGCTGGCTCGCACCCTTGTTAGTCTTTCTTTTGCGTGCCTTCTTCTTCTCCTGCAATGGGACCGAGTTCTGCTCACAGACCGCCTTCTTGAGTGTGTTGGGGCTGATAATATTTCGCACCTCGCCTATCTGAGGCTCGGTGAAGTCGGCAGCTAGAGGCGTCTCCTGAGAGCTGAACGGCAGACGACGCCTGTTGCAACTTGGCTTCTCCGCGGTACCAGCTAGATCGCGCACGTCTTTTGTTGGGTTGGGTTCTTGAGAAGGAGGCCCCATGAAGTCGCCACCGTACCCATGATCGGCAAAGTACTGATCGACGTTGGCAAATGTATCGTCGTCGTCGTCGTTTTGATCCTGTGCCATATGCATGTTTGGATCCAGTGGCATAGGGATGTCCGGCACCGTTGCGGCGGTCTTGCCATGGGGCCGACTTGGCGCCGGCACGACTGGCGGTGTTGTCTTTGGGGTGGTGTCCCCCGCCCCCAAACGAATCTGGCTCTTCGGCCAAAGCAGGGGCCAGCTAAGGCAGGCGCTGAGGGTCATCACGTCATCATCGTCGGCCCCGACGGGTCGAATCGAAGGTAACACCTCGTCGCAGCCTGGCAGCACCCGAACCAGTTGAACCCTAAACAAGTTGGGTGGCATCTGGGTACCGTGGAACAAGGGGTTGCCCGGTTGAACGATTTTTCCCTTGGCGACATCGACCAGCTCGTTGTTCACGAAGTGCAGGAGAGTGCACGGAACGTCGGCGGCGCCCTGTGAAAACATGTAGGGCTTCAGGGATGCCCAGTCAAAGGCAAGGAGATGAAGTCCTCGGCCGAGAGAGGCTTAATTAGTTACCGTGATGATGGCGTCGAGCTCGGCTAATGTCGAGGCACCGCCAACGGCGGGCGTGCAGTTGACGGAGGGGCCGCTTGTTGCAGAAGTGCCGACCGGCGTACACCCGGGTGCATTAAGCTCCCGTGCCGGCGTCGGAGACACCAATGCCGCCTCCGCCGGAGACACCAATAGCCCCGCCATCGCGTTCTGCAAGTTGTTGGCCGTGAAGCTAGGAATCGGGGGCGGCCCATGTTGGCCGCCCGCAATCCACGCACTCAACCCCTCGATCAAGGTAGGCACAATGGCGGTGATCGTCGCTCCGAGCTGTTGTTGCACTTGCTCTTGGACAATCTCCGGAATCCGCGCCAACTGTGCCTTGAGTTCTTGAACCTCGCGCGCCTGGCTTTCCGAGCTGGTCTTTTTCTTCTTTCGCCCACTAGCGTTATAGTATGACGACCATTTTGTCGACAAGCCTTTGCCGGCCACACGACCAGCTGACGTCGGCTTATTGAGCTTATCCTTGTTCTTCATTACATTCAACGCCCTATTTAGAGTCGTGTCCCAAGGGTTGCTCTTAGTCGACCCCGCGCTACTGCTTTCAGTCGCGTGCGGAAGGAATGTGAACCATTTAGAAATTTGTTGGCTTCATTAATTAGAATGCAACCATATGGAGCTAATTATGCGGGGGTGTATTCCTTACCAGAACAAGCTCAAGCGCCCTGGTCTTCGGATCCGTGGTAAGCTCCTTTGTTTTCGGGTCCTTCTTGTACCGGGCCCTGACAAAGTTCCTGGTCTGCTTGTCACCGTATTTATCGAAGAGGGGCGGTAGGCCTTGCTCGGCACGGTCCGCCTCCTCCTTGTCCCATATAGGCTCCGCCACTCTGTAACCACCGGGACCGAGTGTGTGTTCCCCTAAGTTCAGCTCCCGCATTTCTTTCCCCCACTGACTTGATTCGGA
Source organism: Secale cereale (assembly GCA_902687465.1). Taxonomy (NCBI): domain Eukaryota; kingdom Viridiplantae; phylum Streptophyta; class Magnoliopsida; order Poales; family Poaceae; genus Secale; species Secale cereale. The sequence goes on from LR738710.1 coordinate 945,576,346, forward strand.
GTTTGCGCGCGGTGCTCGAGCAATTGATCTTGAAGTCGTTGTAGTCATCTTCGGTGATCGAAGGATTTTTCTCCTTGATCTTCTCATAACTCTCACCTTTCTCGATCATTCTCTTCACATTGCTTTTCCAAGTAGACAGGGCCTTGCTCATCTTCGTGAGGGCAGCATTGTTCACTTTATTCCCTTTGAGGCTTGTGTTTTCAAATTCAGCGGGGAGCTTGTATCGTTCGTGCAGCTTCGTGAAGAGGAGGTTGCACAAATTCCCTCGGTCAGGATGCCTCAGGTTCTCGGTGTTGATCGAGACGGTGCTCCGGAGAATGCACACGAGCTGAAGCGAGTACCCCTTGACTATTCGTTCGGGCGCCATTGGATTCCCGTCGGAGTCCACTTCAGTAACTTCCTCCTTGAGGGTCCTGACAAGGTTATAGACCTAGGGTAGGGTCATAGGCCTGACCTAAAGGCCCCTCCCAAGGTCACTATCCTAGGAGATCGAAAGACAAGACACACGACGGTGGAGACAGTCGACTGAGACGGTCCAAGATGACACTTCACTCGACTGACTCAGCTACCCAGGACGACTCAACTCCACTCGACTGGATCAGGCATTCGACCCCCGAAGACTAAACGCCTCTCGAACGGCAACGGTCATATATTTACTCACTGTAGTAAACCCCATAACTACCCTTTACTGCAGGCGTTAATAATGCCTGCCTTAATGTACCTTTAAGCCCTTGGTGACGTGGAGCATGGCTGGGGCCTTGGCATGCTATATAAGCCACCCCCCTCCTCCAGAACAAGGGTTCGCACCTCTGTAACACATACATACACACATCAGTCGACCAAGCCTCCGGGTGATACGTCTCAAACGTATCTACTTTTCCAAACACTTTTGATATTGTTTTGACCTCATTCTTGCATGATTTGGACTAAACTAACCCGGACTGACGCTGTTTTCAGCAGAGCTGCCTGTATGGTTTATTTGTGTGCAGGAAAACGGATTTTTAAGCATCTCAGAAAAATCCACGAAAAATCACAAAAAATCCACGCACCCGAAGAAACAAAATGCCAGAAGTGGGGCCAGAGGGGGCCAGGGGGTGCCCAGGCGCCCTGTGGGCGCCCCCCCCCCCCCCCCTGGGCCGCGCCGGGGGGGCGCTTGGGTGGGGCCCACACCCCCTGGTGCCCTACTTTAGCCCGTAATTTTCCTCCCGACGCAGAAACCCCAGATCGGAAGTCCTTTCGCTGTTTTTCGTCGCGGAGCCGCCGCCACCCTCTGTTCTTCTTCGGGAGGGCTAATCTGGAGGCTGATTTGGCCTCCGGAGAGGGGAGATCGTCGCCATCGTCATCATCATCACCACTCCATCATCCCTCCATGACTTCCCCCTTCATGTGTGAGTAATTCCCTTGCTGTAGGCAAAGGGGATGGTAGGGATTGGATGAGTTAGATCATGTAATAGTTCGTCAGATTGTTGGGGGCATGTTGCCTATCATCTAGTATGGTGTTTATCATCTTTGCTACAACTTGTTATTCTTAATGCTTGACACTTAGGGCCCGAGTGCCATGATTTCAGATCTGAACCATATGTGTTTGCATGAATATATTTGTGTTCTTGATCCTATCTATGAGTTGTATGCACCTGTTACAGTTCGGAACCGGCGATCCCAAAAGTGACAGCTTGGGACACCAAAGGGGATGGCCCGTAATTTGAGGATTACATGTATCCATTGAGTTCATTGCTTTGTTCCGGTGCTTTTTGACAGGAGCACCTTAATATCCATTAGTTCCTTTTGGCCCCGTTCGTAGCGGGATGGTAGGACAAAAGATGTTGTGCAAGTTCTTATTGCAAGCACGTACAACTACCTACGGGATACATGCCTAATGTTTGATATTTGCCTAGATGATCATTACTTTTCCGTGTGCCGTGCCCCAAGTTAGAATCTATCTCATCCATGCAGCGCCAAACCATCCATCTCCCTAGCCTACAGTATTTTAAACCTTGCCTGTCACTAGTTGCTACTTCTGCCATTTACTACTGCTATTTACTTTTGCTGTTTACTTTTACTATTACTATCATCACTATCATATCACTGTTACCACTTATCTTTTGCTGCAAGTTAGTATATTTCAGGTGCGGTTGAATTGACAACTCAACTGTTAAAGCTTATAAATACTCTTTGGCTCCCCGTGTGTCGAATCAATAAATTGGGTTATTCTTACCCGCGAAGACTATCTCGATCCCTTACGGTTTAGGGTTATCAAGTACCGTTTTCTGGCGCCGTTGCCGGGGAGCATAGCAATATTTACAAGTCTACTTGAGGTATCCTACCTGCTGCACTTTATTCACTATGGGTAAGAAAGGAGACCCTAAGGTTCCGATCTTACGATCCACTACAAGAAGAGGTACTGCTCTGAGCACCAGTGCTACGCTTGATTCACCTTCTGTTATGAGTAAGTTTGCCTCACCACCACCACATGATGCTCCTACTGAATCTATTACTATGTCTGATACTCTTGATGATGCTTCTACTACTTTTGATTATGATATTAGTTCACTTGGTTATGCTCTTGAGAAACAAATTACTGCTGCTGCTGAAAAATATGGAATTGAACTTCCTGTTACTCGCTACCCTATTGGTGAAACTTATGATTATCCTGATTTGAGTAAACTCCAGGAGAGGCTCCTTGATGATGATTATAATATACTTGATGAAGATTTATGCAGGGAACTGACAGAGTTTGCCGGCTCTGACCCTGAAACTATTAAGAAAATATTTGAAAAACACTCTTTGAAAAACAAAACCGTTCCTAATCCTGAGTTTGCTACATCTCCTATATGCATTGATGATCCTGATTTTGATTTCTCTGTTGATCTTTCACTTATACCTATGGTTGAAGCTGACCCCTTTTATGGCAGAGAAAATGATGATGCTATTGCACACCTAACTAAACTGGGTGAGCTAGGTAGCCTGTTTACCACAGATGAGAAGATACGCTACTTTTATGTGACCAAGCTTCTTCCTTTCTCCTTGAAGGAAGGTGCTAAAGCATGGTATGATTCACTTCCATGCGGATCCATTAAGAGTCCTCAGGACTTAGCTCACTCTTTTGTTGATAAGTACTTTCCTGCTCATATGCAACATGCTGCTTTACAAAGAATTTATAATTTTAAACAGTTGCAGGATGAGTCCCTCCCTAAAGCTTGGGGGAGGTACTGCGGTTTGATTCAGGCTAGACTAGGACATGGAGTTCCTAAGAATGAATTAATTGATATATTCTATGCTAGTTTAACTGATGAATCTAGGTCCTATTTGGACAGTTGTTCTGGTTGTGTTTTCAGGAAAAGAACACCGGACGATGCGGAAGATCTAATGGGAAGGATTGCCAAAAACCATGAAGATTGGTCCGTCCCTGAACCACCTCCACCAACAAAGAAGAGGGGCATGTTTGTTCTAAGCCCCGAGGATATGCAAGAAGCAAAGAAGTCTATTAAAGAGAAAGGTATTAAAGCTGAAGACGTGAAGAATCTACCCCCTATTGAGAAGCTGTGTGAGCCTACCACTCACCCTCCTATGGTAGAGGTACACTCTCTTTTAGATTTCAACGCAAGTGACATCCCTCATGGTAAGCCTCCTGATCAATGTTTAGATGAGTTTGATAATTTTATTATGAAACAGAATCATTTTAATGAGAGGATAGAAAGTCAGTTGCATGATAATTCCCTTGCTATCAAAAAGTTGCTTGGAGTTTTAGATAGAGCAGTTAATTATGTTCAATGTCTTGTGAAGCATTTTCATATGGTTCAAACTCAGCTCGATCAAATTTCTAATGTGCAAAGAGATTTGCTTGCTAACAATGCCAAACAAGATAAATTGCAGGCTTTTGGGATTAAGACCCGAGGAGGAACTAGTACTCAAGATCCTCTTTATCCAGAGGGACATCCGAAGAGCATCGAGCAAGATTCTCAAATGCAGGAAGAAGAAATTGTTGTCTCTCCAAATAAGAAAAAAAACATAAAGAGACTGACAATTCTAATGATCCTATTGCAGATGAAGAGCCAGCTATTGATCCCAACAGTGTATCTATCTCTGATGCTGAGACTGAAGACGGTGCTGAACCTGAAGGTAATGATAATGAGAAGAATGATCCGCCTGAAGTTCGAGAGGAAGAAGCACCTGACAAACGTAAGAGGTACACTAAAGAAGACTTCATCGCAAGAAAACATGGGAAGGAGAAAGAACCATGGGTACAAAAACCCATGCCCTTTCCAGGTAAGTCCATCAAATCTAAAGAAGAAGAGCATTACAATAAGTTTTGTGAATGGATTAAACCTCTTTTTCTTCAAATTCCTTTGACTGATGCTATTAAGTTACTTCCTTATTCAAAATATATGAAAGATATTGTCACTAACAAAAGAAAAGTTCCTAATGATGCAATATCTACTATGCTTGCTAACTATTCTTTCAGTGGAAAGATTTCTGAGAAGCTCGGTGATCCAGGTATACCCACCATTCCTTGCTCCATAAAGAATAATTATGTCAAAACTGCTTTATGTGATCTTGGAGCGGGAGTGAGTGTTATGCCTCTCTCTCTTTACGAGAGGCTCTGTTTAGAGAAACTAATTCCTACAGATATCTCCCTTCAGATGGCTGACAAGTCAACCGCTGTTCCGATAGGTATTTGTGAGGATGTTCCAGTTGAAGTTGCTAATTGTTTAATTCTTACTGATTTTGTTGTGCTTGACATGCCCGAGGATGGGAGCATGTCCATTATTCTTGGTAGACCTTTCCTTAACACCCCGCAGGTGCTATTATTGATTGCAACAAAGGGAAGGTCACCTTTCATGTGAATGATAAAGAACACACGATATATTTTCCGAAGAAGACCGACAGGAGGCATGCCCTCAACTCTATAGAGAATATCGAGACCGTGAAAATTGGAGAATGGGACTGTCCAATACATGTGCCTCACAAATACAAAACTATCATGGTAGGGACAATGTCCATCAAGGTAAAAGTTCAGTGATTACTTTGTAGGAGGTGATACTTTTTGCTCTATATATCGCTTGTTTGTTGGTAAGACTTGATCAACCTTACTAGTAAACGTGTTTTATATGGATAAAAGTTGAGCTTTCTATGTTTTCATTTGTTTTTAGTATTGTCCTACTTGCTGTACCAAGTATCTATGTTTTTGAAGCTTCACAATACTACTAACTACTTTAAGTTTTCAGAGAGTTTCGCAGCTTTTTGAAACTTTGAAAAAAATTCAACAGTGAAGTTTTCAGAAAAATTCCAGAAAAATTATATTAAAAATTTCCACAACATGAGAGACCCGGAAAGTCCTGGGGCCAGCCAGGGGGGGCCACCAGGGGCCCAGGAGGCCAGCTGGCGCGGCCCAGCCCCTGGCCGCGCCCACAGGGCGCCTGGGGCCCACGGGACCCCCCTCCAGGTACTTCTTCTTCCCCTCTCTCTCTCTTTTTCCAGAAACCCGAGTTCTGGTCTTGTTCTTGCTGTTCTTGCTGTTCTTGGGGGCGATTCTTCGATCTCTCTCTACAGCCCATCATTTGAGCTGAAATTTTGAGCAAATACTCCCTGGTATGTGACTCCTCCACCCCTCCAATTAGATTTTTGATTGGTGGCCTCATTTGTGAGTATTTAGTAGTTCTTGGTGCTGTAGAGATGAGCTTGCATGCATGTGTAGAAAGTTATTTTCCAAGTTTTGATGCAAGTTTATGCCTTGGGCAAGTGAGTTGAGTAGTTTGCCTTAGCTCGCTTTGTTTTAATCTTCGTTTTTGTAAATTGTAAAAAAAATTCAGAAATGAGTTTGTTAGGAAGGGCAAAAGGATGGCTTGAGAAGAGGAGGCCCGCACGCTCCGATCGAGTCACTAGAGCCGCAGCTTCACCATCGACTGCTAGGGTGAGCTATAATGAAGATCATGTGCCCTGGAGTTGTTGGAAGACACAAGTCCAGCACGTGCGATGACATTTCCATGTGATGAATTCATGGAAGCTGCGGGAATCAAGGATGAGTTTTATAATCTTTGTGCTAATGCAGGTTTGACACGACTCGTCACGAGCCGTGTTACTCAGTATCAGAAACTCACCTCCGGTTTCATTAACAGTTTTAGATATAATCATGATTCAGGTGCTATTGAGTTTAAAATTTATAATGATCTTATCACCATGACTTTGGGAAATTTTTGTGAAGTAATAGGTGTGCCGAACGTTGGGAGGACGGCAAGGATGGCCACTCAGCCCTCCGAGCTGAAAACCATCATCAACTCTCTCTGCAGCATGGGTACGAGGGATATTCATCGGTTGAAGATCTCCAGTATCTTGTTTCCTCACCTCAGGTATTTTGCATATTATATTGCTAGAGGGGTGTTAGCTCGTGACAACACGAGCAGCATTTCTGCTCCGGATATTGCTATCCTGGCAGCAGCCCTCTCAGGGAGATCTGATTATAATATTGGTACCTTAATTGCTCGACGCCTTGCTATGAACGGTAACAAGGGGGACTTATATGGTGGCATTTATGCCACACTTATCTTAGAGCATCTTGGAGGCACCCCACACCCTGATGATACTCCTTTTACTTATTTAAGCTTTGATCTTGCTGCTATGAAGAGGCATAAGTTTGTTACCATGGGTTCTGAACTTGATAACCTTGTTTATATCTTGCGTTTCGGAACTACCGCGGAACGCGAGATCCATCTACCTGCACCTCTTTTGTTTGATTTTTCTCGCAGGAACGGATGGTCCTTTGATGTTGTCCAGTTCGATGAGTTCATGGTCCAGCATCAGTTCCATAACCCCATGGAGGGGGTTGTGCCCGACGAGGAGAGGCACGGTGAGATACCATATTTTCAGGAAGAGACCGCCACCGAGTTTGGTGAAGGGTCTTCCTCTGTTTGGCACTCGGAACCTTCCTCGTGGGAGACTCCGAGGAGTTCGGTGTACGCGCCATCATCCTTCTACGACCCTTGGTCTCACCACCACACCCCTGGAGCAGGAGGCTCCTGGGGCAGTAGCTGCTACCAACTTAGGCCAAAAGCCTAAGCTTGGGGAAGTATGTGCCCTTCTCACTTTTTCATTGTATTATCCGTTTTATTCACTTTGATCTTTTCGAAGTTTTTACCCGTTCTTCTTTATTCCTCTATTTGCAAAAACAACAAAAAGATTTTCTCTTTCTTTTGCTTTTATTCAACTTTTGAAAAACCCAAAAAGATTTCCTTTCTCTCTTTAGTTTGCTTTGTTTTCAGAGATCAGCTCGAGTCCGTGATGGCATTTGATTATATTTCCTACGTTCGATCGTGCAAGTGACAAGCAGTGATGACGAAGATCGACTGAAAGGAAGCAACAAGGAAGACCGGTATGAACTCTTTCTGTTTCTACTTTTGTACATATGCCTGTACTTATGATCTAGAGACCAACTTGTAGCGACATAGTGCTATGTTTACAATGCTCTTCCAGTGGTTCATGCTTTCCTTGTGGTTAGTCTCCAATAACTAGAGTATATAATGTGTTATTGAAATGATCTACATGCATCGCATTGTTCATAGTCTGGCATACTAGGGTGGTATTTCCCTTTAGAGAATTTTTGGATTGACTTGGCACATGCTTACACATGTTTAAGACTAAAAAGTCTACTTTGCCTTGATGATCTTTGAGTTTTAGAATAGTTATATCACTTTCATGCCCGATTCAATGTTGCTTTGTCGCTCTGCATGATTATGACCGTTATTGCTCTCTAGTTGGTCGCTTCCCAGTCTTTTGCTAAACCTCCACCCGTACTAAGCGGAATGACTGCTTGTGCATCCAAAACCCTTAAACCTGTTATGCCATATGAGTCCACTATACCTTCCTATACATGGTATTTACCTGCCATTCCTAACGAAGACTTTCGTGTACCATCTCGAAATTAATCAAAAGCATTTCTCTTTTTTGTGCCTATGTTTTAGCTCATGAGGAAGTAGTAGTTAATTCATGATCTCTTTAAGTTGGACAAGTTTCACCCCTGGATTGCATGCATAATGTGCAAACCCCTAATATGAAAAGGAACTGGCATTGAGTGCGCCCGGCTCAAAAAGATAATATAACAAACGAACCCTCCTTCACGCTTTGTTCATGAGAAATCAGAAAACTTTGGCAGTGATAAACAAAGGAGATTAAGAGGATGTGATCGTCCTCATGCGGGAGCCGTTCCTCGAGACTTGTCTAGTTTAAAAAGTGATTGAGTTATCTGCTAGCATTCGTTGACGAAATATGCACCTCTCAAAAACATATTTACTTCTGTTTTAAAAACCAAGAGCTCTGGTACATGTTTAGTTTTTGTTTCCGATCACGGGTTTTCAACTTTGCGAATAAAAGCCACGGTTCGAGAGTCTCACCTTCTTTCTTCAAAGCACTGACTAGGAGAGCATAATTGTCATTCTGAGTGTAATGTGCATTGTCCCAAAGTATTACATTGTCTTCTGCATACTTGTGATATGATTTATTCTGAAATTCTTAGTTCTAGTCTCCTTTAAAACTCTGGAGGAGTCTCTGCATTTATGTTTTGCTTCACTCATGGAGGCTAGCGAGATACCACCTTAATATGCTCAAGCTATGTGCAATGTGATCTTGTCTTGATTTTCGGTAATATATTGTTTACTCTTAATTATTTGTGACTGATCACTCGAAAGAAGGATTGCTCCTTGCATTGTTCTCATAAGTACTGTTTTAATACTTGCTGAACTCTTTTCGTAGTACATGCTTATATACATCTAATGAAGCAAAAGAGTTTGTCAAAGTTTTCTTTGTCGCGTCCAGTTCGTTGAACTGAATTGCTTGAGGACAAGCAATATGCTAAGCTTGGGGGAGTTGATACGTCTCAAACGTATCTACTTTTCCAAACACTTTTGATATTGTTTTGACCTCATTCTTGCATGATTTGGACTAAACTAACCCGGACTGACGCTGTTTTCAGCAGAGCTGCCTGTATGGTTTATTTGTGTGCAGGAAAACGGAATTTTAAGCATCTCAGAAAAATCTACGAAAAATCCACGCACCCGAAGAAACAAAATGCCAGAAGTGGGGCCAGAGGGGGGCCAGGGGGTGCCCAGGCGCCCTGTGGGCGCCCCCCCCCCCCCCCCCTGGGTCGCCCCGGGGGGGCGCCTGGGTGGGGCCCACACCCCCTGGTGCCCTACTTTAGCCCGTATTTTTCCTCCCGACGCAGAAACCCCAGATCGGAAGTCCTTTCGCTGTTTTTCGTCGCGGAGCCGCCGCCACCCTGTGTTCTTCTTCGGGAGGGCTAATCTGGAGGCTGATTTGGCCTCCGGAGAGGGGAGATCGTCGCCATCATCATCATCATCACCACTCCATCATCCCTCCATGACTTCCCCCTTCATGTGTGAGTAATTCCCTTGCTGTAGGCGAAGGGGATGGTAGGGATTGGATGAGTTAGATCATGTAATAGTTCGTCAGATTGTTGGGGGCATGTTGCCTATCATCTAGTATGGTGTTTATCATCTTTGCTACAACTTGTTATTCTTAATGCTTGACACTTAGGGCCCGAGTGCCATGATTTCAGATCTGAACCATATGTGTTTGCATGAATATATTTGTGTTCTTGATCCTATCTATGAGTTGTATGCACCTGTTACGGTTTGGAACCGGCGATCCCAAAAGTGACAGCTTGGGACACCAAAGGGGATGGCCCGTAATTTGAGGATTACATGTATCCATTGAGTTCATTGCTTTGTTCCGGTGCTCTTTGACAGGAGCACCTTAATATCCATTAGTTCCTTTTGGCCCCGTTCGTAGCGGGATGGTAGGACAAAAGATGTTGTGCAAGTTCTTATTGCAAGCACGTACAACTACCTACGGGATACATGCCTAATGTTTGATATTTGCCTAGATGATCATTACTTTTCCGTGTGCCGTGCCCCAAGTTAGAATCTATCTCATCCATGCAGCGCCCAACCATCCATCTCCCTAGCCTACAGTATTTTAAACCTTGCCTGTCACTAGTTGCTACTTCTGCCATTTACTACTGCTATTTACTTTTGCTGTTTACTTTTACTATTACTATCATCACTATCATATCACTGTTACCACTTATCTTTTGCTGCAAGTTAGTATATTTCAGGTGCGGTTGAATTGACAACTCAACTGTTAAAGCTTATAAATACTCTTTGGCTCCCCGTGTGTCGAATCAATAAATTGGGTTATTCTTACCCGCGAAGACTATCTCGATCCCTTACGGTTGAGGGTTATCACCGGGCAACGAGGCTTTTACTTCCTCCGAGAAGGGCCCGAACTCGCAAAACACTCTGTGTACAACTTCGCCATAGCTAGGACCTTGCCTCTCCATTCAGACCCCCTACCCTCACTGTCAGACTTAGAACCACGACAGTTGGCGCCCACCATGGGGCAAGGCGTCTTGGCGACATATTGGTGAAGTTGCAATCCATTCCCCGACCACTTTCATCATGGTGTCAGGCGGCGCTTTAGCGTCGGGCCACGAGATCCGGCTCGGTGCGCTGGTCTTTGTCGCCGACGACTCCGCGTGGCTTAAGGAAGCCCCGCTCGACGTTGAGGCTCTACCTACCCGCGGAGCCACTCACTTTCGCGCTGGAGCCGGCGGCATCCTCCTTCTGTAGTCGTCGACCCGATATTCATCGTCCATCATCCCCGTTGGACACCGCCGTAAGCGATCCGGTCGCTCGCGGCTCCAGCGGTGGGTAAAACACGCGGTGGCTCATCAAACGGCCACCCCGCAAGTCGCGGCCATCGAGCCCGACGGTTACCTTTACGGGCCGGCCGATCAGTCGACCGGGCTCGAAGATTCCATTTCCGAGTGCGGAAGCAGCGACCCCACGGCGGATATCCTCATGGTCGATCCGCGCCGTAGCCCGCCAGGTTTTCCTCGTGGGGAGAACGGCGGCAGCGTCGGAGATCGGGCGCACGACAACGACGGTTACATCCCTCAGCCCCTTACCTCCGAGCAGAGAGCTGAGCTCTGTCGCCGCAACGGAGATGCGCTCTTCACCCCCGTCATGGGAGATTCCCCAGAAGATTTGGCTCTCAAAGCCATGCGCGTGGCCACCTTGGCCGAGCGCGCGCGCCTGGAAAACATCCAACGTTCACTCGACGAACAGGCCCGCCGACTGGCCCCCGAGTCCAGCCGACGGCCGCGGCAGTCACGTCAACGTGAGACTCAGGTGTTCCACACACCAGTCCAAAACCTCGAAGCCGTGGCCCGTATCGCGGAGTCGATTCAACCCTCCCAGCCGGAAGCTGGAAGAGGCCTTCAGCAGATTCGAGCTTTGCTCAGAACGGCTGAAGAGCAAAACGCGGTTGTTTCTCAGTCGCGCAATAGGATTCACAGCAGATCGGTGGCTGCAGACACCGTATGGTCGGCCCACAGTCCGAGATCGCCCCTGAGGCGTGAGGAACGTGGTCCGCGGCATGACCGGCACCTGGGTCGGAACGACGACCCACTCGACCATCGACACGGACGCAACGACCGCCGTCGAGTGCCTACCCCTCCTCCGGGAAGTGGGTCACACTCGCCTCCACGGCACGTGGGCAGGCGCCTGCGAGACGACGAGCGTAGGGTTCCCCCGGATCCCCGGCGGCCGGGCTTCGACGCGAGGTCCATCCTTGTGCAAGGCCGGGTCGACCGTAACCGGGCATCCAGGGACGAGCGAGGCGGAGACCAACCCTCCGGCAGCCGAGCGCCGGCCTCCGGGCCCGAGTGCTTCTGCAGCGCGATCAGAGCCGCAGAGATCCCCCCGAACTTCAGGCTGGCGGCCGGAGTAAGCAAATTCACCGGTGAGTCGAAGCCAGACACGTGGTTGGAAGACTACCGAGTGGCCGTGCAGATCGGAGGAGGCAACGACGACGTGGCCATGAAGCACCTCCCCTTAATGTTGGGAGGCTCCGCTCGGGCGTGGCTCAACCAGTTAGCCCCCAGGAGCATATACAGTTGGGAAGAGCTCGCTCGGGTGTTCTTTCGGACCTTCGAAGGCACCTACAAAGGACCTGCCGGGCTCGCCGAGCTTCAACATTGCACGCAGAAGCCGAGTGAAACTTTGAGGGACTACATTCAGCGGTGGACCACTTTGCATCACACGGTGGAAAACGTCTCCGAGCACCAGGCGGTATGCGCTTTCAAGGAAGGCGTGCGTAATCGGGAGTTGAATCTGAAGTTTGGGCGAACATGCGACATGTCCCTGTCGCGAATGATGGAAATTGCCAGTCGGTACGCCAATGGCGAAGAGGCCGATCGGCTCCGCAGCGGCAAGAAACCAGTCGGGCAGGACGACCAGAATCACAATCGGAAGAACAAGCGTAAGGCCGACCCAGCTGCTCAGGGAGAGGCCGCAGTGGTCAACCAAGGGAAGGGCAAAGGAAAGCCCAAAGGCACCTGGGCCCCCAAGAAAGGAAAGGGTCAGGCTGGAGATGATATGCTCGACCAGCCGTGTCCCATACACACTAAGAAGGACGACGAGGGGAACTTGGTGTACCCCAAGCACACCACTCGACAGTGTCGACTCTTGATCCAGAGTTTCCAGAAGGATCAGTCCACTGAGAAAGAGAAGGAATCGGAAGAGTCTGAGGATAAAGAAGGGGACGGAGGATACCCCTGCATCAACTCCACCTTGGTGATTTTCGCGGACGTCGAGAGCAAGAGTCGACTGAAGATCATCAACAGAGAAGTGAACATGGTTGCTCCAGCGACCCCCTCGTTCTTGAAATGGTCGAAGACCCCCATCACATTTGACCAGTCCGATCATCCGGCGCACATCGCCACCCCTGGGCGGCAAGCGTTGGTGGTCGACCCAGTGGTCGAAGGCACTCGACTGACCAGGGTTCTTATGGATGGAGGCAGTGGCTTGAATATCCTGTATGCAGCAACCCTCCGGGATATGGGCATTCCGATGTCCAAGCTAAGGGAAAGTAACATGAGGTTCCATGGGGTAATCCCCGGGAAGAAGGCCGACTCACTTGGTCAGATCTCACTCGACGTCGTCTTTGGTGAGTCCAAGAACTTCCGAAAGGAGAAGCTGACGTTCGAAGTGGTGGACTTTAACAGCGCCTATCACGCCATCCTGGGTAGGCCAGCCTACGCCAGGTTCATGGCTCGACCGTGTTACGTCTACCTCAAGCTGAAGATGTCGGGACCCAACGGTGTCATAACCAACACTGGGAACCGGCAGAAAGCGGAAGAATGCTTCCAGAAAGGCTCGAAGATCGCCGACGAGCAGATGGCAGCAGTGGAGATGGAAGAGTACCAGAAGCAAGTGGATCTAGGCGACCTGCTAAGGGCAAAGAAGCCGGCTTCCGAGTCAGCCTTTCAGTCGGCCGGGGACACAAATCCCGTGCACGTCCACCCCGCCGACCCCAACGCAGTGCCGACCCACATCTCCACCACCCTTGACAGCAAATAGGTAGAAGCGCTCATCCAGTTCCTCCGTGAGAACTGGGACATCTTTGCATGGAAACCATCGGACATGCCAGGTGTGCCCAGGGGGCTGGCTGAGCACCATTTGCGAGTTGACCCGAAGGTGAAACCAGTGAAGGAACATCTCCGCCGATCCGCTGCGGAGAAGCGAAAGGCGATTGGCGAAGAGGTGGCTCGACTCCTAGCAGCAGAGTTCATCCGCGAGATATACCACTCCGAGTGGCTCGCCAACGTCGTCATGGTCCCCAAGAAGGACAAGTCTCTCCGCATGTGCATCGATTTCAAGCACATCAATCGGGCCTGCCCGAAAGATCATTTTCCTCTCCCGCGCATTGATCAAATAGTCGACTCGACTGCGGGATGTGAGCGTTTATCCTTTCTGGACGCATATTCCGGATACCATCAGATCCGTCTGTATGGACCCGATGAAATAAAGACAGCCTTCGTCACCCCTTTCGGGTGTTTTTGCTATGTCACCGTGCCTTTCGGCCTCAAAAATGCCGGCGCCACTTTCATGTGCATGATCCAGAAATGCTTGATAAAGCAAATCAGTCGGAACGTCGAGGCGTACATGGATGATATCGTGGTCAAGTCACGGAAAGGTTCCGACCTACTAACTGACCTTGCTGAGACATTCGCGAACCTCAGAAGTTACGATATCAAGCTCAACCCGTCAAAGTGTACATTCAGAGTCCCTGGTGGCAAGTTGCTCGGTTTTCTCGTTTCCGAACGGGGAATCGACGCCAACCCAGAGAAAGTCGGTGCCATCCTCCGAATGAAACGCCCCGAGCGTATACACGACGTCCAGAAGCTTACTGGTTGCTTGGCCGCATTGAGTCGATTCATTTCTTGGCTCGGGGAGAAGGCACTGCCTCTCTACTGACTCATGAGGAAATTCGACAAGTTCGAGTGGAATCCCAAAGCCGAAGCAGCGTTTGAGGAACTCAAAGCCCTACTGTCCACCCAGCCGGTGCTCGCTGCCCCAGTCAGCGGAGAGCCTCTTCTGCTGTACATTGCTGCCACCGGACAAGTCGTCAGTACTGTACTCACGGTCGAGCGGGAAGAAGAGGGCAAGGCATATAAGGTCCAACGCCCGGTCTATTACATATCCGAAGTTTTGACTCCCTCCAAGCAAAGGTATCCACATTACCAAAAGCTTGTGTACGGGATTTACTTGACTGCAAAAAAGGTTGCCCATTATTTCTCGGATCACTCAATCTCAGTCGTCAGCGACGCCCCATTATCAGAGATACTAAACATCCGAGATGCAACCGGTTGAGTGGCAAAATGGGCGATTGAACTTCTTCCGTTAGATATCAAGTTCGAAGCAAAGAAAGCCATCAAGTCTCAGGCCATTGCGGATTTTGTGGCTGAGTGGGTGAACAAGAGCTTCCGACTCAAGTTCAGTCGGACCATTGGACTATGTTCTTCGATGGGTCCAAAATGCTGAACGGGTCCGGTGCAGGCGTGGTCCTGATCTCTCCTAGGGGCGACAAGCTCAGCTACGTCCTTCAGCTCCATTTTGATTCATCAAACAACGAGGCTGAATACGAAGCACTTTTGTATGGGTTGCGTATGGCCATCTCACTCGGCGTCCGTCGTCTGATGGTCTACGACGATTCCGACCTAGTGGTGAACCAAGTAATGAAAGAATGGGACGTCAGGAGCCCGGCAATGACCAGTTATTGCAGTGCAGTGCGAAAGCTTGAAAAGAAGTTCGAAGGCTTAGAGCTCCATCATGTGCCCAGAGCAAAGAATCAGCTAGCCGACGATCTCGCAAAAATTGGGTCGACTCGGAGGTCCATACCCAAGAATGTGTTCCTAGAGCATCTGCACACTCCCTCTGTCAAGGAAGACCCCTTCACGGAAGAACCCCCGCAGCCGGTCAGTGCAACCGATCCGACTGAAGTCGAAGTGCCTGCCGTGGTCGACTTGATCATGGAGGTCCTGGTAATCACACCCGATTGGACTGTGCCGTATATATCATATCTGCTCAGGCAAGAACTCCCAGAAGATGAAGAAGAAGCGCGCCAAATCGTCCGCCGATCCAAAGCATTCACAGTCATTCAAGGTCAGCTCTACAGAGAAAGCGTCACTGGAGTCGCCCAGCGCTGCATCGATCCAGAGGAAGGTCGACTGATCTTGGACGAGATCCACTCAAGGACTTGCGGCCACCACGCTTCCTCTCGGACTATCGTGGCAAAAGCATACCGAGCCGGATTTTACTGGCCCCGCGCCAACGAGATGGCCAAGGATATTATGGATAAATGCGCAGGGTGCCAGTTCTACTCCAACATGTTGCACAAGCCAGCATTCGCCCTCAAAACCATCCCGCTAGTCTGGCCCTTCGCTGTTTGGTGCTTAGATATGGTCGGCCCCTTCAGGACAGGCAGGAGCGGATTCACTCACCTTCTGGTGGCAGTCAACAAGTTCACCAAGTGGATTGAGGCCAAACCCATCAAGAACCTCGAGTCGAGCACCGCCATCAGCTTCATTAAGGAACTAATATTCAGATATGGGGTCCCCCACAGCATCATCACAAACAACGGCTCCAACTTCGACTCAGATGAATTCAGAGCTTTCTGTGCTTCCCAAGGGACGCGAGTCGACTACGCCTCCGTAGCACACCCTCAGTCGAATGGACAAGCGGAAAGAGCTAATGGGCTGATTCTCCAAGGCTTAAAGCCACGGCTCATGCGTGACCTCAAGCATGCCGCCGGGGCTTGGGTAAACGAGCTGCCCTCCGTCCTGTGGGGTCTGAGGACAACTCCGAATCGGTCGACTGGCCGTACCCCTTTCTTCCTGGTCTATGGGGCCGAAGCTGTATTGCCGAGTGACTTGTTACACAATGCCCCCAGAGTAGAACTCTTCTCCGAAGCCGAGGCAGAACAAGCTCGTCAGGATGCAGTCGACCTTTTAGAAGAGGAAAGAGAGATGGCCCTGATCCATTCGACCATCTATCAACAGGACCTGCGTCGATTCCACGCTCGCAACATGAGAAGTCGAGCGTTCCAGGAAGGAGACCTGGTCCTCCGAGTGCATCAAAAACGTCCGCACAAGCTCGCCCCAGCATGGGAAGGCCCGTTCATCATCACTAAGGTGCTGCGCAACGGAGCTTACCACCTCTACAATGTAGCCCAGAAGAAAGACGAACCTCATTCGTGGAATGCGGACCTACTCCGCCGTTTTTTCACTTGAAGCACTCGACGGTCGAGTTGTAATAAAGATTCCCCAATTTGTTTCAAAATCAAGATAGCAATGATTCCCTAACAATTGGTGTCCTCTAAATCCGCCAGTGGGTGCTTAGCTGCGGTCCTCCGAGCTACGCCACAAGTACAAAGCGGTTCGATCCTCCGAACTCCGCCACAAGTACAACGTAGCTTGGAATCGCCTAAGTTATAAACATTCTACTCCGAGTGAAGAGCGACCCTCTCAATCGGGGGCTTAGCCGCGACCCCGTGACTAACCTAAGTTACAACTATCTACTCCGAGTGAAGAGCAACCCTCTCACTCGGGGGCTTAGATGCGATCCTCTGAGCTACGTCACAAATACAAGGCGGTTCGGTCCTCCGAACTCCGCCACAAGTACAACGTAGCTTGGAATCGCCTAAGTTATAAATATTCTACTCCGAGTGAAGAGCAACCCTCTCACTCGGGGGCTTAGCTGCGACCCCGTGACTCGCCTAAGTTACAACTATCTACTCCGAGTGAAGAGCAACCCTCTCACTCGGGGGCTTAGCTGCGATCCTCCGAGCTACGTCACAAATACAAGGCGGTTCGGTCCTCCGAACTCCGCCACAAGTACAACGTAGCTTGGAATCGCCTAAGTTATGAACATTCTACTCCGAGTGAAGAGCGACCCTCTCACTCGGGGGCTTAGCTGCGACCCCGTGACTCGCCTAAGTTACAACTACCTACTCCGAGTGAAGGGCGACCTTCTATCTCGAGGACTCAGCTACGGACGTCGACTCAAAGATTCCAAGCAATCAAAAGAAGAGCGTCAAACCGAAGGATCAAAATCAAATAAAAAGCCCCGCATGGTTCGGGCAAGAGTACTTGGGCCACAGACCCACCAGAGTTTAACGAGTACAGATCCACGCGGCATTCCGCGGCAAATAAAGTCAATGTATCAAAGTCATGGCTCGGGAGGAGCCGGCTTGTAGGCGCGACAAATTCGTCCAAATCAATCCCGTCGGCGATACGAGTGGTAGCCTCCAAGAAAGTCTCCATGAAGGACTGGAATTGGAGCTCCTTCATGTTTGCGACCTTCAGCGCAACAAGCTTCCTCTCCTTCACCTCCCTGCAGTGCACACGGACCAAAGCCAGCGCCACGGCTGCTCCTCCCCGGGCGGCTGACTTCTTCCATTCTTGCACTCGGTCGGGGACCTCATTGAGTCGAGTCGTCAAGGACTCGAGGTCGTTCTCATGCACGACTCCCCTCCAGAGTGCAGCGTCGATTCGGGCCATCACCGCCTTCAGTCGTCCCAGGTAATCGGTGGCCGCAGTAAGGCATGACTCCAGCCTCAGTATGTTCATGGAAACCTCGTCCTTCACAATGGAGTTAGTGGGGTCCAAGCCAGGCTCGACCCGGCTAGTCTCCTCTCCGAAGTTACGACAGAACTCTGCACCAAGAACAGCAGTCGAGTTAACAGATGCAACACGGGCCGACCAGCCCAATTTCAACCAATCCAAAAAGGACATACCTTCGAGCACGAGGTACCATTTTTTGGTGAGGTCGCCCAGATACGCCTCGAGATCAAGCCTCTTCCGAAACAGAGCCTCATACTTGTCGTTCAAGTCGGCCCTGGACTTCTTCAGCTGAGCCACCTCCTTGTTGGCCGTGTCGAGTGAACCTTTCAGTCGGATAATCTCCGCCTCGAGTGCGCCCACAGAAGCCAGCTTCTTCTCTGCCAGCTCCGACTTCTCCTGGGCCGCTTGCTGTGCCGCCGCCAAGTCAAGATCCTTTTGCTCCAAAGCTGCTCTCAGTTGACCTACCAAGGCCGCCACTGGACAGATGAACATGAAGGAACACTCTAAGCGAAAAGTCAGTCGACAGTTGGAGACATAAGTAAGTTACCAGCCGCATCGTCTTGCATCTTCTTCAGATGGTCCCGGGCCAACTGCAAGTCAAGATTGAGCTGAATTTGCTTCTGCTCAAGATCCGCAAACTTGGCCCCGAACTCGCAAGATTTCTGCATCAAAGAGACAAAGCAAAGATCATAAGACTACAGTCGAGTCAGATCACTCAACCGCAGCCTCAGGGACTACACCCAGTGGGTGCACTGAGCGTGCCCCCACTGGTTTCACTCGGCCAAGATCAGTCTGGCGCGAGCAAAAAAAAAATGGAAGCTCTATAGTAAGACCATGGCCGACTGCAATCAGTCGACCACGGTCTCGGGGGCTACACCCAGTTGGTGCACTGAGCGTGCCCCCACTGGTTTCACTCGACCGAGATCAGTTCGGCGCGAGCTCAAGGAAGATTGGAAAAGAAGAACTCCCAGTGGGTGTGATACCTCACAAAACAAAACAAGCAGCTCTCGAAATCAGAAAATACTCCGACAACATACCTGGACGTTGGCCCGAAGAGCAGAGCTAGCATCGTAAGCCGCAATGCTGGCCTCATACGCTGCCTTCGTCCGCCCCATCTGTTGGGGAACGTAGTATTTTAAAATTTTCCTACGATCACGCAAGATCTATCTACCAGATGCATAGCAACAAGAGGGAAGAGTGTGTCTACGTACCCTCGTAGACCGAAAGCGGAAGCGTCAAGTGACGCGGTTGATGTAGTCGAACTTCTTCGCGATTCAACCGATCAAGCACCGAACGTACGGCACCTCCGCATTCAGCACACGTTCAGCTTGATGACGTCCCACGAGCTCTTGATCCAGTTGAGCTTCACGGGAGAGTTTCGTCAGCACGACGGCGTGGTGACAGATATGATGTATCTACCGGCGCAGGGCTTTGCCTAAGAACTGCGACGGTATGACCGAGGTGTGTTTCTGTGGAGGGGGGCACCGCACACGGCTGGAACAATTCAACTTGTGTGTCTTTGGGTGCCCCCTGCCCCCGTATATAAAGGAGCAAGGGGGGAGGCCGGCCGGCCCTCTATGGTGCGGCTAGGGATGCAATCCTACTAGGAATAGGATTGCAATCCTATTCCTAGTAGGAACTACCAAAGAAGGAAGAAGGGGGAAGGAAAGAGAGGGAGAGGGAGAGGGAAAGAGGGGCCGCGCCCCCCTCCCCTTGTCCTATTCGGACTCCTCCTAGGGAGGGGGCGCGCCACCTCCTGGCTGCTGCCCTCTCTCTCCCCTATGGCCCACCAGGGCCCACCATTCCTCTGGGGGGTTCCGGTAACCCCCCCGGCACTCCGGTAAATTCCGAAACTTTCTAGAACACTTCCGGTGTCCGAATATAGTCGTCCAATATATCAATCTTTATGTCTCGGACATTCCGAGACTCCTCGTCATGTCCGTGATCTCATCCGGGACTCCGAACTACCTTCGGTACATCAAAACTCATAAACTCATAATACCGATCGTCATCAAACGTTAAGCGTGCGGACCCTACGGGTTCGAGAACTATGTAGACATGACCGAGACTCATCTCCGGTCAATAACCAATAGCGGAACCTGGATGCTCATATTGGCTCCTACATATTCTACGAAGATCTTTATCGGTCAAACCGCATAACAACATATGTTGTTCCTTTTGTCATCGGTATGTTACTTGCCCGAGATTCGATCGTCGGTATCTCTATACCTAGTTCAATCTCGTTACCGTCAAGTCTCTTTACTCGTTCCGTAACACATCATCTCGTGACTAACTCATTAGTCTTTTGCTTGCAAGGCTTATTATGATGTGTGTTACCGAGAGGGCCCAGAGATACCTCTCCGACACTCGGAGTGACAAATCCTAATCTTGATCTATGCCAACACCACGAATACTTTCGGAGACACCTGTAGAGCATCTTTATGATCACCCAGTTACGTTGTGACGTTTGATAGCACACAAGGTGTTCCTATGGTATTCGGGAGTTGCATAATCTCATAGTCATAGGAACATGTATAAGTCATGAAGAAAGCAATAGCAGTAAAACTAAACGATCATAGTGCTATGCTAACGGATGGGTCTAGTCCATCACATCATTCTCCTAATGATGTGATCCCGTTGATCAAATGACAACTCATGTCTATGGTTAGGAAACATAACCATCTTTGATCAATGAGCTAGTCTAGTAGAGGCATACTAGGGACACTCTGTTTTGTCTATGTATTCACACATGTACTAAGTTTCCGGTTAATACAATTCTAGCATGAATAATAAACATTTATCATGATATAAGGAAATATAAATAACAAATTTATTATTGCCTCTAGGGCATATTTCCTTCAGTCTCCCACTTGCACTAGAGTCAATAATCTAGCTCACATCGCCATGTGATTTAATACCGATAGTTCACATCGTTATGTGAATAACACCCATAGTTCACATCGCCATGTGACCAACACCCAAAGGGTTTACTAGAGTCAATAATCTAGTTCACATCGCTATGTGATTAATACCCAAGAGTAATAAGGTGTGATCATGTTTTGCTTGTGAGAGAAGTTTAGTCAACGGGTCTGTCACATTCAGATCCGTATGTATTTCGCAAATTTATATGTCTACAATGCTTTGCATAGAGCAACTCTAGCTAATTGCTCCCACTTTCAATACGCATCCAGATTGATACTTAGAGTCATCTGGATTTAGTGTCAAAGCTTGCATCGGTGTAACCCTTTACAACGAACTCTTTATCACCTCCATAATCGAGAAACATTTCCTTAGTCATCTAGTTACTAAGGATAATTTTGACCGTTGTACAGTGATCTACTCCTAGATCACTATTGTACCCCCTTGACAAACTCATGGCAAGGTACACAACATGTTTGGTACACAGCATGGCATACTTTATAGAACCTATGGCTGAGGCATAGGGAATGAATTTCATTCTCTCTATATTTTTCTGCCGTGGTCTGGCTTTGAGTCTTACTCAACTTCACACCTTACAAATCAGGCAAGAACTCCTTCTTTGACTGATCCATTTTGAACTACTTCAAAATCTTATCAAGGTATGTACTCATCGAAAGTCTTATCAAGCGTCTTGATCTATCTCTATAGATCTTGATGCCCAATATGTAAGCAGCTTCACCAAGGTCTTTCTTTGAAAAACTCCTTTCAAACACTCCTTTATGCTTTCCAGAAAATTCTACATCATTTCTGATCGACAATATGTCATTCACATATACTTATCAGAAAGGTTGTAGTGCTCCCACTCACTCTTTGTAAATACAGGCTTCACCGCAAGTCTATATAAATCTATATGCTTTGATCAACTTATCAAAGCGTATATTCCAACTCCGAGATGCTTGCACCAGTCCATAGATGGATCGCTGGAGCTTGCACATTTTATTAGCACCTTTAGGATTGACAAAACCTTCTGGTTGCATCATATACAAGTCTTCTTTAATAAATCCATTAAAGAATGCAGTTTTGTTATCCATTTGCCAGATTTCATAAAATGCGGCAATTGCTAACATGATTCGGACAGACTTAAGCATCGCTACGGGTGAGAAAGTCTCATCGTAGTCAACTCCTTGAACTTGTTGAAAAACTTTCGCAACAAGTCGAGCTTTGTAAACAGTAACATTACCGTCAGCGTCAGTCTTCCTCTTGAAGATCCATTTATTTTCGATGGCTTGCCGATCATCCGGCAAGTCAACCATAGTCCACACTTTGTTCTCATACATGGATCCCATCTCAGATTTCATGGCCTCAAGCCATTTTGCGGAATCTGGGCTCATCATCGCTTCCTCATAATTCGTAGGTTCATCATGGTCCAGTAACATGACTTCCGGAACCGGGTTGCCGTACCACTCTGATGCGGAACGAACTCTGGTTGATCTACGAAGTTCAGCAGAAACTTGATCTGAAGTTTCATGATCATCATCATTAGCTTCCTCACTAATTGGTGTAGGAATCACTGGAACTAGTTTCTGTGATGTTCCACTTTCCAATTCGGGAGAAGGTACAATTACCTCATCAAGTTCTACTTTCCTCCCACTCACTTCTTTCGAGAGAAACTCCTTCTCTAGAAAGGATCCACTCTTAGCAACAAAGATCTTGCCTTCGGATCTGTGATAGAAGGTGTACCCAACAGTTTCTTTTGGGTATCCTATGAAGATTTACTTCTCCGATTTGGGTTTGAGCTTATCATGTTGAAACTTTTTCACATAAGCATCGCAGTCCCAAACTTAAAAAATGACAGCTTAGGTTTCTCGTCAAACCATGGTTCATACGGTGTCATCTCCACGGATTTAGATGATGCCCTATTTAACATGAATGTAGCTGTCTCTAATGCATAACCCCAAAAGCGATAGTGGTAGATCGGTAAGAGACATCATCGATCGCACCATATCTAATAAAGTATGGTTATGACGTTCGGACACACCATTACACTGTGGTGTTCCAGGTGGCGTGAGGAGTGAAACTATTTCACATTGTTTTTACTGAAGGCCAAACTCGCTAACTCAAATATTTTACCTCTACGATCATATCGTAGAAACTCTTATTTTCTTGTTACGATGATTCTCCACTTCACTCTGAAATTCTTTGAACTTTTCAAATGTTTCGGACTTGTGCTTCATTAAGTAGATATACCCATATCTGCTCAAATCATCAGTGAAGGTCAGAAAATAACGATACCCGCCATGAGCTTCAACATTCATTGGTCCACATACATCTGTATGTATGATCTCCAGCAAATCTGTTGCTCGCTCCATTGTTCCGGAGAACGGAGTTTTAGTCATCTTGCCCATGAGGCATGGTTCGCAAGCACCAAGTGATTCATAATCAAGTGATTCCGAAAGTCCATCACTATGGAGTTTCTTCATGCGCTTTACACGATTATGACCTAAACGGCAGTGCCACAAATAAGTTGCACTATCATTATTAACCTTGCATCTTTTGGCTTCAATATTATGAATATGTGTATCACCACGATCGAGATCCAACAAACTATTTTGATTGGGTGTATGACCATCGAAGGTTTTATTCATGTAAACAGAACAACAATTATTCTCTAACTTACATGAATAACCGTATTTCAATAAACATGATCAAATCATATTCATGCTCAACGCAAACACCAAATAACACTTATTTAGGTTCTACACTAATCCCGAAAGTATAGGGAGTGTGCGATGATGATCATATCAATCTTGGAACTACTTCCAATACACATCATCACTTCATCCTTTAACTAGTTTCTGTTCATTATGCAACTCCCATTTCGAGTTACTACTCTTTAGCAACTGAACCAGTATCAAATACCGAGGGGTTGCTATGAACACTAGTAAAATACACATCAATAATCCGTATATCAAATATACCTTTGTTCACTTTGCCATCCTTCTTATCCGCCAAGTATCTAGGGCAGTTCCACTTCCAGTGACCATTTCCTTTGCAGTAGAAGCACTTAGTTCCAGGCTTGAGTTTAGCTTTGGGTTTCTTCATGGGAGTGAAAACTTGCTTGTCATTCTTCTTGAAGTTCCCCTTCTATCCTTTTGCCCTTTACTTGAAACAAGTGGTATTGTTAACCATCAACACTTGATGCTTTTTCCAGATTTCTACCTTCGCCGACTTCAGCATCGTGAAGAGCTCGGGAATTCCTTTCGTCATCCCTTGCATATTATAGTTCATCACGAAGTTCTACTAACTTGGTGATAGTGACTAGAGAACTTTGTCAATTACTATCTTATCTGGAAGATTAACTCCCACTTGATCCAAATAATTGTAGTACCCAGACAATCTGAGCACATGCTCACTGGTTGAGCTATTCTCCTCCATCTTGTAGGCAAAGCACTGTCAGAAGTCTTATACCTCTCGACACGGGCATGAGTATGAAATACTAATTTCAACTCTTGGAACATCTTATACGCTCCTTGGCGTTC
The DNA here is from genome assembly GCA_902687465.1 of Secale cereale. Taxonomy (NCBI): domain Eukaryota; kingdom Viridiplantae; phylum Streptophyta; class Magnoliopsida; order Poales; family Poaceae; genus Secale; species Secale cereale. The sequence continues at coordinate 945,600,778 of LR738710.1, forward strand.
AAAACGTTTTTGAAGTCCCCGTTCTAAGCTGTAAAGCATGGTGCACTTAAACTATCAAGTAGTCATCATACCGAGCTTTTGTTAAAACGTTCATAACGTCTACATCTGCTCCTGCAATAGGTCTGTAACCTAGCGGTGCATCAAGGACATAATTCTTCTGTGCAGCAATGAGGATAATCCTCAGATCACGGAACAATTCCGCATCATTGCTACTAACATCTTTCAACTTAGTTTTCTCTAGGAACATATAAAAAAACGGGGAGCAACATCGCGCGCTATTGATCTACAACATAGATATGCTAATACTACCAGGACTAAGTTCATGATAAATTAAAGTTCAATTTAATCATATTACTTAAGAACTCCCACTTAGATAGACATCCATCTAGTCATCTAAATGATCACGTGATCCAAATCAACTAAACCATGTACGATCATCACGTGAGATGGAGTAGTTTCAATGGTGAACATCTTATGTTGATCATATCTACTATATGATTCACGCTCGACCTTTCGGTCTCCAGTGTTCCGAGGCCATATCTGCATATGCTAGGCTCGTCAAGTTTAACCCGAGTATTCTGCGTGTGCAAAACTGGCTTACACCCGTTGTATTTGAACGTAGAGCTTATCACACCCGATCATCACGTGGTGTCTCGGCACGACGAACTTTCGCAACGGTGCATATTCAGGGAGAACACTTATACCTTGAAATTTTGTAAGGGATCATCTTATAATGCTACCGTCGTTCTAAGCAAAATAAGAAGCATAATAAGATAAACATCACATGCAATCAAAATATGTGACATGATATGGCCATCATCATCTTGTGCTTTTGATCTCCATCTCCAAAGCACCGTCATGATCACCTTCGTCACTGGCGCGACACCTTGATCTCCATCGTAGCATCGTTGTCGTCTCGCCAACTATTGCTTCTACGACTATCGCTACCGCTTAGTGATAAAGTAAAGCAATTACATGGCGATTGCATTTCATACAATAAAGCGACAACCATATGGCTCCTGCCAGTTGCCGATAACATTACAAAACATGATCATCTCATACAAAACCGTATAACTCATCATGTCTTGGCCATATCACATCACAACATGCCCTGCAAAAACAAGTTAGACATCCTCTACTTTGTTGTTGCAAGTTTTACGTGGCTGCTACGGGCTTAGCAAGAACCGTTCTTACCTACGCATACAAAACCACAACGATGTTTCGTCAAGTATGTGTTGTTTTAACCTTCACAAGGACCGGGCGTAGCCACACTTGATTCAGCTAAAGTGAGAGAGACAGACACCCGCCAGTCACCTTTAAGCAACGAGTGCTCATAACGGTGAAACCAGTCTCGCGTAAGCGTACGCGTAATGTCGGTCCGGGCCGCTTCATCTCACAATACCGCCGAAGAAAAGTATGACATGCTGGTAAGCAGTATGACTAGTATCACCCACAACTCATTGTGTTCTACTCGTGCATATCATCTACGCATAGACCTGGCTCTGATACCACTGTTGGGGAACGTAGTATTTTAAAAAAATCTACGATCACGCAAGATCTATCTACCAGATGCATAGCAACAAGAGGGAAGAGTGTGTCTACGTACCCTCGTAGACCGGAAGCGGAAGTGTCAAGTGACGCGGTTGATGTAGTCGAACTTCTTCGCGATTCAACCGATCAAGCACCGAACGTACGGCACCTCCGCGTTCAGCACACGTTCAGCTTGATGACGTCCCACGAGCTCTTGATCTAGTTGAGCTTCACGGGAGAGTTTCGTCAGCACGACGGCGTGGTGACGGATATGATGTATCTACCGGCGCAGGGCTTCGCCTAAGCACTGCGACGGTATGACCGAGGTATGTTTCTGTGGAGGGGGGCACCGCACACGGCTGGAACAATTCAACTTGTGTGTCTTTGGGTGCCCCCCTGCCCCCGTATATAAAGGAGCAAGGGGGAGGCCGGCCGGCCCTCTATGGTGCGGCTAGGGATGCAATCCTACTAGGAATAGGATTGCAATCCTATTCCTAGTAGGAACTACCAAAGAAGGAAGAAGGGGGAAGGAAAGAGAGGGAGAGGGAGAGGGAAAGAGGGGCCGCGCCCCCCTCCCCTTGTCCTATTCGGACTCCTCCTAGGGAGGGGGCGCGCCACCTCCTGGCTGTTGCCCTCTCTCTCCCCTATGGCCCACCAGGGCCCACCATTCCCCTGGGGGTTCCGGTAACCCCCCCGGCACTCAGGTAAATTCCGAAACTTTCTAGAACACTTCCGGTGTCCGAATATAGTCGTCCAATATATCAATCTTTATGTCTCGGACATTCCGAGACTCCTCGTCATGTCCGTGATCTCATCCGGGACTCCGAACTACCTTCGGTACATCAAAACTCATAAACTCATAATACCGATCGTCATCAAACGTTAAGCGTGCGGACCCTACGGGTTCGAGAACTATGTAGACATGACCGAGACTCATCTCCGGTCAATAACCAATAGCGGAACCTAGATGCTCATATTGGCTCCTACATATTCTACGAAGATCTTTATCGGTCAAACCGCATAACAACATACGTTGTTCCTTTTGTCATCGGTATGTTACTTGCCCGAGATTCGATCGCCGGTATCTCTATACCTAGTTCAATCTCGTTACCGTCAAGTCTCTTTACTCGTTCCGTAACACATCATCTCGTGACTAACTCATTAGTCTTTTGCTTGCAAGGCTTATTATGATGTGTGTTACCGAGAGGGCCCAGAGATACCTCTCCGACACTCGGAGTGACAAATCCTAATCTTGATCTATGCCAACACCATGAATACTTTCGGAGACACCTGTAGAGCATCTTTATGATCACCCAGTTACGTTGTGACGTTTGATAGCACACAAGGTGTTCCTATGGTATTCGGGAGTTGCATAATCTCATAGTCATAGGAACATGTATAAGTCATGAAGAAAGCAATAGCAGTAAAACTAAACGATCATAGTGCTATGCTAACGGATGGGTCTAGTCCATCACATCATTCTCCTAATGATGTGATCCCGTTGATCAAATGACAACTCATGTCTATGGTTAGGAAACATAACCATCTTTGATCAATGAGCTAGTCTAGTAGAGGCATACTAGGGACACTCTGTTTTGTCTATGTATTCACACATGTACTAAGTTTCCGGTTAATACAATTCTAGCATGAATAATAAACATTTATCATGATATAAGGAAATATAAATAACAACTTTATTATTGCCTCTAGGGCATATTTCCTTCACCATCATCACCTCCGCCTGGCGAACGGCCTCTTGTGCCGCCCCCACAGGGTCCTCCGGGAGGCGATAGGTGGAGAAAAGGACAGACGAAGCAGCGGGTGTTGAGCAGGCCGCAGGCGCAGGCGCTGGGTCGACGGCGGGAATCGGTACCGAGTCAACAACTGGAGCGGACGCTGGGTTGACAACCGAGGCTGGCGCTGGGTCAACGCCAGGCAGAGACGGTGGGTCGACGACGGGCACGGTCGACACAGGGACGGCGAATGAGACCGCAGTTCGGGCCGCGTCCTCGGATCGCTGGGCCCCTGAGCCAGAATGCGCCATCCGGCCCTTCCTCCTTGCACGCCGGTGGTCCTGCCTCAGCGGCTCCTCGTCCTCGTCGTCGTCCGGCAGCTCTATGACAAGGCGCGGCGCTTCGAGTCAAACAGGGAACCAAGTCAATCTACTATCGCCCGCGAAAGAAAAGAAGGACAAAAACGAGTCTCACAGGACCCATACCTGCTCGGGATGTCGCGGCATCCGCAATCTCCTCGTCGTCTCGACCCCAGTCGATGTCCATCGAGGTCGTGGAAGCAGCAGCTCTGAAAAATTCGATCAAGAAATGAATCAACCAAGACTGTAGTCGACCCCCAAGAAGCAAAGAAAAGCAAGCTCGAGCGACACTTACACGGAGGCGATGGGTATGTCCACCTTGATCCTTGGCAGGGCCTTCCGGGGCTTGGTGGTGGTGACTTTGGGATGCTTGGACGTCTTCTCAGCTGGATCGGGGGTGGTCGTGCGAGTACGCTTGGGCGTCCGGGACCCCGAGGGACCCACCTGAGGTCGAGCGGCCCCTGGGTCGTTCTTCTCCTTGGACCGGCGCTCGACACGGGGAGGCGACTCGACCTCCTACCCGCTGCTGTACTCGTCACTCTCCTCGATCTCCTCCTCCGACTTCCACTCGGCGGCGTCGCCCGTGCCCTCCTCGACCTCCTGGCCCGAGTCTCCGTTGGGCAGCGAGTACATTTCTGTATATATCTGCGAAGAAAGGAAGTTCACCAGATACCAGTCGGAATCATCAATAAAGATCATAAATCAATCGATAGATACGTCACTCGGAAGCGAAAGGCTAACCTTGTCTGGCAGGTGGTCAGCGTCGAATGGGATGATCCTCCCCGACCCCCTGGGGTTGTCCTTGTTCCCGGTGATGCTCTTCAAACACCGCACCACGTACTCTGGGTGTGCCGCCTCCGGGTGGACTCGTGACGAGTCGTCAGTACCAGAGTACAGCCACATCGGGTGGTCCCGGGCTTGAAGCGGCTGAATCCTCTGTGTGATGTACACCTCGAACAAGTCCATCCCCGTGACGCCCTCGCGGACTAGCTGGACGACCCTCTCCATCAGCATGTCAACCTCGGCCCTCTCGGCCTTGCTCACAACCATCGAAGGAGGCGGGCTGGCTTGACCTAAGGTAAACGGAGGGAGACCAGTCGACTAACCCGGGGTTGGACTGTCCCTGTAGTAAAACCAGGTCGACAGCCAGCCCCGGATCGACTCTGGAAGGTTCATGGGAGGGAAAGCACTCCTATTCCTAAGCTGAATCCCGAGCCCGCCGCACGCCTGGAGGACGTGCGGCTTGCCGTCACTCGGGTTCACTCTCTTGACAGTCTGGGAGCGGCAGGTGAAATGTGCTTGAACAAACCCCAGTGCGGTCGGCATCCGAGGAAGTTCTCACACATGGAAACGAAAGCGGAGAGAAAGGCGATGGAGTTGGGAGTGAAATAATGCAACTGAGCCCCGAAGAAGATCAGAAACGCGCGGAAGAAAGGGTGCGGGGGAGAGGAGAATCCTCGGTCGACGTGGGTGGCATGGAGTACACACTCGCCTTCCTGCGGCCGGGGCTCGAGCTCTCCTCCCGGCGCCCGCCAGGAGCCGCCGGCGATCAGCCCCTCCTCCTCCAGCTCCTCCAAGTCCTCCACCACAACGGTGGACCGGATCCAATCCCCCTGGATCCATCCAGCGGGGAGTCCGGACCTCGACGACGATCCGACCTGGACGGCTCGCGCCCCTTCCCGTACGCAGCCTTCTTGGAGCGCTCCATGGCCGCGGTCTTGTCCTTCACCATGGCTCGCGAGGCAGCAGTTGCGGCAGAGAGAAGCGGGAAGGATTGGGGGCGCGGCAGAGAAGCAAGGGCGCTGCGGAGAAGACAGGGCGAACGGGGAAAGGCTAGGCGCACAGTACCCCCCGCAGTGGACTCGCGCACTCTTATAACAGCTCGGTCGAGTGGCTGACCGGTGGCCCCAGACGATCTTATCCGATCCCGTAACAGGCGCAGATGCGATATGTGGCGAAAAAGGGGGCGCGGGAATTGAGGCGTTCGAACCGCACACCCCGATTGATGCGGCACGCCTCGTCCTGCTTGCTTCCCCAAATTTCGAAAGCCCCGCCGAATCCGGCGGACAGGAGGCAGCCGATTCCGTCGGAAACGGCACGCGCTCAAGGCACCCGACGCCTGGCGCAAAACTCAGTCGACGCAGGACACCCAGTCGACGCAAAGGCAACTGATTTACCAATGACTTCAGAATCGATCGAGGCGACCAAGACACAGCTGAGGGCCCGGGTCACGAGCTCCAAAGCAATCTGCCCCGAGGACGTCGAGTCAGGACCAGAGCTTCCCTCAGCATCCCCTTGCTCAAGCCCCAATCCATTCGGGGGCTACTGACGAGGTTACAGACCTAGGGTAGGGTCATAGGCCTGACCTAAAGGCCCCTCCAAGGTCACTATCCTAGGAGATCGAAAGACAAGACCCGTGACGGTGGAGACAGTCGACTGAGATGGTCCAAGATGACACTTCACTCGACTGACTCAGCTACCCAGGACGACTCAACTCCACTCGACTGGATCAGGCATTCGACCCCCGAAGACTAAACGCCTCTCGAACGACAAGGGTCATATATTTACTCACTGTAGTAAACCCCATAACTACCCTTTACTGCAGGCGTTATCAGTAACGCCTGCCTTAATGTACCTTTAAGCCCTTGGTGACGTGGAGCATGGCTGGGGCCTTGGCATGCTATATAAGCCACACCCCTCCTCCAGAACAAGGGTTCGCACCTCTGTAACACATACATACACACATCAGTCGACCAAGCCTCCGGGCAACGAGACGTAGGGCTTTTACTTCCTCCGAGAAGGGCCTGAACTCGCAAAACACTCTGTGTACAACTTCGCCATAGCTAGGACCTTGCCTCTCCATTCAGACCCCCTACCCTCATTGTCAGACTTAGAACCACGACAGGTGCGGAGCACGGTCGGGTGCCGGTCCTTCCGTTGCCTCTTCGGTTGGCTGCCATCTGTGCGTGCGCCGCCATCATCAGTGGTGGCATCCTCGGCGGCACCATCAGTGGTGGCATCAGTGGGGTCATCCTCGGCGGTACCATCAGTGGTCTCAGGATCGGTGGGGAAGGCGGCGTCCTCATACAAGTGAGGTTGTTCCTCCATCTCCTGGGACAGCTCCCAGAATGCCTTGCCGCCCGAACCCCCGGCCTCATCGTTGTTGGCCATGTTTCTCTCTAAATAGGAACAAAGTTTGGTCAAAAAGTTGGTTATTGTCAAGGAACAAGATCATGGTCTCATCATTTAGGGTTTGTCGACACCGAGGCATCCTAAAAGCTAAGCCTTTATCATTGAGGGTTTTTCGACGCCGAGGCACCCTAAAATCCAAAGCTTTCATCATTTCGGTTTTTATCGACACCGAGGCACCCTAAAAGCCATGGTTTTATAATTAATGGTTTGTCGACACCGAGGCATCCTAAAAGCTAAGCTAGGAAGGAGAATTCTAAGTTGGGCCTAATCACTTGGCTCTACTGCCGCCTATGGTTTAATGTAGCTAGAATAAAGGGGCACTTGATCCTACTTAATTAACTACTAAGATACCCCGGCCCATGGATTAGTCACAAGTACCCCATATGTCCTACTTAATTAACTACTAAAATTCACGGGAAATTTCAGCATGACCTTTGCTGAAAATATGACATATGGAGTACCCGAATTTGCCGGAACGGAAGTTAATCGACATTCCAGCAAACTCAAGGGCCTCTCGGGGTACCTGCAAAACCATCACGACACGATGGTCGGAGACAAAACCCAGCAGTGCAAAGTGGGGAAATCTGCCATGTCTAAACATGGATATTTCCAGTAGCTGATTGGACCAATGAAGCTATAAGACAAGCACATGTATAGCTTGCAAAAGCATATATTTCCAGTTTGCCAATGAAGCTACAGTACAAACAAATTAAAGCAGCAGCAATAAGACAAGCACATGTATAGCTTGCAAAAGCATATATTTCCAGTTTGCTTTCGCAGTTACATCATGAAACAATCCGATATCATTGGACAGAATATCATTAAGACAAAGGAGATGCAGTGTGCATTTAAGTAAAGAAAATGCATGTCGAAGGCTTGCAGTCATTTAAGGACGCCTATTTACATGTATGTTATCTCAGATTTGGATCAAACTTCAGAGACCCACATGGAAAAATATGCAATCTTTGTATTCAGAATAAAATAACCGCTTTATTTGCAAATTGGCAGGATAGAGTAAAAGCGCACAGATACCTAGTGTATTTTTAATCTTAAACATACAACTAGCTGACAGACATACCATATCTACTTTGCTAGCTCAGCCCAATGGCTTTATCATGGTCATTTTTAGATATTTTATCTACCGATTTTAGTAAGGTTGCTTCTACGAGCATTTGATGAGATTAAATAGCAGGATTTACCTGCGCTTACTCACACGACAAAAACAAGTTTTCTTGTCCTGATTAACACTAGCCACCAGAGCTCTTTGTTTACCTTGACAATGTAGATGCACTTTATTTATACTACTGTGTTCATCAGAGTAGTACGTAGGAGGGAGGCAGCTTTGCCCAGTGGACTGCTGTTTCTGTGGAGTGTGACCCAAAGGAAAATATTGATCCAATCAATCTCTTTTATTTACTGGTATAGTCCAAATGCATCCAACTTACTAGTGCTACTCCCACAGACCCACACCCTCAGGCCCTTTCAAAATTCAAATAACATGGCACTTTTGTTGCTCGAGTGGAAAAATATCCATCATCCTCCCACTCCATTCTAAATAATGTTACTTCTAACTGGTTTTATTATTTTCTTCTTCTTTATTATTTTCAAAATTCAAATAACATAGCACTTTTATTTACTAGTGTTGTCTCTGCTGGTTTTATTATTTTCTTCTTCTTTCATGCGTTCTAGAAATTGAAATGTGTATCTAGTCTAGATAATAAGAAGTAGAAAACATGTAGCATGTAGTGGTACTTCTGCTTGTAGACTTGTAGTGATATGTTGTATCTTACCTCAGGTTGTCATGGTAGGAAATGCTTAAGTATTGCATCAAAGATTTAGTCAGTAATATGCGGTGGTCACTACTTGATCAAGTAGCAATCTGAATAAACAGAGGCTGGCGGAAGACCTTTAGTTGCCAATGCACAATTACGGATGTAAGTTTGAACATGTTTATTATTCATTTTGTTAATTTGCTTAATTTTTTTTCTGATACAGGGACTACAATACAATACCTCCTACATGGCTAGATCATATTGCCTAAAACTTTTGACTTTATTGTCTCACTTATCTAACAAAATAGGTGGCGATTCATCTAGTTAAAAATAGAACTGGCAGAAAAGTAACTTAAATAGATGGAGTCAAACTAGGGAATTAAGGAACCCTCTGTCACATAGCTAGATTTGATACACATTTTTCCTAAGAAATAATAAAACCAGCAGAGACAGCACTAGTAAATGCTCTCTCCCTCTAGTCTAGAAAAATTTCTTAGGAATACTACTAATTTCCTGTGTTTTCAAAGGAAGCAACACATCAACTCTTTTTATTTTATTTTTTACATAGAAACGAGGCAAGAAAATTCCTTAAAGTAGCATGATGGATGAACTAACCGAGAAGAGGCAGAGGGAGACAACGAGCTTGGGGAGGCGGGGATAGACGACGGCTCCAATTCTCCGGCGGCGGCTCCGAGGACGTGGGGCGGCTCCAAGGCTCCGAGGCTCCAAGTCTCCGGCGGCGGGGGCGCGTGGGGCGGCGTCGAGCGCTAGGGCTAGGGCTCGGGGGCGCGGGGAGCAGCGGCATCGTCGAGCGCTAGGGCTAGGGCTCGGGGGCGCGTGGGTCGGCGTCGGCGCGGGCGGCAGCGAGCGCTAGGGCTCGGGGGCGCGGGGGGTGGCGGCGGCGGGGGCACGGGGGCGGCGGCGTCGGGGGAGGAGAGGGGAAGGGGATCGAGGGCGAGGCGAGGGAGAGAGAGGGGGGAGGTGTAGTGGGCCGGGGCATCAATATGGATGGGGCACAATACTAATGGCGCACCGCGCCTTGGTGCGCCATAAGTACGTCCATACTAATGGTGCACCTCCTCCTGGTGCGCCATTAGTATTTTTTTTTGATATCTGCGCGAGCCAACAGGTTATCTCCCACCATACCTCATACACATCAAGTCCCTCTACTAGCTCGACTGGTCAGCACCCAGTTCTCCCACCAGGAGGTCCTGGGTTCGATTCCCAGGCTCCACAATTTTTTTTTATGCATTTAAAATGTTGTTTGATACTTATTTGTGTTTAAATATGTTCAAACTTGTTTAAATCATAACAGTAATAATTTTTTTATAAGACAGAATAATTTTTTAAAAAATATCATCAAATTTGCTATTTGATTATATTTATGAATCATGTGAGTTCATGGGTCGGCGGCGGCGGCCGGTGGAGCGGGGGAGGGTGCGGGGGGTCGGCGGCGGCGGTTGAGTAGGGGAGGGGT
>LR738710.1:945610909-945639815 GCA_902687465.1 Secale cereale
GTAGGGAAGGGTGCGGGGGGTCGGCGGCGGCGGTCGGTGACCGGGGGGTGCTCGGCGGCGAGGGGGATCAAGATCGAGTGTCCATGAAATTTAAAAATATTCATGATAGTTCAAAAAGTGCCCATGAAATACAATCGAGAAATGAAGGCTACGATTTAAATACAATCGATCTTAGCTAGCTAGCTATCTGTTCACAATCTTCTTGCCCTTCTTTTTCGCAAATGGAGTTCTTCTATGGAACAGACGTCATTTAGGTAGGGTGGTCCTGCTTCTTCTTGTGGTGTATGCTGCTACTTCATCATCGTCGTCATGTTCGATCCTCGGGTCGCCGTACTTGTCGAAGTCTTGCTCATTGGCTACTCCATCCATTCCGATGATCTTCCTTTTGCCTCTCCTCACGACAACACGACTGGGCTTTGACGGGTCGGTAATGAAGAAGCATTGGTCAACTTGGGAAGCCAGTACCCATGGCTCATTTTTCGCGGTGACGTTTGCGCCCGCGGTCTTGGATTTGGCTTCGGGTATAACCATGGTGGTGAAATACCGGTCTTCTTTTAGGACGCTCTTGGCCCATCTAACACGGAACATCGGGACCTTCTCTCGAGCGTAGCTCAGCTCCCAGATCTCCTCGATCCTTCCGTAGTATCTGTCCTTGTCATTACCGGTGTAGGATTCCATCGTTACCCCGGAGTTCTGATAACCATCGCTCTTCATGTCCTTGGCCTCGGTGTAAAATGTGTAGACGTTGATATCGTACGCCTCATAGGTCATCAGGTTGTGCTCGGCGCCCTGTGACAAGGCGAATATGAGTTGTTCTTCCGTGGAAGAATCCTCATGTAAAGGGTACGACAGAAGCTTCTGCTTGAACCAACGCGTGAAACATGAGTTGTGCTCTTTGATTATATCTCCGTCCGTCCTCTGTTGGCCTCGGTCATTGTACGTCTTCTCAATAAAGGTTTTGTGCTCTACCACCCAAGGATCGACCACGTCTATGTGTTGTAGCGCGACTAGGTTTGCTCTTTCAAAGTCGGCGAGTCGACCCTCGAAGTCGACATGCATTTCGCGGCGACCCTCACGGTGACCCCATCCAGCGAGCCTGCCGAGGTGCCTGTTGACGGGCAGACCAACGGGGTTCTCGATGCCTAGATAATTCGTGCAGTAGGAGATGCACTCTTCGGTCAGAAAGCCCCTGGCTATGCTTCCCTCTGGATGTGACATGTTGCAAACGTATCCTTTGATGACACCATTCATCCTTTCGAACGGCATCATGCTGTGCAGGAACGTCGGCCCGAGTTGGATGATATCGTCCATGATATGGACCAGCAGATGCACCATAACGTCGTAGAATGCGGGCGGAAAGTACATCTCAAGCTCGCATAGTATCACCACGATCTCTTCCTGTAGCCTTCTGAGTTGCCTCACGCCAACAGACTTCCGAGAGATGACGTCGAAAAAGTTGCATAGGCCAAATAGGGTTTCACGGACGTGCGCGTCCATGATCCCACGGATTGCAACTGGAAGTATCTGCGTCATCAGCATGTGGCAGTCGTGAGACTTCATCCCGCTGAACTTCTGCTTCACTGGGTCTAGGTATCTTCTTATCTTCCCCGCGTAACCGTAAGGAAGTTTTACTCCTACGAGGCAGGTGAAAAACTGCTCGATCTCCTCCTGACTTAGAGTGAAGCACGCGGGAGGTTAGTCATTTCCGGTCTTCTTGGCCTTTTTGCCTTTGCGACGACTTTCCGTGTCCTGCTTCGCCTCATCATCATCATCATGATCATCATATATAGCGTGAAGCTCCTGCCTGATGCCCATTGATTCCAAGTCTGCCCTTGCTTTCGGCCCATCTTTGGTCCTCTCTGGCATGTTGGGCAGGGTACCAAGCAGACTCTCGCACACGTTCTTCGTGATATGCATTACATCAAGGCTGTGAGGCACATGGTGGATCTTCCAGTACGGCAAGTCCCAGAAAACAGACCTCGTTTTCCATACCTTCAGCAGCGGCTCTGGCGCCTTTCGCTTCTTTCCCGGCTCTGGCGCCTTTTGCTTCTTTCCCGGCAGTGGGCAATCTTTCCAATTTTTCAACAGCTCGTCTACTTCCTCGCCGCTCCTCGTACGCGGGCGTCCTCGGGGTTCGGTTTCACCATCGAACAGATCCTTGCGTTTTCTCCATAGGTCATCGTCGCGAAGCCACCTTCGATGTCCCATGAACACGGTTTTCGAAGACCCGGGATCTCTATCTAGCTGGCGATACGTTGTGTCATCCATGCACCTGACGCATCCAGAAAATCCGTGGACCACCTGCCCCGCGACATATATGTAACCGAGATAGTCGTGCACCGTCGTGAGCAGCACGGCTCTCATAGGGAAATATTCTTTCTCTGCGGCGTCCCACGTGTTGGCTGGCGTTTTCCACAGCGTGTCAAGCTCCTCTTTCAGCAGCCCCGGATACAGATTGATGTCGTTCCCTGGTTGTTTCGGTCCTTCAATTAGCATACTCATGTGAATGTACTTCCTCTTCATGCACAACCAGGGGGAAGGTTGTACATCCACACAAACACAGGCCAGGTGCTATGTGTGCTTCTCTGGCTGCCAAACGGATTGACTCCATCGGTGCTCGCTCCCAGCACGATGTTCCTTGGATCGTTCCCAAATTCTAGGTCTTCGAAGTTCAACGCTTGCCACTGGCTCGCATCCTTAGGGTGACTCAGCATCTTGTCTTTTTTATCTATCTCTGGATCATTTGTGTCATCTTCTCGCTTCTTCTCCTCCCTATCCGCGTGCCAACGCAGGAGCTTTGCTACCTTAGGGTCCGCGAAATACCGCTGCAGACGAGGAGTGATCGGAAAGTACACCACTTTTCGAGGAGCTTTCTTCCTCTTCTTGTATCGAGTGACGCCGCACACCGGACATATGGTAGACTCCGCGTGCTCGTCCCGATAAATGATGCAATTGTTCATGCACACATGGTATTTCACGTGCGGTAAATCTAGAGGACACACGATTTTCTTCACCTCCTCGAAACTGGTCGGGCACTTGTTCCCCTTGGGAAGACATTCGTGCCAGAATGACATGTTCTCGTCGAAGCATGCGTCGGTCATTTTGTGTTTTACCTTCATCTCCAGAGCCATGAGCGTTACTTTCAGGCGGGTATCCTCGGGCCTGCATCCTTCATACAATGGAGTAACCGCGTCTAACTCAAGTTGATCCTTCTTGGCTTTCTCTCGGGCGGCAGCTCTTGCGTTATCCATCTGCTTGAGAAGCAGCTCTTGAATATGAGGGTCCTGCACCCAGCCCATCGATGGTCCAGCGTCGTCTGCTCCGCCGGCATCATCATCTTCATGATCATGCCCGTCGTCTGCTCTGGCATCTTCCTCATCATGATGTCCTGCATCTTCTACATGATGACTGTGTACAGCATCACCGTCGTGATCATCTCCTGGGGATTCTTCATCTTCTCGCCCGCCCGAGCCGCGGTGGTTGTCTCGCTGCCCTTCCTCATTTCTTGCCCGGCCCCCATGGACGACTTCGTAGTCATCTTCATCACCTTGACACCGATAGCCATCCATGAAACCACGCAAGAGCAGGTGGTCCCGCACCTGCCCGGAATCCGGGTCCGCAATAAGGCTCTTCAGCTTGCATCTTCAACACGAACATCTTATCTCCGTCTCGTTCTTTTGAAGCATCTCGGCCTTCGCGGACCTCAAAAACCTATTCACGATGCCTCCGGTCATCGTGCGCACCATGGTCGCCTGCGGGGTAGAGCAAAACGATATTTTAGAACCAAGAAAAAATTTGCCATGACTTTCCCTAAAAATAGGACCAAAAAGAATGCTTAATGCCAAAATTCTCACCGAAATGGAAATGAATCAACATTCCGGGAAAATATTGGCAACTATCGCATTTCAAATACCGGTACACCTCCAAACACAAACACATATGCAACACCACAAACATATGCAACACCACGAACATACATAGATCTAGCTAGGCCATAAAAAGTGCATGTGCACATTGTTGTAGGGAGAACAACATAAATATAGCTTCCCCCCTTACTTACCTATCAAAACAAGGTAATTTAACCACTTAATTTGAATGAATCTATGGTGGAAATGAGGTGAAAAAGAGGAGGGACCCGAGACAAGGAGGAGGTGGAGAGAATGAAGTGGGGAGAAAGTGAGTGTGGGTAGGAGAGGCTATCCAAAATATCTTGTTGCTGCCCACTTACTAATGACGCACCAACTCTAAATGCGCCATTAGTAATCCAGGTTACTAATGGCGCATCTTCTGTTAGTGCGCCATTAGTAGTTTTGAAAAAAAAAACTAATGGCGCACAGTAATGGAACAGTGCGCCATTAGTAGTTTTGCAAAAAAAGAATAAAAAATATAATAATAAAACAACATTAGTGGCGCACTTTCCGACAGGTGCGCCATTACTAGTTACAACTAGTAATGGCGCACTGTGTCTGGATGCGCCATTAGTATGTTTGGACAGGCGCACTAGTTCAAAAAAAAAATTGATACTAATTGGCGTATCAGAACGTGGTGCGCCATTAGTATATACTAATGGCGCACTGCTTGACTGGTGCGCCATTAGTGTCAATTCCATCTATAGCCCTTTTTCTAGTAGTACGAGCTCGGCCTCCATGCCGTCGCTGAGATCCACCACCTCGTCCTGGGTGGCGAACCCGGGAGACGCGGCGGCTGCGGTCGAACCTGTCGCGATGATGTCATCCATGTCGGCTCCTGTGTCGTTGGTGTCGCCGAGGTGCGAGAAGGGCAGCGGTCCACGGCGGAGATGGGGCGTCGGTGTGGACGCGTAGGCGGGCGGCGAGTAGTTGTATGGAGGATACTGCACGCCGACGAAGGCGGGCGGGGGTGTGCGCGTCGCGGGGTGGCCATGGGGGAAGGTCACGTTTGGGTTGAACCCACCGTGTGCGTCGCCGTCGGCGGTGCCGGGCGATGACGATCCCCATGGATAACCGACGCCTTGTTGTCCACAGGGCACGTACTGGGCGTGGCTGACGACGGGTGGATTCATCATCCCCGCGTGGTCGGCCGATGAGGAGGCCGCCGCAGCCGCCGCCGCGCGCGTCGCGTTGTCGCGGGCCTTCTTGGCGATGGCCCTGTTCCGCCGGTCAACGGTGACTGCGTCGTGTCACTGAACTTCCACCCTCCACTCGGCGTTCGACATGCCCGGTGGCTTCGATGGCGGTGCCCTCGGCTTCCTCTGCTTTGGCTGGGCCACGGTGCCGATCGCGGTTGCCGCCGCGCGCGGCATGGCGTACTTCTTCGACGGCATGGCGGCGACTGGAAGGCGAGCGGGAGGGGGTTTGGCGGGAGGAAGGGAGGGAATGGCGGGAGGAAGGCGAGCGAGTGGGAGGGATGCGAGGGAAAAGCATCGAGAAACGGCGGGAAAAGGCCCTCGGGTCGCCGACAGGGCGGACCCACGCGCCTTTTTCGCTTGTGCCGGCTCCCCAAGCGACCCCCAGGGCGCCGGGTTCGGCCTGGGTCCGCCAGCACCAGTTTTGGCCTGAGCCGGCAAAAACGGGCTTCTGGGGGCGCGACTGGGCTTTTTTTCGGCGCCGGTGCGGCAAAAACGCCTGGGGAGGGCCTGTTGGGGGCGCGGCTGGAGATGCTCTTACCATGCGCTGTTCCTTGGGGCTACCAACACGCCATTTTGGCAGCTCATCTGGAAAACCTGGGCCCCTCCAACGTGAAGATCTTCCTCTGGCTCGCCTCCCTCTACCGTTGTTGGACCGACGACCGGCGCGCTCGTCACAACTTGCCGCACGACCCCATCTACAAACTCTGTGCACAGGAGGATGAAACCCTACAACACCTCCTCGTTGGCTGCGTCTTCTCTCGCACCATATGGCATGACATCTTGGCTTGGTGCCGCATGCCCACACGCCCGCCTGATGGCAACACCGGCTTCTTCGAATGGTGGACGGCGTCCAAGACTAACGTGCCGGCGGGCCTTTGCAAGGGTCTCAACTCGCTTACCATTCTCACCTCTTGGGCCATATGGAAGCACCGCAACGCCATCCTCTTCGACAATGCTACACCCTCCCTAGGCAACCTTCTTGAAGACATCAAGCAAGAAGCGAAACTATGGGCGAGAGCCGGCGCCAAAGTGCTCGACAGGATTATTCTTGTAACATAAACTGTATTTTTGGAGGCTGAGCATCCTCCCTACTCTCTCCTCTCTCTGCTCTGTAATGCACCCGGGCACCGCCATCACTGTGTATGATGCCCGGGACGCTAACCATGTACTCTTTCCCACCCTATCAATGGAATGATACGCAATCTCGCTTGCGTATTGGAGAAAAAAAGGGGTACTACTACTAGTTAATCAGGTCTTCGAGGGATTAGGGTCTCGTTAGATTAATCGGTAGTAGTTAGCATCGATCCACGTCGTTATCCGCTACCAACTGATTGATCATTGTCTGTCTGTCCGTCAAATTTTTTTTTTCTGAAAGATCCAACAAATTGCTAGCTTCGATTAGATTTAGCAGAAAGCAGCGGAAGAACAACATGAGGAGGTTCCGAAGATCAAAGAAAAAAGAAGAAAGAAGAAAATCGGCAACCCTATTGGCTGCAAAACAACGCTACACTCACGTGGCGGATCGCCATCCACCCACGACAAGACAACGCAGCTCCGACTCCAACTGAGAACTACAGAGAACTAGGCAAGGTTGGCATCGCGGAAAATTGCCGAACGGAGCACATGTCGCTTGTCATCGTACGCCACCAGGGCTCCGCACCGCCCTGCACCGCGGATTCGACTTCACAGCAACAAGCGGCCGAGGCAATCCAACGGACACGTCGGAGAAGAGCCAACTACCACGACCAATGCCACGCCTCCGACCATGCTCACCACTGTCATCGTTGCCACAGAAGTCCAACCACCCTCATTGCCAAACGGATAGCCACAATGCCGTGCACGGCCAGCCCGTAGGAGGCACCGATGGGACCAGGATCTTCAAGACGGCGCCCTAAAGAGGGGAAATTGACGTTGAAGACGACGCCACTGCCCGACCCTATAGCAGGATCTTGGCTTTCACCCGAAGATCCTGATACGGGAGTAGAGGATGCAGATCCTAACGACGCCTTCAAGAAGGATAACGACGCCCATGGGCGCCGTCGTCGCCGACCGGCGAGCACCGGCCAAGCTTTTGCCCGGAGCAACCACTCCCACGTAGCCGGCCAAGGCCGACAAGTACCTCCGCTGGGCCGCGCACCCCACCGCAGCGAGCACGCCAACACTGTGTAGGGCCACCATCTTCCTCACCGCCGGCAAACACAGGCTCGTTGAGCCCCCACGGCGTCAGGCTTACACAGGCCAGATCGGCCCTGCACCTCCACGCATCCACCACGGCCAGAGCCTCCCTGCTCGCGCCATCCGGGCACCACCGACCGCCAGCAGCACCCCTCCTGGGCCACCAGCCCGCAGATAGGGGGCAGACCGGCCAGATCCAGATCCCCCGGGCTGGGGACCGACGTCCACGGCCGAAGCCACGCCGACGCCCAACGACTGCACCACACGAACGGAGCACCTATTGCTCACCGGATCCCCCACCGTACGCTGCATCCCCGACCACCAGCGTGCCGGATCTGCAAGAGCCCTCGACACCAGCCGCCATGAGCACTCCACGCGCTGGCTTCCCCCACCACCCGCCTGGGCTGGAGAGAGAACGCCTCGCCGCCACCCTCGTCGAAAGCGCAGCGAGATTTCTCGCCGGCCTCCTCGGGTGACGGCGAGGGGAAGAGATGGAGGGAGGGGAGCCGGCGGCGGCTGGCTTACGGTGCCGCCTGAGCCGCCCCGAGAGGAGCGACGCGGGGGCTTCTTTTCTTTTGCGCTCTGAGACCTGTCCGTCAAAAATGAAAAAGAAAAAAAGACACAGATCCGCAGCTTGGCGAGGCCGCTGATCATTGTCAGACTACTTATGGCCTCGGCGAGCATCAAGTACTAGTATATTACGTACACTCTTATTAGATATCTTACTTGAGCATATTACAGGCGAAATTATCCATCTCGTAGTCGTCGGTGAGTTCACAGCTACATTCTTGCTTATGACAAAGTCTTCTGGGAGCATATGTGAGTGAGAGCAACAATACTTACATATATTACTCTCTTCAGTATGTGAGCGAAAACCAAGCCTCAACTGAACTGAACTGAACAAACAAGAGTATATATATATATATACACTCAGATGAGCAGCAACAATACATATACACTCAGATGGTGCTCAACGATTGAGAAATACAGAGGAAATTACATATTACACTCAGATCTCTTGAGCGAGTCCAGAGCTACACTCCTGGTTATAACAAGGTCTTGTGGGAGCTCACGCGGCACTTGGTCTTGGGCTTGTTGATATCCCTTGGCCTTGGGTGTGCACCTCGCATCTGGTCCGGTAACCTCCCATTGTTCCTCATCCAGCTCCATGTTGTCCAGCACCGAGACACCCTCCAGCAGCTTCATCTTCGGGCAATCGCAGATGTCCACTGTCCGCAGCTTGGCGAGGCCGCTGATCCTCTTCAGCTCGGGGCAGGAGTACACATTGAGCTCCACAACGGAAGGGAAACTCTCCACATATTCTAGGAGCGAGAGATCGTCTAGGTAAATGGTTCTCAGATTCTGCCTGCGGTCAGTAGCAAGGCCAGGCGGAAGATGTGTGAGTTTGCAGTCCACTAGACTAAGATACTCCATAGCTGGCATGGCTATCTGCTCCTCCTCCTCCCACTCCCACTCCTTCCATCCGGACAGCCCACTAAACGCCAATTCTCTAAGACTTGGGAATGCAACACCCCTTGCTGCATCTTCATGGGTCTGGAAGTCAGGCCCGACATGCTCGATGGCTGGAGCATGGAGGATCTCTAGTAATTCCAAACTGCGCATCCTGCACAAACCATCGGGTAGTTGGGTGCAGTGGGTTATGTCCAGTAGGCTAATATACTTCAAGCTCTTAAACGTTGTTGCCGCCGGGGACTCCAACCAATTTGGTAGTCGACGGCCAAAATAACTTATTATTCTTACTGTCTCCAATCTAGCAGGTGGAGGGCAGAGCTCATCAAATATAGACTCTATTCTCTCTTGTTGCTCCACCCCAATCTGGCGCACTTTATCTTCCTCCTCTTTCTCATCCTTGTAGCAATTTAACTCCAAATATTCTAGACTCTTCTTGTTGCTCATCTTGGCCCTTTTAGCAACTGAACTACAAGGCACATTTTCTAGACCTTTGACAGAAAGACTTCTAAGATGTGAAAGAGCCCCCAACTCTTCTAAACTGCACCAGTCCTTATCCATCTTCATTGGAAACCCAAAAAGGGTTCTCAAACTTGTTAAGCCACCGAACCCTCTTGGTATAACATCTACATTTGACCCATTCAGATTAAGATATCTTAAACACGCTAGTTTTGTGATGCTGTCAGGAAGTTTTTCCAACTTTGTACATCCCCTGAGCCCAATGTGCTGAAGAAACCTCATCTTATGGATGTCACCAGGAAGGCTAGATATGTCTGTACTGCAGAATGACATGTATCTTAGGTGTCTCGGCTCACATAATGAGTCCACTAACCAATCGGATTCCCCAGAGCTTATATCCAATACCCGGAGACTAGCAAAATTTGCCAATGAACCACCAGGTATAATATCACAGTTTATCAATAATGTCCTCAATGTTTCTTGCTTCTCTAGGGTGCTAAACTCTAGTTTTGAATGACATACGGACAGACGGCGGAAATTTTGGTTTTCCGGAAGAAGATTTCTAATGTCAACTTTATCCTTGTTAACCACGAACTCTTCTTCTTTAGCCATAAATTGAGCAAACGAGCGGACAACATCATGCAAGGTGTACTTCCATATGCTCTGACTTGAATCATCAGGCTCGAGAAGAATCCTATCCACCAACTCCCGATGATACTCATTCCCTATTTCTTCAAGATCAAGTTGGTCTGACCCTGACCTCTCATCATGCTGAACAAACCCTTCACTAATCCACATGCTAGTAACTCTATTCTTTGGAAAACCGGAACCCTTTGGCAGAAGTGAGTAATAAAGAAAGCATTGCTTCAATTCAGGAGATAAATCATCATAACTCAAGCTTACTGAGTAGTTTAGTTCATCTTGTGACTCGCATTCTTCTTTCCAGCCAACATTCTTGCGCAGAACAAACTCCCAGTCACGTTCCTTAGCGTCTCTTTTGCTTAAGAGTCCACCCATAACTTTAATGGCAAGTGGTAACCCATCACATTTTCTTACAATCTTCATTCCAATATCTTTGAGCCCATCGAAATCACTTTCAACGCTAACCTACCAACAATTTAGGACACCTTAGTAACAGTAATATCCACAGCCGCACTTGTACATTTCTATATATACAAGAGTTTGCATTTTTTTTAATGATACACAACTTTATATTTAAACATATACTCCCTCCGTCCCATAATATAAGACGTTTTTCGACACTACACTAGTGCTAAAAACGTCTTACATTATGGGGTGTGTCATCAGATAGTAAGAACTCGTGTATGAATTACAGTTTTGCTAAATTGGGAAGAAAGATATATTTTTGCACTGAAAAGAAGAAACATAGTTTCAATCAAAACACCATGCATGTGTAGTACTTCTAAAGAAAAATGTACGATAGTAAACAATTTAAATTATGTGATGTCCGTAAATATGCCAAATACAACACATTTGTCAATGAAAATGGTAATATAAATTGTGTGGTGTCCGTACATATATTTTGCAAAATGTAGTTATATTTTTTTTTCAAAAGTAAGACTTGAAACATAGCTTTGCAGTTTCCGAAATGCAAAGCTTTGAAAGAACTTAAAAGTTAACTAACTAAACATTTTCCTATCTAAATTAAAAATTCAAGGCTAAATATTTATGCACAATTCTCCATACTTTTCTACTTAAATTTGATCTGACCGGTTATGGATTCATATCTTTACAGATAAAAGTTCTAATTTTCTTTGCAAGGTAGGACTTGTGTTTGTCTGAAATAGATAGTTGTGCATGCATAGTTCAAAATATCGTACATCACTTAAATTCTTATTAAGCTCTATGCTACTTCCATTATTTCTCATAGACTTGTGCAATACATTTATGGCAATATATGCTACCCAATGCCTTTTTTCTTTTCCATCGAACTTGGAAAAACATTTATGACATTATGTTTGGAACGCACTGACACTTTCAATGCGTAGTTATATTAGAATTTGTACCATTTACCTAGCAGTTAAGCAGATTTTGGCTCATATTCTCCTTATTTAGCCATAGATGATGTGCCGGCTCAGTCTCATGGAGTTGCTCATAGGGTAGGTGTACGTATGTGCGTTTAGTGGCGGAGGCAACGCCTGGCCACCCTGGGCACTTGGCCGGGCTCACGGCATACTTGTACATTGCATGATTCCCTATCATGTGACCTCCTATATGCCGCTCTTTGCGTCAAATTGTAGGCTGAGTAAGGCGGTTATCCGTCTGGGCCAGCCAAAGCAAGCGAACGGGTACTATAGCGCGAGTCTGGATACCTAAAAAAGTAACGTTTTGTATGGATCAAACGCAGGACCTCCAATTACCTAAGACCAGCTATTACCAGTTGAGATAACATTCCTATCAAAATATTAGATCATGCAAAACCATTAAGAACTAGAAGCATTGCAGATCTGAGTATTTTTAAAATTTCAAATGAAAAATATATTTTTTTGAGAAAGAGGGGAATGTTTTATGAAACGCGAACCCATTCTATATGTGTGAATTTTTTTTTAAACAAAATATTTATGAAAAAAGGGAATATTTTTGAAAATACAGAAAAAAATTGAAACTCTGAGAAAAATGAATACGTGAACATTTTTTCAAAACTGTTTTTGAAATTCCATTTTTTTGGAAAACACAAACAAGTTTTGAAACTCTGGAACACAATTGAAAACAAAAATATTTTGTCAAAATGGGAACATTTTATGAAACGAAACCAAATCAGAACGCAAACATTTTTTGACAACTTAGAATTATTTTCCAAACTCCAAAAAAACATAGACATTTATTGAAAAATAATTCTTGAAACGGGAATATCTTTCAAGACTGCCAAACAAAATTTTATAATATGAACAATTTTTTAAATTTGAGAACAATTTTTGAAAACAAGAACATTTTTTGAATCTTCCGAACAAAATTTGGAAGCATGAACATTCTTTGAAATTAGCGAACAAGTTTCTTTGAGAAAAAAATTCTGGAAAATTTGTGAAAATTTTGAACAAAAAGAAAATGAACGAAAAAGAGAAAAGAAAAGGAAAGGAAATATAAAAAAGAAAATGAAGAAACGAATAGTAAAAAAACCATAAGAAAGCGAAAACCAGTAAAAATCGGTTCATGAACGTTCGAGAATGTTCGCAAAACCGGGAAAACCAAGGTGGAACCTTCCAGAATGTTCCCAAAATCGGATGTGGTGTACTTGTTAGCTTCTAAGACGCGCCGGCCTAGTTCCATTGCTAGCTTGATCAGGCTGTGCGAACGATCGACTACTTGACGCGGAATGCGTCAAATAGGAAAACCCCGTGGGCAAATCCACGTCCATTGTGGTTTGCCGTGTAGAATTTAGTTGGGCTAGCTTGGGTTTTCTGAGAGGTACACCTAGCAAGCTACCGAGCAACTTAGGGTGCGTTTGGATCCATTGCCAGCTTACCTTGCTAGGCAAAGCTAGCCTTGCCGACGGAGGCTAGCCGATTTGGCTCGCCCGCTCTGTAGAAGAAAAAGCTGGAAACCGTTGGTAACTAGGCAAGCTAGCTTAGGAACCAAATACATCGCTCACTTGCTTGGCTAGGCTAAGCAAGCGCTTGCCGCATAACCAAACGTACCCTTAGATATCCCGGGTTTGATTCATTGCGTGGTCCCTTTTTTACTCGATTTTTAGCAAATATTTGCGCTAGTGGGACGACCCGATTAGGCGAGACCCTTCAGGGAGAGAAGCTTCAATCTCGCTGAATGCTTGAAATAGTCCTCACGATTGTTGTTCGCTAATCGCTCCACCTCCTTGTCTGGCGACTGTTCGGCTGTTAGTCTCACAGACCGCCAGGAGATGGACTCACTAGTCGAAAATGGGTCATTTGTATTCATAAGGGCATTTAGTCCCGTTTATGGAACCGAGACTAAAGTGTCGATACTAATGCCTCCCCCTTTAGTCCCGGTTCTTATACGAACCGGGACTAAAGGCCCTTCACGTGGTTGCTGGCTAGAGCTCCACCTTTAGTCTCGGTTGGTAACATCAACCTGGACTAAAGGTAATTTTATGATTTTTTTTTAAATTTTTTTTAAATCCCGATTTTCAAATTTTTGAATTATTTTACAATTTATTCTCTCATCACTGCTCAATTTAACCTCTAATCTCTATTCACCCCACCCCTCATCACTGCTCAATTTAACCTCTAATCTATATTCACCCCTCATCATTCCAAATCATCTAACTTCCCGGCCGGTCACCCACCCCGGCTTTCAATTCTGCACTTGTTATTTTCGTGACAATAGTAAGATGTCAATCCTATAAACCTTCAGGAGTTTAGCTTGAGCATGAAGTCACACATTTCACTGTTTGAGTTTGAAACTATTATTCTAAAAAACTATAATTATTTAGTAACGCTAATATTTCTTGAATAAGTAGTTTGACCATAGTTTGATCACAATTTGACCAGATTTGACTAAAATTCAAAAAAAATCTAAAATAATTATTTAGTAACACTTATATTCTTGAATAATTAGTTAGTAACACTAATACTTCTTGAATAAGTAGTTTGACCAGATTTAACTAAAATTCAAAAAAACTGAAATTTGAGCATAACTTTTTTTCCTTTTTAGAATTTGAGGATTCTAAAAAATTACAAATAGGCCGTAGGCCGTCCCCATCGAATGCGGATTTTCGTGCTGAACATTTTGATATATTATACGTTTTTTTCCAACAATGTATGCAAAAGTTATAGCCGTTTTAATTTTTCATAACACTTTTTTTGCAAAACATGTCCAAATTTAAGTTTTTTAATTTTCCTAACTAGTACATGTAGTAATATAACTACATCTCGAAGGATTTTACTTTTTGAAGTTTTTATCATTTTCTTTTGTTTTTTCCAAACTGAAATAGCGATCTAAGGGGGGTAGAGTTTGAGAAATGGGCCCTTTAGTTTGATAAATATCCCATTTGAACCGGGACTAATGTGTATATTGAGCTGTGACCAGAGCCCTGTTTTCTACTAGTGACCGGCAGTGGCGAGCAGAGCTGGCTGGCCTTGGCCTGGGCGCGCGGTGAACGGCAGGCAGAGCGGACCCATCCTGTGGAAAGAAGGAACCGCTTGCATCCCCGTCTACCTGTGCGCTCCATTGTAATCCGATTTGGTAAAAAAAAATAGTTCAATATATATTTATGTCGTATTGAGCTGAAATGCTTGTTATTTTTGCCGAGAACACATAAATGCATATTTTCACAATCCTCCATTGGATCATCTTATTACATTAGAGAGATGCTCTCATATTTATTTCATATTTTTTGAAAACTTTTAAACCGTTAAAAGTTTGGCGAGGCTAAACAAGTTCTGTAGCAAGCTATGGTAGACACAGTTTTACCTATATGTGTGTGTACGTGTGTATATATATACATACATACACATATACACATACATACATACATACATATATATATGTATATATACATTTATGTATACATATACACACACACATATATACGAAAATGGTTGTGTCAGAACTAGTTAAGGTTTTCGACGATGTAAAAGTCTCTAAAAATCCTGAAGGTTTTTGTTTTTTACTTCATTATTAAGAAGGTTTTTGTTTTGCAAAAGTTTGCCGCTATTTTATATGTTGTGTATCAGATCATCCAACTTTCATTCCGGATTAGAAACTTAGTTTCAAGCTTGCCCAGGCTCCACAAAAATTCTGGTATATATGAGCGTCTGCGTCTGTACCGTGTTTAAAAAAACAAATAACCTTCGGGACTGTTTCTTCATAGGTGTTTTTGCTGCTATATTTTATATGATCTATTACTGAATGAATAGAAATAACACTATAAGATACACACTTCATTGTTGAATCTTTTTTATGCTTATGTGCATTTATGTTGTACTTCCTTAGCAAAACTAGCGAACATGATAACCCAATTGCATGTGTTCTGAAATTGACGATTGTTTGCCAGGATCTTGATGAAATGTGTATCATTTGAATTATCATGGATGGGTGCATGCACAGTTTATTCCCCCGAAATAAGATTGAATTCGAGTTTGAGTTGAGCCATTTACCACGATGCCATGTGTCTGATAGTATACAATACGGGGTGTTTGCATACAAAGTTTCGAAAAAGTTATGAATAGAGGGACTTTTGTTCATATATATAGAATGCATGCAATATCTCTAATAAAAATGACTGCATTTTGGAAGTAAAAACATGGAAGAGAAACAGCTTAGTCCTAATTCACGGAATCACTATTCAAAGAGGAGGTCAAACGAGGGGCCTGTGGACAAGAATGCACGCTATAAATTAAGGAATTACTATGTACTAGTACTACTTGTCTACTCCCTCCGTCCCATAATGTAAGACGGTTTTTGATCTTTTTGTTAATAACAAACTTCACTAGTTTGACCTCCCAAATAGTTTGACCTCCTTCTAGGGGGGACAAACATAACTAGCTTGACCATTGTATGGCAGTGTAATCTTTGGATCAACCTTATTTCTAGCATTTTTAGCATGACGAATATATTCACCTTTTAGTTTTTATTTCATCTGTATGTGCATCCTTGCTATATATATGCTGAGTGTGAAGTCGTCTTGCTTTTATCATCTTGATGCAACTATATGAATCAATAAAAGCACCACTAAAAATCTTGTTTGGCATTTGCACTACAAATAATCTCTAGGAGCTATTTTTTTTTAATTGATCTCTAGGAGCTATTATTTGGAATACTTACCTAGTTGGACCACTATACTACAAAAAAAAACTGAGTATGAAACATCCATGGCAAATGGCAATTTAACCAAGGCGAAGTGTAGGCCGAGTGTCACTTATCGGGGACTCGGCTTATATGTAAGCTGAGTAAAACGCATTCACACCAGGCGAAGAAAGTGAAATCACGGCCGACAACACCTAACGGAGGTGCCACATAGCCAACGTCTAAGCCGAGTGGCTAGTAAGCCATGTGCCTCGTGCGGATACACGGTTTACATGTAAGCCACGAGGGCCACGTTAGTCGTGTGTCAACAGCAGCCACGTCTAGCTAGACTCCAAATTGCTCTCGTAAAGCTATGCGAGGGTATTGATAAAGTGTTCAAAAGGTGGTTTTGATAATTAAGTTCTACCCTAGATACATGTTGTCTTTATTAACATGTTGCTAATATTTTTTAAATCGATGTCTTATATATACGGTAAATAATTTTAATTTGTAATATGAAAATGGAACCATTTGATTTTCCATGAATAATAATAATTTTGTTAGCTACCACTCTTTTGTTAATCTGATGAGTTACTGACCTTTGACTGTGGTAGCTGTTTCTTTAGCAAGCGCCAAGCGTCTTCATCATCTAGTTTGTTGACATGCAGGATGGAAGCTCCCATGCTCCGAGCGACGTCTTCCTTTCTTGTGGTAACCAACACTCGGCTTCCTGGTTGTTGACGGCCGGCAATAAGAATGGGGACTCGGAGCATGTCATCCCATGCTTCTTGGTTCCACACATCATCCAGGACCAGCAGAAACTTGTTGTTTGATAGGGTGTCGGTGAGGGCCTGCACCAGCAAGGTCTCGTCGTCATTGTTCTCACCATGCTTGCCCCCGGCATGGGAGATGGCGGCCCTTAGAAGGTCCACCTTGGTGAATTTCTGAGTGACACTCAGCCATATCTTGATTTTGAACTCCTCCTTGATGGCCTCGCTTGCCAAGACCTTCTTGGCGAGCGTGCTCTTGCCTATGCCGCCCTGCCCAACGATGGCCACAACCTTGAGGATGTTGCTGCTACCGTGGTCGTGACGGCCAGATGTGATTAGTTCCTGCACCAGGTCCTATGTATTCCTCTTGATCTGATCCCCCACAAGATCGGACTCAACGAACTGTGCGTTCTCGCGCTTGGGTTGTGCAGAACAGGTCAGCGGCCTCCTCCGTTCCTCGTAGGAGCTAAGGTCAATGTTGAAGTTGAAGCCGGCGACACCATTGCGGATGGTGAGCAGCTCATCGTTGAGATTCTTGATGCGACCGCCTACCTCGTTGGCAAATCCAGGGTTCTGCACGCAGAAGAGAAATGGCTGTAGGATACCCTGCAGCTTATCCCCCAGGCAGCCCAGAAATGGCAGCTTCTCCCGGAGCCGGAGGCATAAGCCGGTGGAGTGCTGCTTCTCCTCTCGGTCCATGGCCTCGAGCTGACAGAGATCAAGGATGTCTTCGGCCTCGTACATGGCGTTCTTGAGATTTGTGACCCATGCCTGCACGCTCTTGTCGGTGATGCGCCTCCTCTCGGCATCGGTGAGGAGGTTCCGGAGGGGTTGCACATTGCCTTGCAGCTTGTTGATCTCCTGGGAGACGCCAAGCAGCATGCGAATCTTGTCTTCTCCCATGTCCATGATGGTGTTCATCACTCGGGCTGCCAAAGCATTAAGGACAGCCGCCATGGCTTCCTTCCTTCCTGCGTACACCACACCAACCACTTAATCATAAGTAATGTACACATTAGTATGCAAAAATGAGAACATATTTGTACATACGTATGCTGATTACGCACAGTGCAGGTAGAAGGTAGCTACAAATTAACGACACAAAATAATCAACTGACTAAAGGATAAACATGCGTGCAAATAAACATGTTTTGCCGATTGATTATCACCTCAGCTTCAGTTGCAGTGAATCCTCGCTTCTTTCCAGCTAGCTGAATCCCAATACAGAGAGGGCGCGAGAGGGGATCCGGCGAACGGCGGCGGTCGTGGATCAGTGGAGGTGCGGTGGCTGGTGGAGGCGCGGGAGGGCAGTGGTGTGTGAGAAGATGAATGGCAAGCGAGCACCCCTAATCACAACAAGGTTACTTGTGGGTGGCCTACTAATATTCAATTAATTTGCAAGTAAGTATATGGTTTGGCGTGGATCTATAGGCTGGCCGGATGACGACACTTAATTAAGTATGTATGTTTAATTAGTGCAAACTGCAAAGGCTCCAACGTCTCTCTCTAATTTACCAGACTAATCTATCTATTTGCAGCACCGGCCAGCCTTGAAAGCACCGTATACCCGACATGTGCACATGCTTGCTTGCTTGAATGGTCCCAGTAGCTAGCTAGCTTAATGTGTTGGCATGGATCTATAGGCCACATCCATGACACCATGCTGATTAAGTATGTATGTTTGGTGTAGATCGATGCTTCAACTCTAGCCATTGACTGTTTAGGTTACCAAGTTACCAGATCTGAGATTGGATTTTCACATCCCCCTCACCCCTCACGTTGCTCCGGAGGGCGACACCAGGGCTCTAACCCTAGTGCTGCCAATGCCCCCAACGCAGAGGGGTCTAACAAGTCAACAAGTTACCGGATCTCAAAGGGAAATAGTGCTATACCACCCAACTACTCGAAGAACTGGCCAAAAATGGGATTCAAATACAATAACTAAGCAGATCGGAGTAATGGTAATATCCATAGTTGCACTTGTACATTTTCGTATATACATGAGTTTGCATTTCCTTTTTATGATACACAACTTTATATTCAAATACATATTATTCTAACACTAGGCAGCACTGATCCAAACGACCATCAGAGAGTAAATATTGATGTATGAACTACAGGTTTGCTCCAGAATTTAGGAAGAAAAATATCTTTTTGAATAGGAAATAAGAAAAATATCTTTGATCAGAACAACATGTGTAGTACTTCTAAAGAAATAATGTCGCACAGAAAATTTCAAAATTGTGTGCTGTCCATAATTATGAAAAATACAATAGATTTGTAGATAAAAAATGGTGTTATACATAATCAGAATTAAAAATTCCAAAGTTTACAAAATCTAGTTATATATAAATTCAAAACTAAGACTTGAAACATAGCTTTCCAACTTGGAAAATACAGAACCTTGCAAGACCTCAAATTTCTACTAACTAAACATTTTCCTATCTAAACTAAAATTTTAATATTAAAGATTTATGCATAGTTCTCTATATTTTCAATTTAAATTTGGTCTGACCAATTTTCTTGCCAAGGTAGGACTTTATGTTCGTCTGTAAATAAAAAACACGGATACATGCAGCAACTGGCACATTGTATCGGATACCATACAATTTGCCAGATGAAAATGTAACCATTAAATTTGCCATGAATAATATTAATACAATTTCCATTGACCTATAAGTATCGAAAGCAGCGGTCAAATAAAACTATAAAATTGATGTACAAATGTACACATATGATGATCATACACCCAACCCCAACTGTACAACAGGTACTACTCCCTCCGTTCCACAATGTAGTGCCTATAGATTTTTGTAAAAGTCAAACTTTGCCAACTTTGACCAAGTGTATAGAGAAAACTGTCTACATCTACAATACCAAACATTCTGAAAATATAACTTACGATGTATCCAATGATGTGCATTTGATATTCTAGATGTACATACTTTTCTCTATAAACATGGTCAAAGTTTGTAATGTTTGACTTTTGTAAAAATCTATAGGCACTACATTATGGAACGGAGGGAGTACAAGATAAACTTTGACTAAATTGATGTCCAAAATATTGTACTTTGTTTGTAAAACAGATGAGTTACGGACCTGTGGCTGTGGCAGCTGTTTCTTTAGCAAGCACCAAGCATCTTCATCGTTTAGTGTGTTGACGCGCAGGATGGAAGCTCCCATGCTCCGAACGACATCAGCCTTTCTTGAGGTAACCAAGACTCGGCTTCCTGGTTGTGTATTGGCGGCATTCAGAATGGGGGTGCGGAGCACATTTTCCCATGCTTCTTGGTTCCACACATCATCCATGACCAACAGAAACTTGTTGTTTGATAGGGTGTCGGTGAGGGCGTTCACAAGTATGGTCTCGTCCTTCTCATCACTATTGAGCTTCCCCCCGGCTTGGGAGATGGCGGCTTTCAGCAGGTCCACCTTGGTGAACTGTTGAGTGACACTCAGCCATATCTTGGTTTTGAACTTGTCCTTGATGGCCTCGCTTGCAAAGACCTTCTTGGCGAGCGTGCTCTTGCCTATACCGCCCTGGCCAACGATGGCCACCACCTTGACGATGTTGTTGCTACCGTGGTCGTGGCGGCTGTCGGCGATCAGCCTATGCTCCAGTTCCTCTGTGTTCTTCTTGATCTGATCCCCCACAAGATCTGACTGGACAAATTGTGCATTCTCGCGCCTAGGGTAGGCGGTTGGCGGCCTCCTCCGTTGCTCGTAGGAGCCAAGGTCAATGAAGTTGAAGTCAGCGACGCCCTTGCGGATGGTGGCCAGATCACTATTGAGCGTCTTGATGCGTCCTCCTACCTCATTGGCGAATCCGGGGTTGTGCATGCAGAAGAGAAACGGCTGGAGGATATCCCCCAGGCAGCGCAGAAATGGCAACTTCTCCCTGAGCCGGTGGCATAAGCCGCTGGAGTGCCGCTTCTCCTGTCGGTCCATGGCCTCGAGTTGGCAGAGATCAAGGATGTCTTCCGCCTCGTACATGGCGTTCTTGAGCCTGGTCACCCATGCCTGCACGCTCTTGTCGGTGATGCGCTTCCTCTCGGCGTCGGTGAGGAAGTTCCGGAGGGGTTCCACGTTGGCTTGCAGCTTGTTCATCTCCTGGGAGACGCCCAGCAGCATGCGGATCTTGTCTTGTCCCATGTCCATGATGGTGTTCATCACACGGGCTGCCAAAGCATCAAGGACAGCCGCCATGGCTTCCTTCCTGCATGCGTACACCAACTAGTTAATCATAGTACGTATACTGTACGTATACTATCCGGGTTTGTCCCAACAGCAAGTAACAGGTAGAGATGGAGCGATGTAGGTAAAAATTGATGACAGAAAATAATCAACCACAAGTAAAAATATGCATGCAAATAACCATGTTTTGCCGATCAATTATCACCTCAGCTTGCAGTTGCAGTGAGAGGAGGAGGAAGTCTATCTAGCTAAAAATTACTCCGTCCGTCCCATAACGTAAGACGTTTTTTAACACCAGTGTAATGTCAAAAAACGTCTTGCATTATAGGATGGAGAGAGTAATTAACAACAAGACAAATCAACTAACTAACTAAAAGATAATATAAATAAATTAACTAACGGATTATCATGCACCTCGATGGATGAGCTTGCAGTTGCAGCAGCGAGAGGATCAATGGGTTCTTTCCAGAGAAGACGAGAGTGGAATGTTTAGGTGGTGATCTTCTTCGCCACCAGGAAACGTGTGTACATATATATAATCAACTAACAAGGCGAGAAGAGAAGAGAAGAGATTGGATGGGAAGGCAGAGCAGAGCCGAGCTGATGAGTAAAGTATTAGATGCTGCTCCTCTTTTCTTCATGCACGCACGCACGCGATTCATTTCTCTGCTCATGAGTAAAGTATCAGATGCATGGCCTGCTCTACCCGCAAGATGTCAGGATTCCATCAGGAAGTACTCCACAAGGTAAGGTATTCATCACTGCTTTAATAATAATGTATGTATGCGATTCCTTTACCTTGTTCACTCCTTCATGAGCACACATCCAACGATGCAAGTTTCAGGATTCGATTTGATGGGCACATACGCACATACGCATAAGGCATTTGGTTTGTCCAGTATGAATTCCTTGTAATTTGATTCGTTTGCCATTCTTATAAAATTATTTACACTTATCTTCTTCCTAGTGAGAAGCCACGGCACCACATTTGGTCCATCCCTAAAATCGCATGGTAACCTCCCAAATCAACTATCTTCATACCACACTGAAACGTAACCCGTTTTATCACCACTCCAGTCCAGGTAACTTTTACTTTCACTGGTTTAGATATAACATTCGGTGTAACATTTGGTGTTGTCGGAACTCGGACGTGGCCGCGCCCAGCTGGAGCTCGGCACCATCCTTGTTTTCCACCGTAATCCCTGCAGGGTTCCACCGCAGGGCCCGAGCTTCGGCTGCAAGCGTGTCGGCCTGTGCGCGCCACTGGTCGCACCACGCGGCCTGGCTTCGAAGCTCGGACACCAGCGCGTCCTCGCCAGGCCTTGTGGCGAACACGTCGGCATCGTGCCAGAGGCCCCCCGTCCTCCTTCATCTCGCGGGCGAGCTTGACGACGGTTTGCTCGATGTAGTCCACCCGGTCCAGCAGCTGGGCGATGGAGGGGAACTCCTCCAGCTGCAGCGCCCTGCTCACCTCGGACTGCACGCTTCTTCTAAGGGAGGCCTCCACCTGCATGCGGATCCACGATGTCGTCGTGTACCGCCGCCATGGTCGCCTCCATCTGTATCCTAGACTAGTAAGAGTACAAGATCTAACGTACGGGCCGGCCGTGGACCTCCGCCGTATATATATATAAAATAAACGTCCCAGAAATCCGATTCCTACTCCGGCATGTGATATGTTTGTCAGTTTTTTTTTTTTGGTCAATTCCTAGATTACCCCTCGTGCTGTAAACCTAGCTCAAGCCCAAGCCCCCAACCCCAACCCTGTCAACGATCCGCCGATCCGCCGCTAGTTCCTCCGCCGTCGGCCATCATCAGTAGTGAATAGGGCGAGATGGCGGCCAGCCTCGGACCCCGCTGCCGTCCCTGTTCGCTCGCGGCCGGTCCGCTGGAGGACCAAGATCTGCGACCGCCGGGCGACCAATATTGTATTGTCATTCCCCTAGGGTTCCATCCGAACGCGGCCGAGATCAACGAGGCAGCGCTTCATGTTGACGGGCACGCCAAGCGTTTCTTGGTGGTCTTGGTAGTGGCAGATGGTGAACACAAACAACAAAGACGAGTGTTTCACCTGCGTTTACTCGTCGGGGACTGGCGTACGGGGGTAATGTCATCTCAAAACCCATTATGTCCGAGTTTCCGAACATCCTTCCCAGTGGAGTTTCCATGGATCCTGTAGTGCTATCGTTGATATGCCTCAAACATATCTATCATTATTTAGAATTAAATCCTATTATGTTATCATTTTTATATACTTTTTACTGTAATTTATGTTGTTTTTATGGACTAACTTATTAATTTAGTGCCCAGTGTTAGTTCATGTTTGCTGATTGTTTTTGGTTTCATAGAAAATCAATATCTACAGAGGTCAAAAAAAGTAAAATTGATTTGTTTCAAAACTTTACTAAAGTTGATTTGATAAGGAAGATTTTGTTAAAAGTTAATGCTTTCATATTATTCGCGAACGGAGGGAGTACTTGTTTGTCTGGGTATTAAGGTGGTGTCCTTGAGATGGTTTGTGTGTTGCTACCACTGGTGAATGGAGAAAGAAGTTGAGTACCAATCATGCTTAAAGGTGGGGTGGTAACATGATTACAGACTTACTAGTTCCTGAATTTACAACAGTAGCTTTAGCATGGAGATTTTTTCTTGGTCTGTATATCCAGGCGAAAGACCTAACAATTTAGTATCTTGCTTCAAGACAAGTATGCAGACCAGACCAAACCAAACCGAACTGGTTTCCATGTCAATCCAGTAGAGACCAAACCAAATCAAAAACCAATCCAAAAACTAAGTATCAGTCCAAACTATTCCCAGGCTTTAAGTCCAGCTGGTAACTCAGAATCACGTAAACATGGGATTGCCACTTTTTACTTTCAGAGGTGTAGATATAACATTTGCAGCATGTCAACCCTAGTCTCGGGCACTCCATCTCCATGGACCATGGCCACGTGCTGCCGGAACTCGGACGTAGCCGCGCGCAGGAGCTCGGCACCATCCTTGTTTTCCACCATAATCCCGCAGGGCCCGAGCTTCGGCTGCAAGCGCGTCGGCCTGTGCGCGCCACTGGTCGCACCACGCGGCCTGGCTCCGAAGCTCGGCCACCAGCGCGTCCTCGCCGGGCCTTGTGGCGAACACGTCGGCGCCGTGCCAGAGGTCGTCCCCGTCCTCCTCCATCTCACGGGCGAGCTTGACGGCGGTTTGCTCGATGTAGTCCACCCGGTCCAGCAGCTGCGCGACGGAGTGGAACTCGGCCGTCTTCTGCAGCGCCCTGCTCACCTCGGACTGCATGCTTGTGAGGTCGGCCTCCACCTGCGGATCCACGATGTCGTCGTGTATCAGGGACCTGATATCCTCGTCGGTGTAACGGGCCACCACCACCGCCGTCATGGTCGTATCCTAGACTACTATCTCCTTTTTTTTTGAGTGGTTAGACTAGTATCTCCTTGTTTCTCTGATGAGGGAGTACGTACAAGATCTAACTAACGGGCCGGCCGTATATATAGACGTACGCCCAGAAATCCGATTCCTACTCCGGCATGTGATATGTTTGTTAGTTTTTTTGTCAATTCCTATATTACCCCTCGTGCTGTAAACCTAGCCCAACCCCAACCCTGTCAACGACCTCCTCCGCTCCAGTCGATCCGCCGCTCGCTGACCGCCCCGCCGTCACAGCCGTCGCCCATCATCAGGTGAACAGGATGGCGGCCAGCCACGGACCCCGCTGCCGTCCCTGCTCGCTCTCGGCCGGTCCGCTGGAGGACCAAGACCTGCTCTGCGAGATCCTACTCCGCCTCCCCCCGCAGCCCTCTTCCCTCCCGCGCGCCTCCGCCGTCTGCAAGCGCTGGCGCCGCCTCGTCTCCGACCCCGGCTTCTCCCGCCGCTTCTGCCGCCACCACCGCCGAAACCCTCCCGTCCTCGGCTTGTTCCTCAGAGGCGGCGACGGCCTCCCCTTCCAACCTACTCTCGAGGCCCCCAATCGTGTCCCTCCTGGGCGCTTCTCCTTGCCGCACCACGACGGTGCCATTTTCATCTCCCTTGGATGCCGCCATGGCCTCCTACTCATCTTAAACATACGGCCGATCCAGGTCCTGGTGTGGGATCCCATCAATGGCAAACAGCACCGCCTTGCCATACCTGCATGGTTTCTGAAGCATGGGACCAAGTCCATGAATGGGGCAGTGCTTCGTGCTGCCCGAGATATCCAACAATTTCATGTGGTCTTGACTGTCGTAGACAACGTCGACATACAACACAGACGGGCTCTGGCCTGTGTTTACTCGTCCGAGACCGGCATATGGGGTGATCTTATATCAGCACCCGTCCCATCCAAGGTTCCACAGACCTCGCTTCTTATAAGTGATGATGCCACCTTGGTTTGTTGGGGATTCTCTTTATTGGATTCTTAGTGGGAATTTTCCTGGAATTCTCAAGTTTGATTTGAAGAAGCAAAGCCTTGCTGTGATACAGGTGCCACAACATATGCTTCAAAATGGGTTTTACAACTCCTGGATTGTGCGGGCAGAGGGTGGTGGCCTTGGCTTACTCTGGAAAACAGACCATAGTTTCCAATTATGGAAGAAGAAGACTGATTGTGATGATGTTGCTTCCTGGGTTCTTGGAACAACTATTGAACTCGACAAGCTACTTCCCCTCTGTCAAAAATGGAGTCAAATAATTCTAGGGTTTGCCGAGGAGAATAATGCGGTGTTCGTGTGGACAGACGGCCTCCTCTTTATGGTCCATCTTGATTCATTGCAGTTCTAGAAAATTTGTGAGCCCAGAACCAGTTCTTACTATCATCCATTCGAAAGTGTCTACACTTCAGGTACGTAATAGCATGCCTTCACATATCACTTCACTTGTAACAAAACCAAGCCAATTTTTGATAAATGGTTGACAGAATTACGGTTCACACCCTTTCGTGTTAGGTTAAAAAAATAACTAGCTACAGTGTCGTATCACTTGTTTCCTTCCCTGCTTGATAACCTCTTCAACATGTAATAATTTTGTTTCTGTAGTATTTCTGTTCTGATTCTTATATAGAAAAATAAAATGTGTTAGTGGTGTCTAATTATTATTTTTTAGTTAGGCTTTCTAGTCAGGCGGTGAGTTGAAATTGGCCTACTGTTAGCTTTATATCTGTATTTTTTTATTCAGGTCAAGCTAGCAAACTGTCTTGTATCAGGTTATTATATCAATGTCCATACAGTAAGCAAAATGGACACCAAATTGGCAGATTCTTTATGTAATATTGAACTGAATTTCCCTCTTGCATGTTGATTCACATATGCAAGAATTGTATAATGGTAGTTCTAGTGCATAGCTGTAGTTCAGTTTTCTCGCTCAAGATAAGATATTTAACAGCTGGAAGTTGAAGACAACTACTCCCTCCATCCCAAAAATAAGTGTCTCGACTTTGTACTAACTCTAGTACAAAGTTGTACTAAGGTTGAGACACTTATTTTTAGACGGAGTTGTAGTTGAAAACCCGCTTGAACCAGCTGACATGTCAAATAAGTAGCTCAATAGATGTAGTTGGATGGTAGTTCTATTTCTTTCATTTAACATGTATTATATCTGTCAATCATGCTACTAATCCGAAGTCCATAGTGTCAAATTTGTTTGTAATTTGTGAGTAATTGTTCATTTTATATCTTTTAGGAGAGTATGTCTTGCGTGTAGCAAATCCATTTGTACCAGGGAAACTAATACAAAATTGAGTTCATTCTAATCTAAATCTGAATACTCTTGATCGCTTATGTTGATAGGAATGACGTATACTTTTTTCTGTACCGATGGGGCGTGCAATGAGCTTAATGGCTCTGGATAACTTGTCTCTTCTGACTAGCAAATTGTCTGAGTATGCATCTTCGTTTTAACGACAATTTTTTATATACTGTTTCCGGTATATTCATTAACTTTGGCAATAGGTGTAGTTTTGTTTATCAATTGCTAATCTTGTATAAAGGTGATTTTTTTAAAAACTCAGTTGCGAGTTTATCAAACATCCTGTTGATGTCTCCTCGTGACTATTGGACTTTTGTTTGGAATGTCATTGATTGTTTGAGTTATGATTGCAGAAATAGACATTGGTGGTGGACATGATGGAGTTGATCTTTCACAGCACATAAGATGATTATAAGCAGCGGAATGCCCTTTAAATCCTTTGGTTTGCTTAGACCTTATTTGCACTCTCCCTTGAAGCATATATAGATAGACGTAAGCTTGACTGCATTCATCTGCTTCTTGTTAAGTAGTCTGTAAATTCATTCTATAAAAGGTAGTGACTGGTTCAACTTGACATACATGTGTGCTACCTGATAAAATCAAATGGAAGCTTGGTTATACAGATGATTACACTAGTACTAAATTGGTGGAACAACTCTTCTAAATCATGTACCAAGCCAGTTGCTTTCCTCGCATGGGGAAGTTTGCTCGAGCAAATAACACCATATCAGTATGAGAAGGTGTCAGCCATCAATTGGATGGATTGGCATCGATTTGTTCATGTTGATCACCATTGCTGAGTTGTCATAGCCCCCTTCCAACATTGGGCTAGAGTTAGCAAATAGCGTAAAGAAACACATTTCTCAAATAAAGCCTCACCTTTGAGAAGCATGACAAACCGCAAATGTTCAGGTGGTTTGGCACATTCCTTTTGTTGTAGGAAACATTCTTGTCAATCATGGCATTTGGGATTTACAAAATTCTGTGACAACTATGTTGTGCTGCTTACGCAATGACTATGCCGGATTCCTTTGTACCACCACGACCTTTGGCTCAATTAAGACCTATGTCACATCATTTTGTTGTTTTAGGCCTGAAACTTTGAGGATAGGACATTTTTTGAAATCCTGATCTTTTTTCCGAATTTGATATTCATGAACAGTTCTCGATGTAGAAAAATAGAAACCAAAGAGAGAAAAAAAAAAGAAACAAAACAGGAGCGCCCGTACATGGGCCGATCGAAAATGCGCGCTGGGGCGCAGGGGTGGGCGATTGGTGGCTATTTGCTGACAATGTGATAAATAGGATCCCCCGCCATATAGGTTACTAGATTTGGAAACAAGCAGGGCTTGGGCTATTAATTAGAATCAGCCTCGTCAAACGGTGAGCCCCTTAAGAAAGCGCGGCTACCTCTTAGCTTGCCAAGTGCAGGCATGTCGCTGCTATGCGACCGCGCGTGCACCCCCCCCCCCTCCCACGCCCTTCGTAAGTTTTTTTCTCCGTTTCTTTATCATCTTTTCCTTTCCTTTTTTATTTTTTTCTCTCGTCTCTTGGCATTTTCCGTTTTTCCCTTTTTTTGTAAATTAATGATCTTTTGCTCAAAACTGGCAATATTTTTTTTTTCAAATCAGTGAACATTATTTCGTATTGTGGAACATTTTTGAAACTAAAAATTTATTCCATGAAATAAAAAATTAAAAAATACTTGTTGAATTGGAAAATATCTTCCCATATTCAAAACAATTGTTCATTGAATTTACATTTTGTTTATGATATACAACAAATGTTCATCAAAATACAAAAAACGTTCATTCTTTAGAAATTCGTGAACATTTTTTACATTTTCTTCAAATTCAATTTTATTTTGAAATCCTGAACTTTTTTAAAAGAAGCAAAAAATAATGATACCGCAATTCAAACATATTTATTAAATTCAGAAAATATTCGTTGATTTCTTTCATCAAATACAAACAATGTTCAACGAAATTTAAAAAACGGTTCATAAAAAAGTTGAAATTTCGTTCATCAAAATAAAAAAAATGTCACCAAAATAGAAAATGTTCACTTTTTTAAAATTTGTGACTATTTAATGAATTTTAAAAAAACTATAATTTTAGGAACATTAATTTTTGAATTAGTGAGCATTTCTAAAATGGTGCACTTTTTGAAATCCTGAACTTTTACAGAAAAGCAAAAAGAATCTAAAACAGAAAAGAGAGCAAAAGACAAAAAGAAATGAAAAAGCATAGGGGAGCAGCGCCACGCAGCTGTGCCAACC
>LR738710.1:945641865-945661020 GCA_902687465.1 Secale cereale
CCCCACACCCTTCGTAAGTTTTTTTCTCCTTTTCTTTATCATTTTTTCCTTTCCCTTTTCATTTTTTTCTCTCGTCTCTTGGCATTTTCCTTTTTCCTTTTTCCTTTTTTTGTAAATTAATTATCCTTTGCTCAAAACTGGGTATATATTTGTTTTCAAATCAGTGAACACTTTTTCGTATTGTGGCACATTTTTTGAAACTAAAAAATTATTCCTCGAAATAAAAAATTCAAAAATACTTGTTGAATTGGAAAATATCTTCCCATATTCAAAACAATTGTTCATTGAATTTGCGTTTTGTTTATCATATACAACAAATGTTCATCAAAATACAAAAAACGTTCATTCTTTAGAAGTTCGTGAACATTTTCTTCAAATTCAAATTTTATTTTGAAATCCTGAACTTTTTTAAAAGAAGCAAAAAATAATAATACCGCAATTCAAACATGTTTATTAAATTCAGAAAATATTCGTTGATTTCTTTCATCAAATACAAACAATGTTCAATGAAATTCGAAAAACGATTCATAGAAAGTTTATATTTCGTTCATCAAAATAAAAAAAATGTCACGAAAATAGAAAATGTTCACTTTTTAAAAATTTGTGACTATTTTATGAATT
Organism: Secale cereale; assembly: GCA_902687465.1. Lineage (NCBI taxonomy): Eukaryota > Viridiplantae > Streptophyta > Magnoliopsida > Poales > Poaceae > Secale > Secale cereale. The sequence goes on from LR738710.1 coordinate 945,642,487, forward strand.
TTCAAAAAAAAACTACCCCCTCCGTCCATAAATACTTGTCATCAAAATGGACAGAAGGAGATGTATCTAGAACTAAAATACATCTAGATATATCCCCTTTTATTCATTTTGATGACAAGTATTTCCGGACGGAGGGAGTATTATTTTAGGAACATTAATTTTTGAATTAGTGAGTATTTCTAAAATGGTGGACTTTTTTGAAATCCTGAACTTTTTCAGAAAAGCAAAAAGATCCTAAAACAGAAAAGAGAGCAAAAGACAAAAAGAAATGAAAAAAACACAGGGGAGCTGCGCCACACAGCTGGGCCGGCCCAAGATTCGGGTGGTGGTGGGGGGGGGGGGGGATGCGTGAGCGCAGCGCGGAGAATAGAGCTTGTTTAACGATGATTGTGCAGAGATGGTAGAATACAAAGGACGATGAATATCAACTTGCTTAACAAGGAAATTTGAATACAAAGGACAATACTTTAATTTTTTAAATCCAAAGTGAAAGTTGAGTTTTTGTCTCACACAAGAACTCACACGCACACATACATGCAAAAGAAAAACAGACTTGGTGAACACAAAAACTACATGTTTTCTCTGCCCTCACGGCCTCCGCCTTGTCATTCATCTGATCGACTTATATCGCATGTGCACTATTCTCTCAACGGCCACGTCCAGCAGCTAACAACTTCTGTGCATGCATACATGCAAACTACTCCCTCCATTTTTTAATATAAGTCTTTATAGTGATTTCACTATGAACTAGTGTACATGCATGCGGAGCAAAATAAATATAAGTCTTTATAGTGATTTCACTATGAACTAGTGTACATGCATGCGGAGCAAAATAAATATAAGTCTTTATAGTGATTTCACTATGAACTAGTGTACATGCATGCGGAGCAAAATAAATGAATCTACACTCTAAAATGCATCTATGTACATCCGTATGTGGTTCGTAGCAAAATTTTCTACAAAGACTTACAGTATTTAGGAACGGACACTTGTCAGCTGTCTCCAAAGCAGACAAGTCCTCAACCTGAAGCAGTTTTACAAGCAAAAACAGAGCCAACACAACACATCATACATACAGGGAATGGGGATTAATTGTGGAATGCTTCGCCAAAGCCCAAAACTAGCTTCGGTTCCTGGCGAGTCAATTCATCATGATTTTCGCTTCTCACCTTGTTCAAACCACTACTACTGATTGATCATGTCAACCAAATGAATTTCAAGCAGTTTCAGTTTCACAACCTAAAACTGACCTGCCAGTTTTCAGTCATAAGTAGATTTTGGCTCCATTTATCTGCACAAGCAAGAGAGAAAGAATACGTCCTCCATTTATCAGTCATTTATATACAGGTAGCAAGTTAGCTTTACATACAGGACAAGGGACATTAAACATTTTGGCACCCGTACGTACGTCCTTTCTTTGCTGAAATTAATTGTTCATCTCTCTATCTCTTGAGCGAGTTCAGAGCTACATATCACCTGCTTATAACAAGGTCTTGTGGGAGCACTTGGTCTTGGGCTTGTTGATATCCCTTGGCCTTGGGTGTGCACCTCGCATCTGGTCCACTAACCTCCCAGTCTTCCTCATCCAGCTCCAAGCTATCCAGCACCGAGACACCCTCCAGCAGCTTCATCTTTGGGCAATCCCAGATGTCCACCGTCCGCAGCTTGGCGAGGCCGCTCATCCTCTTCAGCTCGGGGCAGCGGTACACCTTGAGCTCCACAACCCAAGAGAAATTCTCCACATACTCTAGGAGTGAGAGATCCTCTAGCTCAATGATTCTCAGATTCTGCCTGCGGTCACTAGCAAGTCCTGGGGGAAGGTGTGTCAGCTTGCAGTCACTGAGTACGAGATGCTCCAGAGCTGGCATGGCTATGACTCTGCTCTGCTCTTCCTCCGCCTCCCACTCCCACTCCTTCCATCCCGACAGCCCACTAAACACCAATTCTCTCAGACTTGGGAATGCGACACCCCTTGCTGCATCTTCATGGGTCTGGAACTCAGGCCCGACATGCTCGATGGCTGGAGCATGCTTGATCCCTAGTGTTTCCAAACCGAGCATCCTGCACAAACCATCAGGTAATTGGGTGCAGTAGGTTATGTTCACTAGGACAATATGCTTCAAGCTCTTAAAGGTTGTTGCCACTGGGGACTGCAACCAATTTGGTAGTCGACAACCAAAATATCTTTTTATTCCTAGTGTCTCCAGTCTAGCAGGTGGAGGGCAAAGCTCATCAAATACAGCCTCTATTCTCTCTTGTTGCTCCACCCCAATTTGGCGCACTTCATCTTCCTCATCTTTGTAGCAATTTAACAACAAATATTCCAAACTCTTCTTGTTGCTGATGTTGGCCCTTTTAGCAACTGAACTACAAGGCACATTTTCTAGACCTTGGATTGAAAGATTTCTAAGATGTGAAAGAGCCCCCAACTCTTCTAAACTGCACCGGTCCTTATCCATCTTCACTGGGAACCCATAAAGGGATCTTAAACTTGTTAGAACACCAAATCCTTTTGGTATAACATCTATACTAGACCCATCCAGCCTAAGATATCTTAAACACGCTAGTTTTGTGATGCTGTCAGGAAGCTTTTCCAACTATGTACATTTCCTGAGCTGAATGTGCTCAAGAAACCTCATCTTATGGATGTCACCAGGAAGGCTAGATATATTTGTATTGCAGAATGACATGTGCCTTAGGTGTCTCAGCTCACACAATGAGTCCACTAACCAATCGGATTCCCCAGAGCTTATATCCAATACCCGCAGACTAGCAAAATTTGCCAATGAACCACCAGGTATAATATCACAGTCTATCAATAATGTCCTCAATGTTTCTTGCTTCTCTAGGATGCTAAACTCTAGTTTTGAATGAAATACAGAGAGACGGCGGAAATTTTGGTTTTCTGGAAGAAGATTTCTAATGTCAACTTTATCCTTGTTAACCACGAACGCTTCTTCTTTAGCCATAAATTGAGCAAACGAGCGGACAACATCATGCAAGGTGTACTCCCATATGTTCTGACTTGAATCATCAGGCTCGAGAAGATTCCTATCCTCCAACTCCCGATGATACTCATCCCCTATTTCTTCAAGATCAAGTTGGTCTGACCCTGACCTCTCATCATGCTGAACAAACCCTTCACTAATCCACATGCTAATGACTCTATCCTTGTCAAAACCTGAACCCTTTGGCAAAAGCGAGTAATAGAGAAAGCATTGCTTCAATTCGGGGGATGAATCATCATAACTCAAGCTTACTGAGTAGTTTAGTTCATCTTGTGACTCCCATTCTTCTTTCCAGCCAACATTCTTGCGCAGAACAAACTCCCAGTCACGTTCCTTAGGGTCTCTTTTGCTTAAGAGTCCACCCATAACTTTAATGGCAAGTGGTAACCCACCACATTTTTCTAAAATCTTCATCCCAATATCTTTCAGCTCATCAAAATCACTTCCAGCATCGGCCTGCCAACAATATAGGACACCTTAGTAACAGTAATATCCATCATACTTGTACATTTCTGTATATACAAGAGTTTGCATTTTTAGTTTTTTGATACACAACTTTATATTCAAACTTATAGTAATCTAGCACTAGGCAGCCGTACGTAAAAGATCATCAGATAGTAAGTACTCATGTATGAATTATAGTTTTGCTAAATTGGGAGAAAAGATATCTTTTAGCACTGAAAAGAAGAAACATACTTTCAATCAAAACACCATACATGCGTAGTACTTCTAAAGAAAAATATACTGTAGTAAACAATTTAAATTGTGTGGTGTCCGTAAATATGCCAAATATAACACATTTCTCAATGAAAATGGTAATATACATAATCAGAATTATATATATAGATATATATATATATATAGGAAAATGGTTGTGTACTCCTAGGAGTACGTACTCCCGCTCCTCATATACCATATAGATGAATCTTTTATACCTCTTTATTATTTTTAATATACTTCATTAGTAATTATTAGATAACTCAAAATGATTTTCATGAAAAAATTCATGTGAGTCTACATATTTTTAAATGTTTACGTATATACCGATGTGTTTGTATGTGAAAAAGGTATATTACAAAAAGTACGTCGCAGATGATATTTTTTCAACATAACTTGTATTGGGGTATCTTAGAATATTTAATGAAGTATATTGAGAATGATAAAGAGGTATAATTAATGCATATATATAGTATTTTTTTTCCAAAACTAAGACTTGAAACATAGCTTTACAGTTTCCAAAATGCAAAGCTTTGAAAGAACTGAAAAGTTAACTAACTAAACATTTTCCTATCCAAATTAAAAATTTAAGGCTAAATATTTATGCACAGTTCTCCATACTTTTCTACTTAAATTTGATCTGGCCGGTTATGGATTCATATCTTTACAAATCAAAGTTCCCATTTTAGATATTTGTGCCTGCATAGTTCAAAATATCGTACAACACTTAAATTCTTATTAAGCTCTATGCTACTTCCATTAATTCTCATAGACTTGTTCAATACATAGTTTTTTATTGCAATATATGCTACCCAATGCTTTTGTTCTTTTCCATCGAACTTGACAAACATTTATGACATTATGTTTTGAACGCACCGACACTTCCAATGCAGTTAAGCAGATTTTGGCTCATACTCTCTTTATTTAGCAATAGACATGTGCCGGCACAGTCTCTCGGAGTTGCTCATGGGAGTAGGGTGTGCGTACGTGCGTTCAGTGGCGGAGGCAACGCCCGGCCACATTGGACACTTGGTCGGGCTCGCTGCCTACTTGTACGTTGCACGAGTCCCTGTCATGGGACCTCCTATATGCCGCTCTTTGCGTCAAATTGTCGGCCGAGTAAGGCGTATATCCGTCTTGGCCAGCCAAAGCAAGTGAATGGGGATCATAGCGCGAGTCTGGATACCTAAAAAGGTAAAATGTTTTGTAGGGACCGAAGGAAGGACCTCCAGTTACCTAAGACCAGCTCTTACCAGTTGAGATAGCATGCCTATCAGAATATTCGATTGTGCAAAACAATTAAGAATCAGAACCATTGCAGATCCGTGTATTTTTAAAAATTCAAATGCCAAAACATTTCTTTTGAAAAAATGGGGAATGTTTTATGAAACGCGTACACTTTCTATATGAGTGAACAAAATTTTTAAAAACAAAACATTTACAAAAAAAGGAACATTTTCCAAAATATTGAACAATATTCTGAAACTATGAGAAAAATGAATATGCGAAAAAAAATCAAAACGGTTTTTGAAATTCAATTTTTTTGGAAAACACAACAAGTTTCGAAACTCTGGAACAAAATTGAAAAAGAAATATTTTTTTCCAAAACGGGAACATTTTATGAAGTTCCAAACCAAAATACTGAACGCAAACATTTTTTGACAAATTAGAAATTTTTCCAAACTCCGTAAAAACACAGACAACACGAACATTTATTGAAAAACAATCATTTAAATGGAGACCTCTTTCGAAACTTCCTAACAAAATGTTATAACATGAACAATGTTTTTAAATATGAGAACAATTTTTGGAAACAAGAACATTTTTCGAATCTTTCGAACAAAATTTGGAAACATGAACATTCTTGGAAATTAGCGTACAAGTTTTGGAAAAAAATTATTTATTGAAATCCACATTTTTTTTCCGGAAAACTTTATAAAAATTTGGAACAGAAATAAAAAGAAAATAAACAAAAATTGGAAAAGAAAAGGAAAGGAAACAGAAAAAAGAAAAAGAAAAAATGAATAGTAAAAAATTCATAAGAAAGCGAAAACCAGTAAAAATCGGCTCAGGAACATTCTAAAATGTTCCCGAAACAAGGAAAAGCAGGCTGGAACCTTCTAGTATTTTCTTAAAATCGGATGTGATGTACTTGGTAGCTTCTAAGATGGGCCGGCCCAGTTCCATAGCTAGCTTGATGATGTCTGGGCGAACGATAGACTACTTGCCGCGGAATGCGTCAAATAGGAAAAGCCCCGTGCAGAATTTAGTCGTGGTTTGCAAGCCAGAAACATATGCATGTTCAGCTAGTACTTACGAGATATGTCCACTACTCCTCTCGTCTGGTGCCTGGATAGGTTCATCGTTGTTGGGCGTCCCTATATCTCGCCTTAAGAGAGTCCACCTTCGGACTCCCTAAAGGGGCGACCGGGATGGGCCGACCCACGCGCACGGCAGGCTGCAATTTTGTTTTGTTTTTATCCCTGTTACAAAAAAACACTCTTCGAAAACATTTTAAAACTATTGGAAAAATATTTCTAAAATGTTAATCAAGCATACAAAAAATGTTGAATGTAAATAGAAAAATTGTTGATCACGTATTAGAAAAATTGTTAAATGTTTCAATCACGTATATACAAATGGTAATCAAGAATTTCAAAAAATGTTGAAAAAATATTTAAAAAAATGTTAATCAAGTATTTGGGAAATGTTGAATGCGTATAGAAAAAAGGTTGACCATGTATTAAAAATGAGAATTTTTTATCATGTATATAAAATATTAATCAAGCATTTAAACAACATGTTGAACAAGCATTTGAAATTATTTAATCAAGCATTTGGAATATGTCAAACGTATATAGGAGAAATGTTGACCATGTATTAAAAAAATGACTAATTTTTTATCATGTACAAGAAATGTTGATCTTGCATTTAAAAAACTCCATTGATAAACGCATTTGAAAACTGTTAGATGTTCATCAAAAAATATTGACCATGTATTAAAAAACGTTAATCAAGTTTTTGAATTTTTTAAAAGTGTGTAGGTATAGTAAAATGTTGAACTTGTATTAAAAATGTTAATCTGGCATTTGAAAAATGTTTAAAATGTGTATAGAAAAACCATTGACTATGTATTACAAACATGTTAAACTTGTATTAGAAATATGTTATTGACATATACAAAAATGTAGAATGATAATTAAAAGCAAGAAAGAAAACCAAAACAGAAGAAAACCAAAAAATAAACAAAATAAACTATAATAAGAAGGAAGTAAATAATTAGACCGAAGAAACATATGGATAAAGAATTAAAAAAGATTAAAAATCTGAAGAAGTAAAAATAAAATAAAATAAAGAATACGAAAAAGGAAAAAAGCTAAGAAAATCAAATAATTAAATAGAAGAAATGGAGAAAGAAAAAAATATAAAAGGAAAAACGGGAAACAAAATAGAAACCGGGTCTTTTCCTACTTTTATAAGTATGCGCATGAATGATTGAACACAAAGTCGATGGATGCTCAGTGGCTAACAGTGCTACCCAGCAACCTAGAGATCCCCGGTTTGATTCATTGCGTGGACCCTTTTTTACCCATTTTTTTGCAAATATTTGCGCTAGTGAGCCGACCCGATTAGGCAAGACCTATCAGCGAGAGAAGTTTCGGTTTTGCTGAATGCGTGAAATAGTCCTCAAGGTCGTTGTTTGCTAATCACTCCACCTCCTTGCCCGGCGACTCTTAGGATGTTAGTCTCACAGATCGCGAGGAGATGGGCCGGTGGCGGCGAGCGGAGCTGGCTGGCCTTGGCCTGGGCGTGCGGCCAGTGGCAGGCGGAGCGGACCCATCCTCTGGAAGGAAGGAACGGCTTGCATCCCCGTCTACTTGTGCGATCCTTTGTAATCGGATTTGGTAAAATTGCTAATTGATCTAGTCGTCCACGTCGACAGATTTCACTGATAGATCTAGGGCTTAAATTCTGAAGTCAAGACTTCGGAAATTATCCGTATGAACCTAGTTTTTGGTTCAGGGATTTCTTCTACAAAGTACATGTCAACTTCAAGAGTTATCTGCGGTACATCCTCTCAAAAGTTTGTACATAATCTTCATCGAAATCCGACAACTTTTCAATGGACGGTGTACCGAAGCAAAGTTCTAACTACCAAATCCGAATAATAAATTTCATAGATGAAGAGGTTTTTTCTAATAAAGCTAGAAGTGAAAATGTGAATGATATGCAACCAGAAAGAGAACTAGAAACTAAATATTGATGTATTATATAATAGTTCACTTCAAACTTACATTGATATGACTACTATATTTATTATTCTTCATTATTAAGATGGTTTTTGTTTTTCAAAAGTTTGGCGCTATTTTATATGTTGTGTATCAGATCACCCAACTTTCATTCCCGATTAGAAACTTGGTTTCAAGCTTGCCCAGGCTCCACAAAAATTCTGGCTCCTCCAGTGGGTGAGTGTATGTTCATATATTACTGGGTGAGTATAATGCATGAAATATCTCTAATAAAAATGACTGCATTTTGGAAGTAAAAGCATGGAAGAGAAACAGCTTAGGCCTGATTCACGGAATCACTATTCAAAGAGGAGGTCAAACGAGGGGCCTGTGGACAAGAATGCACGCTATAAATTAAGGAATTACTATGTACTATTACTACTTGTCTACTCCCTCCGTCCCATATTGTAAGAAGTTTTTTGACCTTTTTGTTAATAACAAACTTCAATAGTTTAACCTCCCAAATAGTTCCTTCTAGGGTGGACAAACATAACTAGCTTGACCATTGTATGGCAGTGTAATCTTTGGGTCAACCTCCATTTCTAGCTTGACCATTTCTAGCATTTCCTACATAATCAGAATTAAAATTCCAAAACATAGCTTTCCAACTTGCAAAATACAGAACTTTGAAAGAACTCAAATTTCTAGTAACTAAACTTTTTCGTATCTAAACTAATTTTTTTAATATTAAAAATGTATGCACAGTTCTCTATATTTTTCAATTTAAATTTGATCTGACCTATTATGGATTCATATCCTCACAAATCAAAGTTCTCAGTTTCTTGCCAAGGTAGGACTTCATGTTCGTCCGTAATTAAAAAATACAAATGCATGCAACAACTAGTACATTGTATCGGATACCATACAATTTGCCATATGAAAATGGAACCATTAAATGTGCAACATGTACCGCTTGATAAAGTTTGACTAAATTGATGTCTAAAATATTGTAATTGTTTGTAAAATAGATGAGTTACTGACCTGTGGCTGTGGCAGCTGTTTCTTTAGCAAGCACCAAGCATCTTCATCGTTTAGTGTGTCAACATGCAGGAAGGAAGCTCCCATGCTCCGAACGACATCAACCTTTCTTGAGGTAACCAAGACTCGGCTTCCTGGTTGTGTATTGGCGGCATTAAGAATGGGCGTGCGGAGCACGTTTTCCCATGCTTCTTGGTTCCACACATCATCCATGACCACCAGAAACTTGTTGTTTGATAGGGTGTCGGTGAGGGCGTTCACAAGTATGGTCTCGTCCTTCTCATCACTATTGAGCTTCCCCCCGGCTTGGGAGATGGCGGCTTTCAGCAGGTCCACCTTGGTGAACTGTTGAGTGACACTCAGCCATATCTTGGTTTTGAACTTGTCCTTGATGGCCTCGCTTGCAAAGACCTTCTTGGCGAGCGTGCTCTTGCCTATACCGCCCTGGCCAACGATGGCCACCACCTTGACGATGTTGTTGCTACCGTGGTCGTGGCGGCTGTCGGCGATCAGCCTATGCTCCAGTTCCTCTGTGTTCTTCTTGATCTGGTCCCCCACAAGATCTGACTAGACAAATTGTGCATTCTCGCGCCTAGGGTAGGTGGTTGGCGGCCTCCTCCGTTGCTCGTAGGAGCCAAGGTCAATGAAGTTGAAGTCAGCGACGCCCTTGCGGATGGTGGCCAGATCACTGTTGATCGTCTTGATGCGTCCTCCTACCTCATTGGCGAATCCGGGGTTGTGCATGCAGAAGAGAAACGGCTGGAGGATATCCCCCAGGCAGCGCAGAAATGGCAGCTTCTCCCTGAGCCGGTGGCATAAGCCGCTGGAGTGCCGCTTCTCCTGTCGGTCCATGGCCTCGAGTTGGCAGAGATCAAGGATGTCTTGGGCCTCGTACATGGCGTTCTTGAGCCTGGTCACCCATGCCTGCACGCTCTTGTCGGTGATGCGCTTCCTCTCGGCGTCGGTGAGGAAGTTCCGGAGGGGTTCCACGTTGGCTTGCAGCATGTTCATCTCCTGGGAGACGCCAAGCAGCATGCGAATCTTGTCTTGTCCCATGTCCATGATGGTGTTCATCACACGGGCTGCCAAAGCATCAAGGACAGCCGCCATGGCTTCCTTCCTGCATGCGTACACCAACTAGTTAATCATAGTATGTATACTGTACGTATACTATCCGGGTTTGTCCCAACAGCAAGTAACAGGTAGAGATGGAGCGATGTAGGTAAAAATTGATTACAGAAAATAATCAACCACCTAAAGGCAAAATATGCGTGCAAATAACCATGTTTTGCTGATCAATTATCACCTCAGCTTGCGGTTGCGGTGAGAGGAGGAAGGGGGTCCTATCTAGCTCGCTGACCGCGCCTAGTTCCTCCGCCGTCGTCCACTGCTCGCCCATCATCAGGTGAACAGGATGACGGCCAGCCTCGGACCACGCCGCCGTCCCTGCTCGCCCACAGAGGGTCCGCTGGCCGACGACGACCTGCTCTGCGAGATCCTACTCCGCCTCCCCCCGCAGCCCTCCTCCCTCCCGCGCGCCTCCGCCGTCTGCAAGCGCTGGCGCCGCCTCCTCTCCGACCCCGGCTTCTCCCGCCGCTTCTGCCGCCACCACCGCCGAAACCCTCCCGTCCTCGGCTTGTTCATCAGAGGCGGCGACGGCATCCCCTTCCAACCTACTCTCGAGGCCCCCAATCGTGTCCCGCCTGGCGCTTCTCCTTTCCGCGCCGCGACGGCGCCATCTTCATCTCCCTTGGATGCCGCCATGGCCTCCTACTCATCTTAAACATACGGCCGATCCAGGTCCTGGTGTGGGATCCCATCAATGGCAAACAGCACCGCCTTGCCGTACCTGCATGGTTTCTGACGCATGGGACCAAGTCAATGAATGGGGCAGTGCTTCGTGCTGCCCGAGATATCCAACAATTTCATGTCGTCTTGACTGTCGTAGACAACGTCAACGAACAACACAGACGGGCGCTGGCTTGTGTTTACTCGTCGGAGACCGGCATATGGGGTGATCTTATATCAGCACCCGTCCCATCCAAGGTTCCACAGACCTCGCTTCTTATAAGTGATGATGCCACCTTGGTTTGTACCGTAAGGCCCGGTGTGCTTGTTGGGGATTCTCTTTATTGGATTCTTAGTGGGAATTTTCCTGGAATTCTCAAGTTTGATTTGAAGAAGCAAAGCCTAGCTGTGATACAGGTGCCACAACATATGCTTCACAATGGGTTTTACAACTCCTGGATTGTGCGGGCAGACGGTGGTGGCCTTGGTTTACTCTGGAAAACAGACCATAGTTTCCAATTATGGAAGAAGAAGACTGATTGTGATGGTGCTGCTTCATGGGTTCTTGGAACAACTATTGAACTCGACAAGCTACTTCCCCTCTGTGAAAAAAGGAGCCAAATAATTCTAGGGTTCGCCGAGGAGAATAATGCGGTGTTCGTGTGGACAGACGGCCTCCTCTTTATGGTCCATCTTGATTCATTGCAGTTCAAGAAAATTTGTGAGCCCAAAACCATTTCTTACTATCATCCATTCGAAAGTGTCTACACTCCAGGTATGTAATAGCATGCCTTCACATATCACTTCACTTGTAACAAAACCAAGCCAATTTTTGATAAATGGTTGACAGAATTACGGTTCACACCATTTTGTGTTAACTTGACGATTTTGTTTCTCTAGTATTTATGTTCTGATTCTTATATAGAAAATATAAATCTGTTAGTGGTGTCTAATTTTATTTTATTTTGTATGCTTTCAAGTCAGGCGGTGGGATGAAATTGGTCTATTGTTAGGTTTATTTTTATATTTTTTGTTATTCAGGTCAAAGCTAGCTAGCAAACTGTCTTTTATCAGGTTATTATATCAATGTGCATACAGTAAAAAAAGAAGCCTCAAGTCCTCCGGGACAAATATTTTTGCACATCCCTCGTCCCGTCTCAAGCCTCAAGACCTACGAGTGAGCTCCCAATGTTTTGTGCTCCTTGAAGAATTCTGATCAAGTACAGTACCATCTTCAACATGTCAGCCTGAATATATAAGCACCTGAGATGAGGCTTCAAGATTCAGAATTAATTTTCATTTTGGCATCCTCTCGGCTTCTTGGTTCTACACACAACAAATCGCTTCAGACCAATGAAAATCCCAGGCGCCTTCATCCTTGGCTTGCTTGATTAACAACCAGCCTAACAAATTATATATTGCGCCTTTTAAGTTTCAGGAGCATAAGCATGATTAGCTGTTCCACATGAAGGAACCCAACCTGCTACCAAGCATCGATTAGCATCAACTAGAATATGTGAGCGAGAGCAACAGAAGAAACAAATGGTGGTGTGAAAACCAAGCCTCAACTGAAGAAACAAATAGATTTGATCCATTCCAGGTGTCATTGAAAACGATCGACGAGCACAGAGTAAACCAAGCCTCAACTGAACTGAACTGAACAAACAAGAGTATTTATATATTTGATCCATTCTATGCGTCCAGATGAGCAGCTCTCTAGCAGCTTCCTTCATGACTTATTGTGAGGCGGGCGATGGCGGCGATGGCGCAGGACGTACGTCCGGGAGGGCAAGGCAGGAAGATCGACTTGATTCGCGTAAGTTTAGCTGTTTGTTGTGAGGCGGGCGTATCAATTGCCATAATTGTGGCTATTTTTCTGTAGTTGATTGGCTTGATCTTTTTTTTTGCGGGGAGGTGGAACTGTTGGATCGATGGCAGAGTTTCGTCCGCTATTCTAAATTGCTAAACGCACACAGGTGGGGCCTGACTTTTATGTGGATGGTTAGATGCCTAATCTTGGGGCGGTAGTTTGTCTCGTTTTTCTCTGTGTACATTTATTTGGGTGGGCATAATGAAGAATATGTTTGCTTGTTTAATAGCAGTAGAGAAGAGATAATTGCGCTCAAGGTGAAGCTTGGTTGCCCCAGCAACCACGGTGTCCTCTAGCGCATTTTGATTTACACGTTAGAATCTCTACCATAATAGTGCCCCACCAACCTTGAGAGATAACTCTAAACAATCGATAAATACAGAATCTTATTAGATATCTTACTTGAGCATAGGAAAAAGGACCCTTCCTGCTTAATTATGACAGGGTCTTCTGGGAGCATATGTGATGTGAGTGAGAGCAACAATACATACATATATTACTCTCTGTCTTCATCCACTAGGGCTGCCTCCTGGATTAGTGGTGTGAAAACCAACCCTCAACTCAACTCAACTGAACAAACAAGAGTATATATATATATATATATATATATATATATATATATATATATATATTTGATCCATTCTATATGCTGAAGGAAATATGCCCTAGAGGCAATAATAAAGATGTTATTTGTATTTTCTTATATCATGATAAATGCCTTTTATTCATGCTAGAATTGTATTAACCGGAAACCTAGTACATGTGTGGATACATAGACAAAACAGTATGTCCCTAGTATGCCTCTACTAGACTAGCTCATTGATCAAAGATGGTTATGTTTCCTAGCCATAGACATGAGTTGTCATTTGATCAATGGGATCACATCATTAGGAGAATGATGTGATGGACTAGACCCATCCGTTAGCATAGCACTATGATCGTTTAGTTTTACTGCTATTGCTTTCTTCATGACTTATACATGTTCCTATGACTATGAGATTATGCAACTCCCGAATACCGTAGGAACACCTTGTGTGCTATCAAACGTCACAACGTAACTGGGTGATCATAAAGATGCTCTACAGGTGTATCCGAAAGTATTCGTGGTGTTGGCATAGATCAAGATTAGGATTTGTCACTCCGAGTGTCGGAGAGGTATCTCTGGGCCCTCTCGGTAACACACATCATAATAGGCCTTGCAAGCAAAAAACTAATGAGTTAGTCAGAAGATGATGTGTTACGGAACGAGTAAAGAGACTTGCCGGTAACGAGATTGAACTAGGTATAGAGATACCGACGATCGAATCTCGGGCAAGTAACATACCGATGACAAAAGGAACAACGTATGTTGTTATGCGGTTTGACCGATAAAGATCTTCATAGAATATGTAGGAGCCAATATGAGCATCCAGGTTCCGCTATTGGTTATTGACCGGAGATGAGTCTCGGTCATGTCTACATAGTTCTCGAACCCGTAGGGTCCGCACGCTTAACGTTTGATGACGATCGGTATTATGAGTTTATGAGTTTTGATGTACCGAAGGTAGTTCGGAGTCCCGGATGAGATCACGGACATGACGAGGAGTCTCGGAATGTCCGAGACATAAAGATTGATATATTGGACGACTATATTCGGACACCGGAAGTGTTCTGGAAAGTTTTGGAATTTACCAGAGTGCCGGAGGGGTTACCGGAACCCCCCGGGGGAATGGTGGGCCCTAGTGGGCCATAGGGGAGAGAGAGGGCAGCAGCCAGGAGGTGGCGCGCCCCCTCCCTAGGAGGAGTCCGAATAGGACAAGGGGAGGGGGGCGCGGCCCCTCTTTCCCTCTCCCTCTCCCTCTCTTTCCTTCCCCCTTCTTCCTTCTTTGGTAGTTCCTACTAGGAATAGGATTGCAATCCTATTCCTAGTAGGATTGCACCCTAGCCGCACCATAGGAGGGCCGGCCGGCCTCCCCCCTTGCTCCTTTATATACGGGGGCAGGGGGGCACCCAAAGACACACAAGTTGAATTATTCTAGCCGTGTGCGGTGCCCCCCTCCACAGAAACACACCTCGGTCATACCGTCGCAGTGCTTAGGCGAAGCCCTGCGTCGGTAGATACATCATATCCGTCACCACGCCGTCGTGCTGACGAAACTCTCCCGTGAAGCTCAGCTGGATCAAGAGCTCGTGGGACGTCATCAAGCTGAACGTGTGCTGAACACGGAGGTGCCGTACGTTCGGTGCTTGATCGGTTGGATCGCGAAGAAGTTCGACTACATCAACCGCGTCACTTGACGCTTCCGCTTCCGGTCTACGAGGGTACGTAGACACACTCTTCCCTCTCGTTGCTATGCATCTGGTAGATAGATCTTGCGTGATCGTAGGAAAATTTTAAAATACTACGTTCCCCACAAGTGGCATCATGAGCCAGGTCTATGCGTAGATGATATGCATGAGTAGAACACAATGAGTTGTGGGCGATACTAGTCATACTGCTTACTAGCATGTCATACTTTGCTTCGGCGGTATTGTGAGATGAAGCGGCCCGGACCGACATTACGCGTACGCTTACGCGAGACTGGTTTCACCGTTACGAGCACTCGTTGCTTAAAGGTGACTGGCGGGTGTCTGTGTCTCTCACTTTAGCTGAATCAAGTGTGGCTACGCCCGGTCCTTGTGAAGGTTAAAACAGCACATACTTGACGAAACATCGTTGTGGTTTTGTATGCGTAGGTAAGAACGGTTCTTGCTAAGCCCGTAGCAGCCACGTAAAACTTGCAACAACAAAGTAGAGGACGTCTAACTTGTTTTTGCAGGGCATGTTGTGATGTGATATGGTTAAGACATGATGAGTTATACGGTGTTGTATGAGATGATCATGTTTTGTAATGTTATCGGCAACTGGAGGATCAAGACCTGCTCTCCGAGATCCTACTCCGCCTCCCCCTGCAACCCTCCTCCCTCCCGCGCGCCACCGCCGTCTGCAAGCGCTGGCGCCGCCTCGTCTCCGACCCCAGCTTCTCCCGCCGCTTCTGCCGCCACCACCGCCGAAACCCTCCCGTCCTCGGCTTATTCATCAGAGGCGGCGACGGCATCCCCTTCGAACCTACTCTCGAGCCCCCCAATCGTGTCCCTCCTGGGCGCTTCTCCTTGCCGCGCCGCAACGGCGCCATTTTCATCTCCCTTGGATGCCGCCATGGCCTCGTACTCGTACTCATCTTAAACATACGGCCGATCCGGGTCCTGGTGTGGGATCCCATCAATGGCAAACAGCACCGCCTTGCCATACCCACATGGTTTCTGACGCATGGGATCCAGTACATGAATGGGGCAGTGCTTCGTACTGCCCGAGATATCCAACAATTTCATGTGGTCTTGACAGTCATAGACAACGTCAACATACAACACAGACGGGCGCTGGCCTGTGTTTACTCGTCCGAGACCGGCATATGGGGTGATGTTATATCAGCACCCGTCCCATCCAAGGTTCCACAGACCTCGCATCTTATAAGTGATGATGCCACCTTGGTTTGTACCGTAAGGCCCGGTGTGCTTGTTGGGGATTCTCTTTATTGGATTCTTAGTGGGAATTTTCCTGGAATTCTCAAGTTTGATTTGAAGAAGCAAAGCCTAGCTGTGATACAGGTGCCACAACATATGCTTCCAAATGGGTTTTACAACTCCTGGATTGTGCGGGCAGAGGGTGGTGGCCTTGGATTGCTCTGGAAAACAGACCATAGTTTCCAATTATGGAAGAAGACTGATTGTGATGGTGTTGCTTCCTGGGTTCTTGGAAGAACTATTGAACTCGACAAGCTACTTCCCCTCTGTCAAAAAAGGAGCCAAATAATTCTAGGGTTCGCCGAGGAGAATAATGCGGTGTTCGTGTTGACAGACGGCCTCCTCTTTATGGTCCATCTTGATTCATTGCAGTTCAAGAAAATTTGTGAGCCCAGAACCAGTTCTTACTATCATCCATTCGAAAGTGTCTACACTTCAGGTACGTAATAGCATGCCTTCACATATCACTTCACTTGTAACAAAACCAAGACAATTTTTGATAAATGGTTGACAGAATTACGGTTCACACCCTTTCGTGTTAGGTTAAAAAAATAACTAGCTACAGTGTCGTATCACTTGTTTCCTTCCCTGCTTGATAACCTCTTCAACATGTAATAATTTTGTTTCTGTAGTATTTCTGTTCTGATTCTTATATAGAAAAATAAAACCTGTTAGTGGTGTCTAATTATTTATTTTTAGTTAGGCTTTCTAGTCAGGCGCTGAGTTGAAATTGGCCTACTGTTAGCTTTATATCTGTATTTTTTGTTGTTCAGGTCAAGCTAGCAAACTGTCTTTTATCAGGTTATTATATCGAATGTCCATACAGTAAGCAAAATGGACACCAAATTGGCAGATTCTTTATGTAATATTGAACTGAATTTCCCTCTTGCATGTTGATTCACATATGCAAGAATTCTATAATGGTAGTTCAAGTGCATAGCTGTAGTGCAGTTTTCTCGCTCAAGATAAGATATTTAACAGTTGGAATTTGAAGACAACTACTTGAAAACCCGTTTGAACCAGCTGACATGTCAAATAAGTAGCTCAATAGATGTAGTTGGATGGTAGTTCTATTTCTTTCATTTAACATGTATTATATGCAATGTTGGGGATATCGCTTATCGGGAACTTATCGGTCGACCCATGATAAGGGGTAAATCGGCCAGTTTATCGGCATATCGGTCGATTTATCGCCATATCGGCTGATTTATCGGCCGATTTATCTTATCGGTCAGACAGTGGTAAGCGATAAATCGGCCGATTTATCGGCATATCGGAAGATATCTTGAACAGTGATTATATCTGCCAATCTCGCTACTAATTGGTGAATAATTTTTGAATAATTCTTCATTTTATATCTTTTAGGAGAGTATGTCTTGCGTGTAGCAAATCCATTTGTACCAGGGAAACTAATACTAAATTGAGTTCATTCTTATCTAAATCTGAATACTGTTGATTGCTTATGTTGATAGGAATGACCTATGTTTTTTCTGTACCGATGGGGCATGCAATGAGCTTAATGGCTCTGGATAACTTGTCTCTTCTGACTAGCAAATTGTCTGAGTATGCAACGATAATAACTTTTTTATGTTGTTTCCGATATATGCGTTAACTTTGGCAATAGGTGTGGTTTTGTTTATCGATTGCAAATTTTGTATAAAGGTGATTTTTTTTTAAAACTCAGCTGCAAGTTTATCAAACATCCTGTTGATGTCTCCTCATGACTATTGGATTATTTGACTTATGAGTTATGATTGCAGAAACAGACATTGGTGGTGGACATGATGGAGTTGATCTTTCACATCAAATAAGATGATTATAAGCTGCGGAATCTTTCACAGCAAATGAGAAGGTGTCAGCCATCAATTGGATGGATTGGCATCGATTTTGTTCATTGTTGAGTTCCTTGATCACCATTGTTGAGTTGTCATGCCCCCCTTCCAACATTCGGCTAGAGTTAGCAAACAGCGTAAAGAAATACATTTCTCAAATAAAGCCTCATGTTTGAGAAGCATGACAAACCGCAAATGTTCAGGTGGTCTGGCACATTCCTTTTGTTGTAGGAAACTTTCTTGTCAATCATGGCATTTGGGATTTACAAAATTCTGTGACAACTATGTTGTGCTGCTTACGCAATGACTATGCATGATTCCTTTGGCTCAACTACGACCTATGTCACATCATTTTGCCTACATATAGGTTAAAAGATTTGGAAATAAGCAGGGCTTGGGCTATTAATTAGAATCAGGCTTGTCAAACGGTGATCCCGGTAAGAAAGCACGGCTACCTCTTAGCTTGCAAAGTGCAGGCATGTTGCTGCTTAGTGACCGCACGTGCACCC
>LR738710.1:945661082-945686466 GCA_902687465.1 Secale cereale
GTAAGTTTTTTCTTTATCATTTTTTCCTTTCCCTTTTCATTTTTTTTCTCTCAGCTCTTGCCATTTTCCGTTTTCCTTTTTTTTGTAAATTAATTATCCTTTGCTCAAAACTGGGTATATATTTGTTTTCAAATCAATGAACATTTTTTTGTGTTGTGGAACATTTTTGAAACTAAAAATTTATTCATTGAAAAAAAATTAAAAAATACTTGTTGAATTGGAAAATATCTTCCCATATTCAAAACAATTGTTCATTGAATTTACATTTTGTTTATGATATACAACAAATGTTCATCAAAATACAAAAAACGTTCATTCTTTAGAAATTCGTGAACATTTTTTACATTTTCTTCAAATTCAAATTTTATTTTGAAATCCTGAAATTTTTTAATAGAAGCAAAAAATAATAATACCGCAATTCAAACATGTTTATTAAATTCAGAAAATATTCGTTGATTTCTTTCATCAAATACAAACAATATTAAACGAAATTCAAAAAATGATTCATAAAAAGTTAAAATTTCATTCATCAAAATAAAAAAAATGTCACCAAAATAGAAAATGTTCACTTTTGAAAAATTTGTGACTATTTTATGAATTTTATGAAAAATGTGCTTTATAAAATTGCCTCAAAAGTCATAGCTAATAGACTGAAGGTCATACTCCCTGACATTATCTCCGAAGAACAGTCAGCTTTCGTCCCTGGCAGGTTAATATCAGATAACATTCTCAGTGCGTATGAGTGTCTGCATTTCATGAAGAGGAACCGATCTAAAACAAATAGCAGCTGTGCACTGAAGCTGGATATGATGAAGGCATATGATCGTTTGGAATGGGATTATCTACAGGCCATAATGCTCAAGCTAGGCTTCTCGTCTACTTGGGTGGACATTGTCATGGGGATGGTGAAATCAGTATCCTTTTCTGTGTTGTTGAATGATGAAAAGCTAGAGCATTTTAAACCCTCAAGGGGTATTCGACAGGGAGATCCCATCTCCCCCTACCTTTTCTTACTTGCAGCAGAGGGCCTGTCGTGCCTTTTGAAGTCTAGTTCTCAGTCGTCTGCGTTTTGTGGCATCAAGGTGGCCCCTACAGCTCCAACTGTCAGCCATCTTTTGTTTGCAGATGATAGCATGTTGCTTTTTAAGTCAAGTGTGGAGGGAGCAAACTTGGTGTCAAACCTGCTGGATACTTATTGTGGAGCCTCGGGACAGAGAGTAAATCATGAAAAATCTTCTATTTTCTTCAGCAGGGGCTGTCCAGATCCTCTCAAACAAAGTGTCATGCAAAGCCTAAATGTCCACAATGAATCCCTGAGTGACAAGTATTTAGGGCTGCCAACGGATGTCGGCCACTCTAAGAACGGCACGTTCAAGTACCTTCGTGACAGAGTATGGGAGAAAGTTAGAGGATGGATGCAGAAAATGCTTTCAGTTGGTGGAAAGGAAGTGCTAATCAAATCGGTTGCCCAGGCAATTCCAGTTTTTTCAATGTCTTGCTTTCGCCTTCCTAGAGGAGTCTGTGAGAGTGTAACCTCCATCATACGTCAGTTTTGGTGGGGAAGTAAACAGGGAAGAAGGAAGCCCTGTTGGGTTTCGTGGGACGTAATGACGAGGCCGAAGGATCTAGGAGGGCTGGGTTTTCGAGATCTCGAGATCTTCAACGTTGCCCTACTGTCACGGCAGGCCTGGAGACTATTGCAAGAACCGGACTCCCTAAGTGCGCGTATTCTTAAGGCTGTCTATTACCCAACAACGAGCTTACTGGAGGCGGAGCTAGGCCCCCATCCTTCACAAGTCTGGCGAGCCATTGTTGATGGAAGGAATATATTGAACCATGGGATCATCAGGCGCATTGGAGATGGATCATCGACCAGCATCTGGCACCATAACTGGCTCCCGAGAGGTGGCCTCATGAAGCCTTTTCCGCCTAGGGTTGCTGACCCTCCGATGATGGTGAGTGAGCTCATTGAGCCAACCATGGCATGCTGGAAAGAGGAAGTAGTCCGTCATGTATTTGTTCCAGCTGATGCGGAGGCTATATTGAAGATCCCCCTCTGTACAAGACAGGTTGATGATTTTTGGGCATGGTCGGGGGATCCGAAGGGGCGTTTCTCAGTAAAATCAGCTTATAAATTGATCCATAGGATGAAAATGGGAAGGGAAGACTGGCTAGAGGAGGCTGAGGGGATGGCCGATGGTGAGTCAAAAGGGTGGTCTTCTATTTGGGGCTTGCAGGTTCCTTCAAAACTGAGAGTCTTCACATGGCGGCTGGCTCGTCATTCACTCCCCACTGGTGATGTTTTGCATGATCGAAACATGTCAACATTGCATGTGTGTGCGTTATGTGGAGCGGAGGACAATTGGCGCCATTCCCTTATTGACTGCAATTACGCCAGGTGCGTGTGGGCTCTATCAAATGATGATATGGTGCAGCACATGTGTATGCATAGAGATGATCAGGCGAAGAGATGGCTCTTTTTGATGAGCGAATCACTTCCACAAGAGGAGTTTACTATGATGATTGTCACTCTATGGGCAATATGGGCAGCAAGGAGGAAAATTATTCATTAAGGTATCTACAAAACTCCATTCTCAACACATGGCTTTGTGACTAGCTACTTGGCGGACTTAAAGCAGATACAGAAACCTGTTGAAAAACCACCTACAGCTTCGAGAATCTGCCATTCTACCTGGCAGCCACCTCCTGATGATCATGTGAAAATCAATGTTGATGCGGCTGTACCACGCGCTGGTGGAAGGGGGGCTGTGGCTGCTGTCTGCCGCAATGCATCTGGTGAGTTTTTGGGAGCATCGGCAATTATCTTCAACAATATTGATGACCCAGAAGTTCTCGAGGTCCTAGCGACTAGGGAAGCATTGGCCCTTGCCGAAGACTTATATGAGCAGAAAGTCTTCATCGCTTCGGATTGTATGGTCGCAGTGGAGGCGATCAAAGGAGGAACGGCTGCAGTCTACGGAGCGGTGATACATGAAATAACAGATAGAGCTAGTTTTTTCTCTTCTTGTACCTTTAATCATGAGTTTCGGTCCTCGAATTTTGAGGCTCACAACCTCGCGAAGCATGCGTTAACGCTGGGGACCGGCCGCCATGTTTGGTTAGGCCACCCCGGCGATCTTTTGTTCGTCCCTGTAAACATTGTGACGGTTGAATAAAAGCTTGGCGAGTTTGTCTCAAAAAAAAACTACAAAAAGAGCGAGAAATAACATTTGTGATGCTTAACATGCTAGATTCCCTTCAACCACGCACCCCGTGAGCAAACCGACCGACCTATGTATGTTTTTCTTTCTGGTTCTGGAAAGATTCTATATTTTAGTATTTGTGATGCTTAACATCCTATATTTTATTATTAACCTTTTTATTTGTTTTAAGTAGCTGTTTTAGTGATTTCCTTTCGAAAACTATTTTCTTGTTTGTTTTTCTTTCTTTTTCTCTTATTTAAATTTTTAGTGAATGAATACTTTTATAACTAGTTAAATTTTCAAAATTTTCCAACATGCTTAAAATAGCTGAACAATTTTTAAAATTTTCTGAATATTTGTTATTTATAACTAAAAATGAATGAACAGTTCAAAATTGTGTGCATATTTTTAAATTCAATATAGAAAAATAATTAAATATTTTCAGTTATTTTATAATTAAATATATTTTTCCAATGAGAAACGTTTTTAAAATTTCATAAACATTTAATAAAATTCGTGAATATTTTTTGAAATAAAAAATATTAAAATCATTAACATTAAAAACATGAAACATAATTTGAAAACTCTTTCCAATTAAAAAAAGTGAATTAATCACAATTTCCCTCAAAGAATATGAAAACCAGCTCAACAAAGTTGATGCTGACCTTGCATGCATGAGCGCGTCGCCGCCTCATTGGCTGGGGTTCTGACATCCCTCTCTCATTGATACTCCCTCCGTTCCACAATATAATATCTATAGATTTTTGTGAAAGTTAAACTTTGCCAACTTGATCAAGTGTACAGAGAAAAATGTCTACATCTACAATACCAAACATGTACATTCTGAAAATATAACTTACGATGTATCCAATGATGTGCATTTGGTATTCTAGATGTACATACTTTTCTCTATAAATATGGTCAAAGTTTGTAATATCTGACTTTTGTAAAAATATATAGGCACTACATTATGGAACGAAGAGAGTACAAGACTTGCCATCCAAGACTCAGCATGTGGAAAGCTGGGCACACTGGACCTTGACTTGTTTGACCATGGCGCCTGAAGGATGTACGCTGCTGGGCCTGAGTAGTTAAACATGCAGCCGAATTCGAATAAACCCAAATGAATTCGGAACACTAACGCCCACACGTGTGGGCGTTTGCATCTCGTCCACACGCGTGGATCCGCGTCCGTTTGTGGGTGCACGAATTTTGGCATGATTATGGTGCCACGTAGGACTGAGCTAGTGTGTGGGCATTCACCCAGTCACCCACATGTTCGTTCACCACACGGAGGGGCTGGTGTGTGGGCGTTTAGAGAGACAGGCTTGATTTTCACACCACTAATTAAGCCACCTCCAATTGGAGAATATCAATAGACCAGACCACCACGAGTTTTGGCTGCCATGGTATTAATTCATTGGACGACGATAACTGCCGCATGTGTGAGCGTTAAAGGATCTGCCCACACGTTTTGTGTGGTGTCTAAGAGGATCAGCTCACACGTCTATGTGTGGGCAAAACAACTAGCGCCACACGTCTTTTTTCCCTTGCGGTCCCTCTCATACGACCTACCTCACGGTCCCGCACGCCCCGCGTGACAGTCACCGTGCGTTCCCGCAGTTGCCATGGTCCGAGCCCTCTTTAATGTCCGTTTAATTGCAGTTGCCATGTCGATGAGCTACAGTTAGCATGTCGGACAACTACAGTTGCCATGGTTGCTCAACTGCAGTTGTCATCTCTGGTCAAGTGCCAGATGCCATTTTGGACAACTGCAGCTGTTGCCTTGTATGGTCTGGTTTACTATAGTTGGCATGATTTGAAAACTTTAGAGGTTGCCACCTACTAACACTAAGCAGTTGCCATGTATGGTCTGGTTTACTCAGTTGCCATAATTTGAAAACCTTAGGAGATGCCACCTACTAACACTAGATAGTTGCCGTGTAGCGCTGCAAAGAGACATGGCAAAACAACATGTTCGGGTAAAAGAGAGAGTTGCCATCTGCTTACAAGCACACTAGGGCAGTTGCCATGTACCATGCAAAATACATGGCAACTGACATGTTCGGGTAAAAAAAAAGAGAGTTGTCATCTGCTACACTAGGACAGTTGCCATGTACACTGCAAAACGCATGTCAACTGGCAGCTTGGGTGTGGGAGAGGAGACGGGCGTGTGGGCGAGGTGGCAAATGCCCACACACCAGCCCTTGTGCATGAGTGAAAACTGGCGTGTGGGCGAATTGCTAAACGCCCACACACCGGCCCCTCCGTGTGGTGAAACGGACGTGTGAGCGATCGGGTGAATGCCCACACACCAGCCCAGTCCTACGTGGCACCATAATCATGTCAGGATTCGTGCACCCACAAACGGACGCGAATCCACGCGTGTAGGCGAGATGCAAACGCCCACACGTGTGGGTGAATGCCCACACACCAGTGTGTGTTCTTCGTGACACAATAATCATGCCAAGATTCGTGCATCCACAAACGGACGCGAATCCACGCGTGTGGGCGAGATGCAAACGCCCACACGTGTGGGTGAATGCCCACACACCAGCCAAGTCCTACATGGTACCATAATCATGCCAAGTTTTCCGTAAGAAGAATACTCGTGTGCTTCAATTTTTTTTTAAAAAGGAAGAAGACCCCGGCCTCTGCATCGACCAAGAGGAAGACAAGATCGGGACGGGGATGGCAGCCACCTGAGATAGACGCGCCCACGGCGGCGGTGTGTATGGACGGTGGCTCGCTCGCCGTGGTGCAAGAACACGTGCGAGAAGATCGGTGAGAGGACGGACGCGGCGGTGACCGCAGAGACACGTACCGCGGTATGCTCTTCTCTTCTTCTTTCTATTCTCAAAACACCAGATCGCATCAAGAGGAATCCAAGCAACAAACACCCGGCAAGAGGAATCCAAGCATCAATGGTATGGTCTTCGTCGAGCTCGTCGGGCCGTCTTACGGTGCAGCTCTCCCGTGCCAGCAACGTCTGACACACGCAGAGACACCTCAGCATCCTCATCCTCGCCATGGGAGGCGTCCTCTCGACACGCACCCCTTCATCACCAACATCATTCTCGCGTGCCACCTTCGACCCGGGTGAGGCTGGAGCACGCCAACGACGCAGTCCATCACGAGCTACGTCCACACGATGCCAGCACGTCCACATCGTCAAGCCGGCTCCACGAAAGACAAGGTGGTGGAGCTCGTCACCATGACTCCGCCCACTATCGACGTCGTCAAGCCGACGCCACGGAGGACGACGAACGGAGCTTGCCGCGGTGCCGCCCATCATGCCGGCGCAGTGGAGGACTGTCACGTGGCTTGCAGTTCACTTCGTTGCGCTGCACGGATGCCGCTGAAGACGAGGACACGAAGCTCTCCAAGATGATGCCCACAGTCAATACCGTGGAGGACGACGACACGGAGCTCGCTGAAATGACGCCCACCGTCGACGCTGTCGAGCCGGCGCCGCTCTATATGGTGCAGCCTGTCATCTACTTCATCGCGCAAGAGAGACGCCATTCAAGACCGAGACCTGGAGTGCATCATCCGACAATTCTCCAACTTTCATGGACGCCGCCCGAGGACCACCGTCAAGCCGGGGCCACGGACGCCGCCCGGCTTGCCTTTCTTTCGACATTGATGGGTGGTCGGAAGAAATCGACGATGCCCCAGGTACACATTCTTCCTGCATTTGTCCAGGTATATACTTTCGGTGTCATCTAAACAGTGCGTGCATGCATGGTACCCTTGTTTGTTTGTCCTGAAAGCTTACTGAGAGTAGGCCAATCATTAATGGTTACAAACAACAACGCATGTAAGTCAAATTTCTCCTGGTTGTCCTCATCCCACACACGTACACCTAGTCCATTCTACAGCTGTAAAAGTTCTTCAACTAATGGCCTTAGGTACACATCAATGTCGTTGCCGGGTTGCTTAGGGCCTTGGATGAGTACTGGCATCATAATGAACTTCCGCTTCATGCACAGCCAAGGAGGAAGGTTATAGATACATAGAGTCACGGGCTAAGTGTTGTGATTGCTGCTCTGCTCCCCAAAAGGATTAATGCCATCCGCGCTTAAACCAAACCATACGTTTCTTGCGTCACCTGCAAACTCCTCCCAATATGTTCTCTCGATTTTTCTCCACTGTGACCCGTCAGCGCGTGCTCTCAACTTTCCGTCTTTCTTATGGTCCTCTCCGTGTCATCGCATCAACTTGGCATGCTCTTTGTTTCTGAACAGACGTTTCAACCGTGGTATTATAGGAGCATACCACATTACCTTTGGCAGGAACCCTCTTCCTGGGACGCTCGCCGTCATTTGAGTTCACCTATAAGGCTTTTCCTAGGAGTGTTATCTTGTGTTTGCACAAAGGATCGAGGAACCATGTTTACAAATCTAACTTTGTGGTGATAATTTACTAGCATACTATTAAGACGAGGAAAAATAATCATGTGCTGGCCAAGCTAAGAGCTAGTTCAAGAGAGGAGAGGATGTATCAAACAAACTTCCAAGTCAGATTACAGTTTCCAGCAGCATATATAGATGACATGTCTCTTCCTTTTTAACTGAAAAGGAGTAAACTTAATTAGTTTGACCCGATTAACTAGTTATGTCGCCGGCTGCTCTATCGGCAAAGGCATTCTGCTCCCGTTGCAGACTTCAAGCTTCAAATTGGCACTGCAAGACCACTTGTCTGACAAAAGATAGCGAGCCCTTCAATTATCACCTGTCTGCTGTTGCAGCCGGTGCCAAAGCTCCGCGTCCTGTCGGGTAATATAACAACCGGTGGGGCTGAATGTCCCCCCGTCATTCTCGAAGAAAAATAGCAGAGGCTCTTCCAATATGACCAGATGAAAAACAGAACGTCAAGCAGCAATTTGCTGAAGAGCAGCTCAAGATGAGGATCCCACCAAGAAAACAAATTAAATGCTTCAGGTGTGCTCCTCGAACAATCGAGAAATACATGTACAGTGCAGGGGAAGGGCGAAATTGTTCATCTCCAGCACCGAGTCCAAAGCTAGCTACCACCTGGTTATAACAAGGTCTTCCGGGAGCACTTGGTATTGGGCTTGTTGATGTCCCTTGGTCTTGGGTGTACACGTGGCATCTGGTCCACTAACCTCCCAGTGTTCCCAATCCAACTCCATGCTGTCTAGCACCGGGACACCCTCGAGTAGCTTCAGCTTCCGACAATCGTTGATGTCCACTGTCCGCAGCTTGACGAGGCCGCTGATCCTCTTGAGCTCAGGGCAGGAGTACACATTGAGCTCCACAACGGAAGGGAAATTCTCCACATATTCTAGGAGCGAGAGATTCTCTAGCACAATGGTTCTCAGATTATGCCTGCGGTTAGTAGCAAGGCCAGGCGGAAGATGTGTGAGCTTGCAGTCAATGAGAGAGAGATCCTCCAGAGCTGGCATGGCTACGGCTTTGCTCTGCTCTTCCTCCTCCTCCCACTCCCATTCCTTCCATCCGGACAGACCGTTCAAATACAATTTTCTCAGATTTGGGAATGCGACACCCCTTGCTGCATCTTCATGGGTCTGGAACTCAGGCCCGACATGCTCGATGGATGGAGCATTCCAGATCCCTAGTTTTTCCAAACCGAGCATCCTGCACAAACCGTCGGGCAGTCGGGTGCAGTAGGTTATGTGTTGTAGGCCAATAATCTTCATGCTCTTAAAGGTTGTTGCCGCTGGGGACTGCAACCAATTTGGTAGTCGACGACCAAAATATCTTCTTATTCCTAATGTCTCCAATCTAGCAGGTGGAGGGCAGAGCTCATCAAATACAGACTCTATTCTCTCTTGCTGCTCCACACCAATTTCACGCACTTCATATTCCTCCTCTTTCTCATCCTTGTAGTAATTTAACTCCAAATATTCTAGACTCTTCTTGTTGCTCATATTGGCCCTTTTAGCAACTGAACTGCAAGGCACATTTTCTAGACCTTTGACAGAAAGACTTCTAAGATGTGAAAGAGCCCCCAACTCTTCTAAAGTGCACCAGTCCCCATCCATCTTCACTGGGAACCCATAAAGGGATCTTAAACTTGTTAGACCACCAAATCCTTTTGGTATAACTTCCACACTGGACCCAGCCAAGGAAAGATATCTTAAAGACCCTAGTTTTGTGATGCTGTCAGGAACCTTTTCCAACTTTGTACATTTCCAGAGCCCAATGTGCTCAAGAAACCTCATCTTATGGATGTCACCAGGAAGCCTAGATATGTTTGTATTGCAGAATGACATGTATCTTAGGTGTCTCAGCTCACACAATGAGTCCACTAACCAATCGGATTCCCCAGATCTTATATCCAATACCCGCAGACTAGCAAAATTTGCCAATGAACCACCAGCAGGTATAATATGACAGTCTATCAATAATGTCCTCAATCTTTCTTGCTTCTCTAGGATGCTAAACTCTAGTTTTGAATGAAATACAGAGAGACGGCGGAAATTTTGGTTTTCTGGAAGAAGATTTCTAATGTCAACTTTATCCTTGTTAACCACCGACGCTTCTTCTTTAGCCATAAATTGAGCAAACGAGCGGACAACATCATGCAAGGTGTACTTCCACATGTTCTCACTTGAATCATCAGGCTCTAGAAGATTCCTATCCTCCAACTCCCGATGATACTCACCCCCTATTTCTTCAAGATCAAGTTGGTCTGACCCTGACCTCTCATCATGCTGAACAAACCCTTCACTAATCCACATGCTAATAACTCTTTTCTTTGGAAAACCGGAACCCTTTGGCAGAAGTGAGTAATAAAGAAAGCATTGCTTCAATTCAGAAGATAAATCATCATAACTCAAGCTTACTGAGTAGTTTAGTTCATCTTGTGACTCCCATTCTTCTTTCCAGCCAACATTCTTGCGCAGAACAAACTCCCAGTCACGTTCCTTAGCGTCTCTTTTGCTTAAGAGTCCACCCATAACTTTAATGGCAAGTGGTAACCCATCACATTTTCTTACAATCTTCATTCCAATATCTATGAGCCCATCGAAATCACTTTCAACGCTAACCTGCCAACAATTTAGGACACCTTAGTAACAGTAATATCCACAGCCGCACTTGTACATTTCTGTATATACAAGAGTTTGCATTTTTTTTTATGATACACAACTTTAGATTTAAACATATACTCCCTCCCTCCCATAATATAAGACATTTTTCGACACTACACCAGTGCTAAAAACGCCTTACATTATGGGATGGATCATCAGATAGTAAGAACTCGTGTATGAATTACAGTTTTGCTAAATTGGGAAGAAAGATATATTTTTGCACTGAAAAGAAGAAACATAGTTTCAATCAAAACACCATGCCTGTGTAGTACTTCTAAAGAAAAATGTACGATAGTAAACAATTTAAATTATGTGGTGTCCGTAAATATGCCAAATACAACACATTTGTCAATGAAAATGGTAATATAAATTGTGTGGTGTCCGTATATATATTTTGCAAAATGTAGTTATAATTTTTTTTCAAAAGTAAGACTTGAAACATAGCTTTGCAGTTTCCCAAATGCAAAGCTTTGAAAGAACTTAAAAGTTAACTAACTAAACATTTTCCTATCTAAATTAAAAATTCAAGGCTAAATATTTATGCACAATTCTCCATACTTTTCTACTTAAATTTGATCTGACCGGTTATGGATTCATATCTTTACAGATAAAGGTTCTAATTTTCTTTGCAAGGTAGGACTTGTGTTTGTCTGAAATAGATAGTTGTGCATGCATAGTTCAAAATATCGTACATCACTTAAATTCTTATTAAGGTCTATGCTACTTCCATTATTTCTCATAGACTTGTGCAATACATTTATTGCAATATATGCTACCCAATGCCTTTTTTCTTTTCCATCGAACTTGGAAAAACATTTATGACATTATGTTTGGAACGCACTGACACTTTCAATGCGTAGTTATATTAGAATTTGTACCATTTACCTAGCAGTTAAGCAAATTTTGGCTCATATTCTCCTTATTTAGCAATAGATGATGTGCCGGCTCAGTCTCTTGGAGTTGCTCATAGGGTAGGTGTACGTATGTGCGTTCAGTGGCGGAGGCAACGCCTGGCCACCCTGGGCACTTGGCCGGGCTCTCGGCATACTTGTACGTTGCATGATTCCCTATCATGTGACCTCCTATATGCCGCTCTTTGCGTCAAATTGTAGGCTGAGTAAGGCGGTTATCCGTCTGGGCCAGCCAAAGCAAGCGAACGGGTACTATAGCGGGAGTCTGGATACCTAAAAAAGTAACGTTTTGTATGGATCGAACGCAGGACCTCCAGTTACTTAAGACCAGCTATTACCAGTTGAGATAACATTCCTATCAAAATATTAGATCATGCAAAACAATTAA
Organism: Secale cereale; assembly: GCA_902687465.1. NCBI lineage: Eukaryota > Viridiplantae > Streptophyta > Magnoliopsida > Poales > Poaceae > Secale > Secale cereale. The sequence goes on from LR738710.1 coordinate 945,672,663, forward strand.
GAACTAGAAGCATTGCAGATCTGAGTATTTTTAAAATTTCAAATGAAAAATATATATTTTTGAGAAAGAGGGGAATGTTTTATGAAACGTGAACCCTTTCTATATGTGTGAATTTTTTTTAAACAAAATATTTATGAAAAAAAGGAATATTTTTGAAAATACAGAACAATTTTTGAAACTCTGAGAAAAATGAATACGCGAACATTTTTTCAAAACTGTTTTTGAGATTCCATTTTTTTGGAAAATACAAACAAGTTTTGAAACTCTGGAACACAATTGAAAACAAAAATATTTTGTCAAAATGGAAAAATTTTATGAAACGAAACCAAATCAGAACGCAAACATTTTTTGACAACTTAGACTTTTTTTCCAAACTCCAAAAAAACATAGACAATTATTGAAAAATAATTCTTGAAACGGGAATATCTTTCAAGACTGCCAAACAAAATTTTATAATATGAACAATTTTTAAAATTTGAGAACAATTTTTGAAAACAAGAACATTTTTCGAATCTTCCGAACAAAATTTGGAAGCATGAACATTCTTTGAAATTAGCGAACAAGTTTCTTTGAGAAAAAAATTCTGGAAAATTTGTGAAAATTTTGAACGAAAAGAAAATGAACGAAAAAGAGAAAAGAAAAGGAAAGGAAATATAAAAAAGGAAATGAAGAAACGAATAGTAAAAAAACCATAAGAAAGCGAAAACCAGTAAAATTCGGTTTATGAACGTTCGAGAATGTTCGCAAAACCGGGAAAACCAAGGTGGAACCTTCCAGAATGTTCCCAAAATCGGATGTGGTGTACTTGTTAGCTTCTAAGATGCGCCGGCCTAGTTCCATTGCTAGCTTGATCAGGCTGTGCGAACGATCGACTACTTGACGCGGAATGCGTCAAATAGGAAAACCCCGTGGGCAAATCCACGTCCATTGTGGTTTGCCGTGTAGAATTTAGTTGGGCTAGCTTGGGTTTTCTGAGAGGTACACCTAGCAAGCTACCGAGCAACTTAGATATCCCGGGTTTGATTCATTGTGTGGTCCCTTTTTTACTCGATTTTTAGCAAATATTTGCGCTAGTGGGACGACCCGATTAGGCGAGACCCTTCAGGGAGAGAAGCTTCAATCTCGCTGAATGCTTGAAATAGTCCTCACGATTATTGTTCGCTAATCGCTCCACCTCCTTGTCTGGCGACTGTTCGGCTGTTAGTCTCACAGACCGCCAGGAGATGGACTCACTAGTCGAAAATTGGTCATTTGTATTCATAAGGGCATTTAGTCCCGTTTATGGAACCGAGACTAAAGTGTCGATACTAATGCCTCCCCCTTTAGTCCCGGTTCTTATACGAACCGGGACTAAAGGCCCTTCACGTGGTTGCTGGCTAGAGCTCCACCTTTAGTCTCGGTTGGTAACATCAACCTGGACTAAAGGTAATTTTATGATTTTTTTTAATTTTTTTGAAATCCCGATTTTCAAATTTTTGAATTATTTTACAATTTATTCTCTCATCACTGCTCAATTTAACCTCTAATCTCTATTCACCCCACCCCTCATCACTGCTCAATTTAACCTCTAATCTATATTCACCCATCATCATTCCAAATCATCTAACTTCCCGGCCGGTCACCCACCCCGGCTTTCAATTCTGCACTTGTTATTTTCGTGACAATAGTAAGATGTCAATCCTATAAACCTTCAGGAGTTTAGCTTGAGCATGAAGTCACACATTTCACTGTTTGAGTTTGAAACTAGTATTCTAAAAAACTATAATTATTTAGTAACGCTAATATTTCTTGAATAAGTAGTTTGACCATAGTTTGATCACAATTTGACCAGATTTGACCAAAATTCAAAAAAAATCTAAAATAATTATTTAGTAACACTTATATTCTTGAATAATTATTTAGTAACACTAATACTTCTTGAATAAGTAGTTTGACCAGATTTAACTAAAATTCAAAAAAACTGAAATTTGAGCATAACTTTTTTTCCTTTTTAGAATCTGAGGATTCTAAAAAATTGCAAATAGGCCGTAGGCCGTCCCCATCGAATGCGGATTTTCGTGCTGAACATTTTGATATATTATACGTTTTTTTTTCGACAATGTATGCAAAAGTTATAGCCGTTTTAATTTTTCATAACACTTTTTTTTTGCAAAACATGTCCAAATTTAAGTTTTTTAATTTTCCTAACTAGTAGATGTAGTAATATAACTACATCTCGAAGGATTTTACTTTTTGAAGTTTTTATCATTTTCTTTTGTTTTTTCCAAACTGAAATAGCGATCTAAGGGGGGTAGAGTTGAGAAATGGGCCCTTTAGTTTGATAAATATCCCATTTGAACCGGGACTAATGCTCACATTAGTCCCGGTTCGTAATGCAACCGGGACTAATGTGTATATTGAGCTGTGACCAGAGCCCTGTTTTCTACTAGTGACTGGCAGTGGCGAGCAGAGCTGGCTGGCCTTGGCCTGGGCGCGCGGCGAACGGCAGGCAGAGCGGACCCATCCTTTGGAAAGAAGGGACCGCTTGCATCCCCGTCTACCTGTGCGCTCCATTGTAATCCGATTTGGTAAAAAAAAACAAATAGTTCAATATATATTTATGTCGTATTGAGCTGAAATGCTTGTTATTTTTGCCGAGAACACATAAATGCATATTTTCACAATCCTCCATTGGATCATCTTATTACATTAGAGAGATGCTCTCATATTTATTTCATATTTTTTGAAAACTTTTAAACCGTTAAAAGTTTGGCGAGGCTAAACAAGTTCTGTAGCAAGCTATGGTAGACACAGTTTTACCTATATGTGTGTGTACGTGTGTATATATATACATACATACACATATACACATACATACATACATACATACATATATATAGAATGCATGCAATATATATGTGTGTGTACGTGTGTATATATATACATACATACACATATACACATACATACATACATACATACATTTTTATTAGAGATATTGCATACATATAGAATGCATGCAATATCTCTAATAAAAATGACTGCATTTTGGAAGTAAAAACATGGAAGAGAAACAGCTTAGTCCTAATTCACGGAATCACTATTCAAAGAGGAGGTCAAACGAGGGGCCTGTGGACAAGAATGCACGCTATAAATTAAGGAATTACTATGTACTAGTACTACTTGTCTACTCCCTCCGTCCCATAATGTAAGACGGTTTTTGATCTTTTTGTTAATAACAAACTTCACTAGTTTGACCTCCTTCTAGGGGGGACAAACATAACTAGCTTGACCATTGTATGGCAGTGTAATCTTTGGATCAACCTTATTTCTAGCATTTTTAGCATGACGAATATATTCACCTTTTAGTTTTTATTTCATCTGTATGTGCATCCTTATATATATGCTGAGTGTGAAGTCGTCTTGCTTTTATCATCTTGATGCAACTATATGAATCAATAAAAGCACCACTAAAAATCTTGTTTGGCATTTGCACTACAAATAATCTCTAGGAGCTATTTTTTTTAATTGATCTCTAGGAGCTATTATTTGGAATACTTACCTAGTTGGACCACTATACTACAAAAAAAACTGAGTATGAAACATCCATGGCAAATGGCAATTTAACCAAGGCGAAGTGTAGGCCGAGTGTCACTTATCGGGGACTCGGCTTATATGTAAGCTGAGTAAAACGCATTCACACCAGGCGAAGAAAGTGAAATCACGGCCGACAACACCTAACGGAGGTGCCACATAGCCAACGTCTAAGCCGAGTGGCTAGTAAGCCATGTGCCTCGTGCGGATACACGGTTTACATGTAAGCCACGAGGGCCACGTTAGTCGTGTGTCAACAGCAGCCACGTCTAGCTAGACTCCAAATTGCTCTCGTAAAGCTATGCGAGGGTATTGATAAAGTGTTCAAAAGGTGGTTTTGATAATTAAGTTCTACCCTAGATACATGTTGTCTTTATTAACATGTTGCTAATATTTTTTAAATCGATGTCTTATATATACGGTAAATAATTTTAATTTGTAATATGAAAATGGAACCATTTGATTTTCCATGAATAATAATAATTTTGTTAGCTACCACTCTTTTGTTAATCTGATGAGTTACTGACCTTTGACTGTGGTAGCTGTTTCTTTAGCAAGCGCCAAGCGTCTTCATCATCTAGTTTGTTGACATGCAGGATGGAAGCTCCCATGCTTCGAGCGACGTCTTCCTTTCTTGTGGTAACCAACACTCGGCTTCCTGGTTGTTGACGGCCGGCAATAAGAATGGGGACTCGGAGCATGTCATCCCATGCTTCTTGGTTCCACACATCATCCAGGACCAGCAGAAACTTGTTGTTTGATAGGGTGTCGGTGAGGGCCTGCACCAGCAAGGTCTCGTCGTCATTGCTCTCACCATGCTTGCCCCCGGCATGGGAGATGGCGGCCCTTAGAAGGTCCACCTTGGTGAACTGCTGAGTGACACTCAGCCATATCTTGATTTTGAACTCCTCCTTGATGGCCTCGCTTGCGAACACCTTCTTGGCGAGCGTGCTCTTGCCTATGCCGCCCTGCCCAACGATGGCCACCACCTTGACGATGCTATCATGGTCGTGGCGGTCGGTTGGAATTAGTTGTTGCACCAGATCCTCTGTATTCCTCTTGATCTGATCCCCCACGAGATCTGACTCGACAAACTGTGCGTTCTCACGCCTGGGGTGGGACGCCGAACTGGTCAGCGGCCTCCTCCGTTCCTCGTAGGAGCTAAGGTCAATGTTGAAGTTGAAGCCGGCGACACCATTGCGGATGGTGAGCAGCTCATCGTTGAGATTCTTGATGCGGCCGCCTACCTCGTTGGCAAATCCAGGGTTCTGCACGCAGAACAAGAAAGGTTGGAGGATACCCTGCAGCTTATCCCCCAGGCAGCCTAGAAATGGCAGCTTCTCCCGGAGCCGGAGGCATAAGCCGGTGGAGTGCTGCTTCTCCTCTCGGTCCATGGCCTCGAGCTGACAGAGATCAAGGATGTCTTCGGCCTCGTACATGGCATTCTTGAGGTTCGTGACCCATGCCTGCACGCTCTTGTCGGTGATGCGCCTCCTCTCGGCATCGGTGAGGAGGTTCCGGAGGTGTTCCACATTGCCTTGCAGCTTGTTGATCTCCTGGGAAACGCCAAGCAGCATGCGAATCTTGTCTTGTCCCATGTCCATGATGTTGTTCATCACACGGGCTGCCAAAGCATCAAGGACAGCAGCCATGGCTTCCTTTCTGCATATAATACACCACACCAACCAGTTAATCATAAGTAATGTACATATTAGTATGCAAATGAGAACATATTCGTACGTACATACGTATGCTGATTAATTACGCACAGTGCAAGTAGAAGGTAGAGATGGACCGACGCAGCTGACACAAATAATCATCAACTAACTAAAGGATAAACATTCGTGCAAATAAACATGTTTTGGCGCGAGAGGGGATCCGGCAAACGGTGGCTAATTTTTTTTAAATAATACATTTTATTTAGTAAATTTCATAACTAGTACGTGGCTAGGCGTATTTTCAAAAATATGACCCAATCGGTCAGCAGCAGGCCGACTAGGCCTAGTCGGCCTGCTGCTGGCCGATTAGGACCTTATCGGCCTGCTGCTGGCCGATTAGGACCTTATCGGCCTGCTGCTAGCCGATAGGCCTGTCGGCCACAGCAGTCGGCCTTGCTGCTGGCCGACAGGACCCTATTGGCCTGCTGCTGGCCGACAGGACCTTATTGGCCTGCTGCTGGCCGATAGGACCTTATGCATGCAGTAGGCCAGCAGCTAGCCAATAGGGTCCTGTCGGCCAGCAACAGGCCAATAAGGTCCTATCGGCCAGCAGCAGGCCAATAAGGTCCTGTCGGCCAGCAGCAAGGCCGACTGCTATGGCCGACAGGCCTATCGGCTAGCAGCAGGCCGATAAGGTCCTAATCGGCCAGCAGCAGGCCGATAAGGTCCTAATCGGCCAGCAGCAGGCCGACTAGGCCTAGTCGGCCTGCTGCTGGCCGATTGGGTCATATTTTTGAAAATACGCCTAGCCACGTACTAGTTATGAAATTTACTAAATAAAATGTATTATTTAAAAAAAATTAGCCAAACGGTGGCGGTAGTGGTGGAACAGTGGATGTGCGGTGGGTGGTGGAGGCGCGGGAGGGCAGTGGTGTGTGAGAAGATGGATGGCAGGCGCGAGCACCCCTAATCACAACAGGGTTACTTGTGGGTGGCCTACTAATATTCAACTAATTTGCAAGTAAGTACTCCCTCCGTCCTAAAATTCGTGTCTAACATTTGTCTAGATACAGATGTATCTAACACTAAAACATAACTAGATACATCCATATTTAGACAAATCTAAGACAAGAATTTTGGGACGGAGGGAGTATATGGTTTGGCGTGGATCTATAGGCCGGCCGGATGACGACACTTAATTAAGTATGTATGTTTAATTAGTGCAAACTGCAGAGGCTCCAACCCAGGGTCTCTCTCAAATTTACTAGACTAATTTGCAATAATCAAGAATCATACCTATTCTTGGCTACACGCCTAATTGATGATGAAAACAATAAAATTAGCTACAAAGTTTCAGCAAGAGTATACAAAGGATCAAAATTGGAACTCACAAGGAGAAGTGCTCACGCAATCACCGGTTGTTGACGCTTGAGTCTAAGATGGTGTGAACCTTCCTTGCCTTCCTATCGGCTACCTTTCCTGCCTTCTGCTCCTGCCGTCCTCCTTTTTATTGATCTGATCACTAGACCTAGCCGCAGTAGGAAGACATGAAGGAAAGGGGCGCTTCGATATGAGCAGCTTCGAGAGAATGAGCGAGAGGATCAATGGGTTCTTTCCAGAGAAGACGAGACACGAGAGTGCAATGTTTAGGTGGTCATCTTCTTCGCCAGTAGGAAACGTATGTACATATAATCAACTGACAAGGAGAGAAGAGAAGAGAAGAGATTAGATGGGAAGGCAGAGCAGAGCCGAGCTGATGAGTAAAGTATTAGATGCTGCTCCTCTTTTCTTCATGCACGCACGCACGCACACGATTCATTTCTCTGCTCATGAGTAAAGTATCAGATGCATGTCCTGCTCTGCCCGCAAGATGTCAGGATTCCATCAGGAAGTACTCCACAAGGTAACGTATTCATCACTGCTTTAATAATGTATGTATGCAAACTATAGCTGGATTGGTTTTGAATTTCAGTTTCAATTCAGTGATTTCGGTTTTCCTTTCACCAAAGAACAGAAATTTCCACACTGAGATTCAACCAAATATTTTCAACTTGAAAAAATATGCTTTGAATTTGTATGTTCTACCGAAATCGCCGAAAGGCAACTATTTCAGCATGTACCGAAACTAATGAAATTTTATCGAAATTACACTCAAAGTGAGAACCACCCAACCAACGCAGATTATTTCTCCTCTGAGGTTGAAATAAATGGGAGGGAGTGACTAGCAAGGCCAGAAGACAAGAGAAGACAAGAGTAAAGGAAATAGTACGTACGTAGATGGATTGAATGGGAAGGTAAAGTATATTAGATCCATGATGACATGTTTCTTTTGCCATTTCCTCTTTTCTTTGGGCAGGCAGGCACGCACGCACGCGATTCCTTTCCCTTGTTCACTCCTTCATGAATGGCACCTTGTGGAGTATGATCGGCACATACGCATAAGGCATTTGGTTTGTCCAGTATGAATTCCTTGTAATATGATTCGTTTGCCATTCTTATAAAATTATTTACACAAATCATCTTCCTAGTGAGAAGCCATGGCACCACATTTGGTCCACATCTTCATACCACACTGAAACGTAACCCCCTTGTATTGTATCACCACTCCAGTCCAGGTAACTTTCTTTTACTTTCAGAGGTCTAGATATAACATTCGGTCGGTGTGACATCAACTTGTCAACCCTAGCCGCGTCCGTCTCAGGCACCATCTCCATGGCCATGTGTTGTCGGAACTCGGACGTGGATGCGCCCAGCTGGAGCTCGGCACCATCCTTGTTTTCCACCGTAATCCCTGCAGGGTTCCACCGCAGGGCCCGAGCTTCGGCTGCAAGCGCGTCGGCCTGTGCGCGCCACTGGTCGCACCACGCGGCCTGGCTTCGAAGCTCGGACACCAGCGCGTCCTCGCCGGGCCTTGTGGCGAACACGTCGGCATCGTGCCAGAGATCCCCCCGTCCTCCTCCATCTCGCGGGCGAGCTTGACGACGGTTTGCTCGATGTAGTCCACCCGGTCCAGCAGCTGCAGCGCCCTGCTCACCTCGGACTGCATGCTTCTTCTAAGGGAGGCCTCCACCTGCATGCGGATCGACGATGTCGTCGTGTACCAGGGACCTGATATGCTCGTGCACGCACGACCACCGCCGCCATGGCACGCATGACCTGATATCCTAGTATTTCCTTGTTTCTCTGATGAGGGAGTACAAGATCTAACTATATATAGACGTACGCCCAGAAATCCGATTCCTACGTATGCTTGTCAGTTTTTTTGTGTCAATTCCTATCTGTAAACCTAGCCCAAGCCCAAGCCCTGTTAGCTCTAATCTTGATTTAGTTTTTTGCATGTTTATTTCATTTGCATATAGCTAGTTGTGTTCCTGTAGTTCCCGCGAAGACATGGAAGGCGAGATGCTGGAGCGACCGTGCCACGCGGTAAGTCCGGTGAGATGCCGTTGGTGGTGTGACTTTGCCGAAGTGCATGCTGAAACTTAGGATATTATCTAGTAGTTAGTGAGTTAGTTAGTTGAGTGCATGCATTATTTGTTAGCTGCTTAGCCGGGCCGTGAGTTAGTGGCCGTTGTGGTGAGAGTGCATGTAGGCAGTGGGTTAGTGGGCAAGTGTGGCGTCCAGAATTTGTGTTGGTGCATGGGACGAAGTGCCCACATCTCTTGTATAAATATTGCACGTGAGTTAACAAAGAAAAAAGCCGGAGGGCTCAGAAAAGATGTTACACTTGTGATTGCCAAGGAAGTGCCTCACGGCAAAGCTGGGTGGTTTTCTTCCTTGGTACATGCGTGTGTGTGTGTGTTTCCCTGGTGTGTGTGTGTCGTCGTGTTCATCGGAGTATTCTTGCGAGGAACCATGAAAGAAAGAAGGGATAGTTGTGTGAGATAGAGGAAGAAGAAAAGCGGCGCGGCCAGGAGAGGCGACGCCAACAATTGGCATCAGAGCCTTGTTGATCCGAGGCGACGGTGGCGGCGCGGCGGACTCCATGTGAGGGGGACGTCGACAGCGCAAGGTGGACGCCGTTGGCGGCGCGATGCTGCTAGCGGCCCATGCGTGAGCTGCGTCACGAGCGATGGAGAGAGTGTGCTGCCCGGTAAGTTGCGGCGCCGGCGGCAAGGTGGTGATGGCCATGGAGCGAAGGCCATTGCCAGGAGGAGTTCCATGTCCGAGCCGTCGACAAGGTGCGTCATCGTCGACAACATGGAGGCGAGTCACCAGCGAGTTGCGTCACCGGTGGCGAACATGAAGACGAGTCACCGGCGAGTTGCGGCACCGGTGGCAACGAGGTGATCACCATGGAGCGGAGGCCATTGCCACGACGAGTTCCATGTTCGCCTCACATATATTTACTAATATATGTGAATTTATAGGCGGAAGAAGTAGGTCAGGGGAGGCACGATGAGCCCACAGGCGTGCCCTCCACCCTTGTGGCCGCCTCGCAGATCCCCTAGCGTGTACTCAAAGTCCATCTGATGTCTTCTGGTCTAAGAAAAATCTCCGTAAAGTTTCGTTCCGCTTGGACTGCGTTTGATATTCATTTTCTGCGAAACTAAAAAACAAGGAAAAATAGAAACTGGCATTTGGCTTTGGGTTAATAGGTTAGTCCCAAAAAACATATAAAATAACATATAAATGCATTTAAAATATCCAAGATGGATAATATCATAACATGGAATAATAAAAAAAAATTACAGATTATGTTGAAATGCGACACCCCTTACTTCATCATGGGTCTCCATGGCTCAGTTCTTCCAAACCGTGGATCCTGCACAAACCATCGGATAGTCGGGTGCAGTAGAGTATGTCCAGAAGCCATCGGGTAGTCGGTATGCCACAACGCGCCTGGACGGCTACGCAGAAGAAGGCAATTCGCCATGCAACATGCGCGTGTGTATGGATCTCCAGGCGCACTAGATTGATGGCTTTTGTCGGTGGCTTCTAGCCTTTGCGGACGCGAAGACTCGGTTTCCGTCGGCCAGCGGTGATCCACACGACTAAGAGCATCTCCAGCCGCGTCCTAAGAAGGCCTTCTTAGACGATTTTTTCGCACCGGCGTCGAAAAACAGCTCTGTCGCGTCTCAGGTGCCTGATTTTCGCCGGCCTGAATAAAAACAGCGCCGGCGGACCCAGGCCGAACCCGTCGCGCTGAGGGCGCCGGGGCGAACTGTTTTGGCGCGAAAAAGCCGCGGGCCAGCCGCGTCAGCGACACGACGGCTCGTCTTCCCCCAACTACCTCGGTTCCCGCGGGGAATCAATGGCAAGGATGCCGCCGGTCAGCCTTGCCATTGATTCCTCACAAGCGGCGCGTCACGGGACGGCGCGCCGACGCCTCCTCTCCCTCGCACGTGTACACACGGGCGCGGAGCGGCTATATAGCCGGCGGCCTCACTCGTCTGTGCCCACACCAGCCTCGCCCCCTCGCCGCCACCCAGCCCCTTCCTCTCCGTCTACCTCTCCCGAGCGCCGCCGCCAAGCCCCTCGCTCTCCCTCTCTACCTCTCCCGAGCGCGTCGCCATGGCAGTGCGTTTCCCCGGAGACGAGGCGGCGGCCAACGACTTCGGCCGCCATTCGCTCCGCGAACAGGAGTCCTGGCTCCTGTTCCAGGCGAACATCCCGGCGCCGCCGGACATGCGCGCCGGGCCGACAGGGTGGAGACTCAGCAACGGGGGAGTGCCCATTCCCCCGTTGCCCGACGCCGTGGCGAAGCCAAAATACTTCGCCGAGGAGGTCGAGGTCGTGCGCGCCTCCCTCATCGACGCCGAGCTCTCCCTCCCCCAGTACGCTGCCGACAACCACGCGGCATGGGCGGCGTACTTCGAGCGCCGACAGCAGCAACGCTTGGCGTGCACCAACGACGCGCCGGTGGTCGGCGGCGTGAAGAACAGCGAGGGGCGCCACCTGTGATGGGGCGTCCCCGGCCACACACTCGAGGGCGTGCTGACGTACCTCGACGGCGGCAACGACCCGCCATTGGCGTACCCGGCGAGGGTGGCCGCCCCGGCGCAGCACTGACGCGACGGGCCATGGGCGCCACGGAGGTTCGGGTCCTCCTCCTCTTCTTCCTCCTCGTGATCTTCATCGCACTCCTCCGGCACTCCGGCCCTGCTCGGCGTCAAGGCCGAGCCCACGGCGGAGACGCCGCTCGGCCGGCGCACTCGCAGCGCCGGCATCGTCATCAACGAGGGTGGCCGGCGCGCCTCCTCGTCGGCTCCTCCTCCGCGCTTAGTCAAGCCAAAGCCGGAGCCGGGGTTCGCGCCGGTGAAGACGGAGCCGGGGCTGGCGCCGGTTAAGAAGGAGCCGGCCGCGCCGGTGAAGACGGAGCTCGACGACGACGACACGGCCCTGGAATGGGCGCGCAGGGACTCCATAGCGATGAAGAAGGAGCGACGGGAGAAGGAGAAGGAGCGCCAGTGCGCCGCCCTGCGCCGCTTCGCGGAGCGCCGACGCGGCCGCGACGAAGGCGGAGTCGTCGTCATCTACGACAGCTACGGCGACGACGACGACGCGCCGCCACCAGTCTGCCATGGCGACGCCGGGCAGGGGTCCAGCAGGGGCGCCCGCGTCAAGGAGGAGAAGGCCGACGACGATGATGGCGGCGACCACTTCAGCCAGCTTTTTTTAGATTAGTTTAATGAAAATCCGCGAACTTCGTCTAAATTTATCGTGTTTGGCCGAAATTTAATGTGGTTTTAGCCGAGCTTCGCCGAACTGTGCTACACTTTTTTTAAGCACGCCTGGGGGCGGCCCTGGGGCCGGCGGCTGGGGACCAACTCGCCCCCAGGCCCAATTTTTGCGCCGGCTCACCCCCAGGCGGCACTTTTAGGCGCCCCCTGGGGGGCCAACGGCTGGAGATGCTCTAAGACGCTCTATGCTTGGAGGCAGCCTACGACGCTATATAAGGTCGGCGATTCTGATCTGGTCGTCCAAGTGGAGTAAGTGCAAACTATGATCTTCGCATGAAGTCACCATTCTACCTATGATCAGTCCTCTTTGATCTGGCCATCGACGAGTTCCGGACTTCTCCTTTGAAGGAAACCAAGGACTGGCGTATATGGCGCTCTTTGGACACCTTGTTTGGATTGGGGCCGGTCGTGTGCACCCGCAATATCAGCATAACCAGCTTCACTGGGGGTATCACGAAGCTCTGTTTTTGTTGACACTTTGGGACATGTCTGCATCAAGATTTTCAAGGGATCAACACATGCGGAGAATGTCATGGCGTGATTGGAGGACCTGCAAGCGGTGATGGCGGGTCATGGAGGCGATGAAGACTTTGCTTCACAGGCAGGTGTTCGGACTTGGCTTGCGGGATATGTTTCCGTTCAGACCGGGCAAGAGTTTCTGTGAGCCTGGTGGTACATGACTTATAGTAGTAGCGTCCGCAAGTGGGGGCGACAGTACTGGAGGACTTATTGTTGGTGGTGCTCCTTGGAGTAGCGAGTCATGATTTTCAGGGTGAAAACTCAAGGTCTGGCCTTTATTGGTTGTGCCTGACAGTGGCCTTGTTGAAGGCATTGTTTTTGAGAACGCGGTCTTTCTTCAGGGTGAAAACCTACGAACTTTGTTCCGGCAACGATAATGCTTGTGGATTGTTTCCTTCTTGAAGGCGTTGCTTTTGGAGAACCTTCTCTATAGTCCGAGTGATATCTTTGACTACGGGTGATTGATCACCGCGGCAGGGTCATTTTTTTTCTCCTTTTCTCTTTTTATTTTATTTTTGCCTGTGTTCATCCTGGATGCTTTTAAGCATCTTGTTGGTGCAGAGACCGGGTGTAATTGGTATCTACTTAATATTAATATATTCCTCTTTCAAAAAAAAATATCCAAACATGACGACCTGATCTAGAGAATTTGGTTAACCTATCGGCATCGCTATTACAAGCTCGGCCTTCAAACAATTGAACATGGCAGCTCTACTTCTGATTTCATCGTGTATATGTATAGTTTTTTGTTGTTGAGGGCTGTGTATATGTATAGATGATTTGATCGTGTGGAAGTGGGCTGGCACAGTGGATCTACTGGGCTGGGCCTGTCTCTTCTTTTCTTCCGGTTCTGCCCCCAAGAGAAACCTCTGCTTCTTCTAAAAAAAAAAAAAGAGAAACCTCTGCTCTCCGGCCGCCGCCGTCTTTTTTTTAGCATCAGTACAGACGCAAACGCTCATATGCACGAGCATACACTTACCCCTATAAACATACACACGCACACTCTACCCCTATGAGCATCTCCGAGAGACGTCTCCTTATCCACACCCAAGCCGGCATGAAAGTATACATATCTGAATAACCCGCCAATGGGCTCACATACATACATATCTGAATACCCACAAGCCGGCACGTATACATACATAAATATGTTTGCCGAATGTTTTGCCGAGTGCATGCAACACCAGGCAAAGCGCATGCGACTAGATGGCACTTCATTTCTTCACGTGATATTTCTACTAAAATATACAGTAGTTATTTGTTTTCCAGGTACACATTTTTACAGTTAGCAAATACAGTATACCCGTGGAGAAGAACTCGGCAAAGTTAACAATGCTAACCAGCTCCTAGCCGAGTCCCCCGCAAAAAAAA
>LR738710.1:945721500-945736544 GCA_902687465.1 Secale cereale
CTGGATCTGGGGCAGCGGTGCCGACAGGTGTGGCGTCGCCGGCTTCGGCATGCAGTGGCGCGGACGCGGGTTGGCTGTTCTCGGCCGTGCGGATGGCGAGATCCCCGAAGAATGCGGGCCTGCGTGTGGCAGCAGCATCAGATCTGGCCGTCCGCACTGCCCTTCTTCTCTAGTGAACTCCTGCCCCCCCCCCCCCAAAATCCGACCTGCCTCGTCGTGGGGTTCCAGTCTTCTTCGGGTGGGAGCGGGTGTTAAGGATGCAGGACCGAGGGAAACCCCTAGCCAGCCGTGCCGGCTACGACGGCGGCGACGCCCGCGGGTGCCGCTCACCTTCCTGGAGGCGTCGTTCCGGTCTTGGCCCCCATCTCCTTCCCCTTTGTCTCCCGGGTGAAATCCTCAACATTATTGGGCAGCGGCGACGCCCATGGCGCCGTAACCTTCTTGAAGGCACTGTTTTGGGAACAAAGATGGGTTGTGGGCTTCGTTGTGGTGTAGGTGGCGTGTCTCCAGCGGTGGCAGTGTCTCCCCTGGGTGGGGTCAAGTTGTGTTGGTGCTCTCCGTTGGGCTACAATGTGTTCCTCTGGTGCATGTGGATCTTTCGGGACGGGAGGGGATAGGGTTCACCTGCTCCGATGGCCGCACTATAGCTCATCGAGCGAGCCGAAGCTCCCATTTTGGTCTTGGCTCTTGTTGTTGCCCAATTGTGCATTCTAACCGCTCACCCTCTTTCAAGCTAGAACCATGGTATCCGGTGTTCCTCTGCTCTAGGTGAGTCATCGTCGGCATGTCGCGAACGCCTGCTTCCGCCCAAGTGGTTTCCTTCTATGCCATCCATCCAGGTTCTAGGGTGAGCATGTCCATCGTTCAACGGTGCGGCGCCTTCGAGCCAGGCGAGGAAGCAGGGGCGTTCTTTGACGATGGATCTGAATGGATGTGTCTTCTTCAAGCCCAGGTGTTTTGGCAACGGAGTGCCTTGCATCGTCGTCGGTGCACTCTCCTGCCCGGGTATTGCTTTCGCCTTGGTTCTCGGCGTGCAAGAGGTCCAAGGCATCTCCAAGCTATATGCTCTATGCCGATCTTCTAACTAGCTTGTAGTATGTGCATTGTGAGCTGCTCCCGGCGCCCTTGTATCTTTGCCATTTTTCGTCCTTTTCTTCAGTGGCGTAGCTAGGGGGTGTCCAGGGTGGTCCATGGACCATCCTGGAATTTCCCTATAGCTTGTATATAGTGTAGTAAAAAAATATTTCTTTGAAAATAAATAAACTTATGCACATATTTCTATTGATGGACCATCCGGACTTATTGGGCTAGCTGCTTTTCTTTAGAGGTTGAGTGCTGTAATATGGAACTGTAATCCTGGCCGGTTGATGGCTTTGTTAATTCAAAGCCGGGCTATTCTTGAGCCTTCGTTCTAAAAAACCTTTTGTTCACATATGTCATTCCATTTTCTTGATACATTTCAATACCCGAATCTAGATAATATTGGTATCACTGTAATCAATACTTTGATCACTATACTTTTATCCTAGTTAGTGGTATTGTTCTCTTTACTTGTATTCGTAATCTCGTATCCCTATGATATTAGTCACAAGTGTTCGGACCATGATGATAATCCAGTTAAAGTGTAGGAGGGGCAAATCCCATTCTTAAACTATCGATACAGAGACATACAATTCCGGTATACTCGAAAGTTACTTTTATTATCAACCAGTTAAAGTGTGAACTTTGGCAATCCCATTATTATTCTCCATTATCCCCTAATTATCTTACACACTGCTAGTCATTAAGGGTGTGACCTTAGATGCTCTATAATACGCGGACATGTCCGTAACACCTTCTAGTCAATCATTATTAGCAGGATCTTGACACCCATAATAATTCCGTCATACCAACGAAGATCTTTATCAAGTGAACCTTTTTGTTACCACATAAACTTCCTTATGCTACGTGATACATTAAAAAATCGGAGGCTATGTTTTAACGTGTGTGTGTGAGTTGATGTTGGTTGTGTGCATCCTAACTATGCAGAAACCGGGTGTGTGCTCATGGTGTTATGTATCTTCTTGATGCTTTATTTTGAGTTAATAAAATCCATCCTTTGTCGAAAAATCGAAAAATCTGAGGCGAGACTTTTATGGTATCCCTATGAGATCAGCACTTTGATCACCATACCTAGTTATTCTTGTTGTCGGTCTGTACTCTTTTCTCGTTTCCGTATTTCGATGTCACTATGACTAATAGCTTAGTCAATATGCTTGGCCAAGCAATGACGGGCATTATAATACAGAGTGGTCCTAGAGTGTACCTCTCATTTCCAGAGGAGAAAATGTCAGCAACAAGAAGGAAGCAATGATGGACATATCGAATACCGCAACATACTTCTCCGGTATACCTGAAAGTAATCATGTGTCATATATTATCACATCCACTTGACGTACACATGTTCATACATAAAAAACTTAGATTTGGCCGCCTGTGGTGGGGCGTCCTCGCGCACCTCGAGGACGGCAACGACCCGCCGTTCGAGTACCCGACCGCTCGGAGCGGCGAGGAGGATGATGGGTTGGTCATCCTCCTCTTCCTCCTCCTCCTCCCGATCCTCCTCTCACTCCTCCGACGCACCGGCGTTGGTCAGCATCAAGCCAGAGTCGGCCGAGACGCCGCTCGGTAGGTGCACCCGCGGCGCCGGCCTCGTCATCAACGACGGCGGCCGTGGCTCCTCCTCCTCGGCCCCTCCTCGCCTCGTCAAGCCGAAGAAGGAGCCAGGGCTGGCGATGGTGAAGCCGAAGCCGGGGCTCGCCGCCGTGAAGCCAGAGCCTGCTCTCGCCGAGGAGGTCGACGAAGAAGAGGCCGTCTTGAATTGGGCGCGCGAGGACTACGTGTGCATGAAGCTGGACCGCCAGTGCCGCGCCCTAGAGGAGATCGCCGAACACCGCCGTCGTGAAGCAGCGCGCCGGGGCGAGGGGTCTAGCAGCGGCGCCGGCCGTGTCAAGGAGGAGAAGCAGGAGGACGACGCCGGCGACGACTACGCCCTGCTTAGCGCCTACTTCGGCCCGTAGTTTAGGGTTTTTTTCCGTCCATTTTATTCGTGTAAAAAACGTCTAAATTTCGCCAACGTGTTTGTTGAAATTTGGTCGTGTTTGCTGAAATTTGGCCGAACTGTGGGGACATCTGGGGCCCGACCTGAGGGCGACGGCTGAGGACGTGCTCGCCCCCAGGCCGAAAAAAACGCCGGCTCGCCCCCAAGCGATGATTATCGACGCGTCTTGTGAGCGCAACGGCCGAAGATGCTCTTATTCGGCACCTCACCATAGAAATAGGATGCGAGGCCCTTGGTCCTGCTAAAGGGTTCATGGAAGAAAACAACAGAGAGGAGCTCAGTCACAGGTGATGATGACTCCGGCAAGCAGCGCTGAGCTGCAGAAGATGCATGGCGCCGATCGCACCAAGGCAGAAGCACTGGAACACGAAACAACAGGTAGTAGCTTGCCTGGCCAAGTTCGAACTGTCGGGCTTTTGCCTGCATCGTCTTGCTGAAATTAAACTCTTGATTCGCAAGGGTCTGTTGCAAAAGTAAGAAAATTGGGTGAACACTTATGGATTTGAAATCCGCAAGTCTAGATGTTTCACCCTTGTCTTCAGGGACATACATGAACTTAGATAATTTAGTAGAGATATTTGGAGTAGTTTTTATAGCGGAAAGAGCAGAACCCACATTAGTGATAACATCCTCAAGTTTATTGATTCTAGTAGAATCCTGATCTAGCTTTTCTTTAACTATGGGCTCTTTTTCCTTAAGATTTTTTAGAACAACTCCTACCTTGGATCCATATTGGGTGATTTCATTATGAATTTTTCTATCCAAGTTCTCTACCAGTTCTACCGTAGAAGCTTTATTTTCAATGATTTCTAACCTTTGCATAACATGCTCCAAAGTTAAAACGATCCCATTAAACATAAGAGGTGGTGAGCCAAATAATACTACATGCATGCATTCGTGCCATCCCTGTTAAAAAGGTACTAGGTCCTGACATTGATTTGACTAAAAATCAGAAATACAAGAGATGCCTTGCACTAAATATTTCATATAAACATGCATATGACCCCAGAACTTTACATATGTCAACATCTCATGGTGGCAAGTCCACCGCTAGCTACCGGAACCGGTGAAAATGACTTTGCGGCGCGCGAGGTGGGATTCGAACGATGGATCTCCTGTTAGTGCACTAATCTTAATAGCCAGGACAACTACAGAGTTTTGTTGAGAAATACATAGCGCGACGTATAGAGAAGTATGAGCAGCAGCGCAAAGTGAACATTACTTTAGAAATTGCAACAAAAAAATCAAGTTTCTATGACGTTTTGGAAATTAATGAATTTTGAGAACAATTTGAAAATTTTGGAACATCTTATGAAACTGCAAAATAAAATTTATAATTTTCGCACATTTTTCAATAAAACAAAGTTTTTTGAATTCGTACAAAAAACTTGAAAATGTACATCTTTTAAAATTCTAAACAAAAAATCTAAAACGCTAACATTTTTGGAATTTTCAGAACATTTTAAAAAACACAAAAAAAATAATTAATTCCAGCACATTTTGCTGAAATCACGAACTTATTTGAACTGGTGCAATTTATTTGAAAACTGGAACAGATTGTGAAATCCCGAACATTTTTTTAAAACCGATTTTTTTTGAAATGGTGAACAAATATTTAAAACAGCAAAAAAAATCAAATCCAGAACAAAATTTTGAATCTAGCTGCAGTTTAAATATCCCTAACAATTTTGAAAATACCTACAATTTTTATATATGTGAAAAAATGTAAATGGAATCATTTTACTATAACTTTGAAAATAACCTAAAACATGAATAAATTTTGTAAAGCACGAACAATTTTTTGAAAATTTGAACATTTTTTGTAAAATTGCAAACAATTTTCAAAGTATTGAACAAATTTTGGAAACACAAAAAAATTCGAACATTGGAATTTTTTTTCCTAAATTGTGTAACTAAACGAAATGAAAAAGAAAGAAAAAAAGAAAAACCGGTTGAGGAACCTTGTAGAAATTTCCCTAAACCAGTAAAAACTGGGTGGGAAGCTCTAGAAGGTTCCCGAAACCGGATGCGTACTGCAGGAGATGGGCCGGCCCCTGTGCGTTTGGTCGACATTTTGACGCAGAGAGCGTCAAATAGGATTTCACGATTATTGGTGCCGCGTTGAGCCCGTCGAAGTTTTTTTTTTTTGTTGTTGAGAGAGAGAGCGAAGGTCCATGGTAAACACGTGAAATAGCAACAGAAGAATACATGGTACCGTTCAGACTTCCATTATAAATGCTCCACAGAGCATGGCATATGATATACTCCCTTCGTCCGGAAATACTTGTCATCAAAATGAATTAAAGAGGTTGTATCTAGATGTATTTTAGTTCTAGATACATCCTTTTTTGTCCATTTTGTTGACAAGTATTTTTTGGACGGAGGGAGTAGTAGAAACAATCGCACTTGTAACTGAGATCAGAACAAAAAGAAGAAGAGACAGTTCTAATGACAGTTGGTTGAATTGAGCAAAATTGAGAGCAACTGTTGGTTCATGCACAAGTAAACTTTAAGCAAGCAGAACTGAGACATGCAAAATGCAGGAATATTCTCTGACAAAAATTTGAGAGCAATTTTCATTTAAAAACGAACTTGTCTGAACATGCCAAAAAATATATATATGATTTTCTCTGAACATGTACTTGTCTGAACATGCAGCTACCTGAGCTTGCCCAAACATGTTGTCAAGGAACAAAAATTTCTGAACTGGATGATTTACAAACTACGTACTAAATTTCAGCACAAATCGATTGATTCCTCGTGCGTTGAGTAAATTTATAGAGCTTTTCTTAATAATACGTACGCGTACATTATATAGAGAGCTGAAAGCTGCAAAGGTACTGTGATTTGTTTTGTGATTCAACAGCAGGAGCACTGACACTGACTGGTTCATATACAGCAACACAAAAGCGAGAAATAAAACAAGCTGCCACCTAGAGTAGATATCATCACTTTGTCCAACAAGAAACGTTTCCATTGTCGGTCCACAAGATGGATCATAGATTAGCTAGCGTAGCGTGAATGAAATTGAAATCAACAGCAGCCGCTCGCCGCAGCATCAGCCTCCGGGGCCTTCTGCTTGAAGATGTTCTTCTTGGCCCCAGAGGATGCATCCGCCAGCAGGCTCGGCGTGTCCAATATCTGCACCCATCCATTCACAAGTTTCAATACACTACACTAGCTTTATAAGGAATGAAACTCCATCCATCAAGTGTGGACAGGCAACTGTTTGAGATATTTCTATCATGCCAGATACTCCACCAAATAAATCAAGAGCATATATATATATACCTTCAGCACGAGCTCCTCAAAGCACTGCTCCACGTTCACCTTGGTCTTCGCACTGCATTCCAGGAACAAGCATCCGTATTCCCTGGCAAAGTCAATGCCTTCCTTCTTCGTGACGGCCCTCTCACTTTCCTGCCAAACCAAGCATCGTCGTCTATATTCAGCACAAATCTCTATATGCAGCATACTTGTGTGTAATTACGAAGAAAAGGAAATAATACTACTTGTGCAAAGATAACTGACAAAGTTGTAAATGGGTGGTGGTACCTTGTCCACTTTGTTTCCGACAAGCATCTTTATACAGTCCTGGTTGGTCGAATACAGGTCAATTTCCTTGGCCCATATGTCGGAAAGATTTGTGAATGTTTCTCTGCGAGTAACATCGTACACTGGAAAACAGATGAGTTGAGACATCATTAAGTGGCATCTCTCAATATTAGACAGCTCATTAGAACCCAACAAGAAACACACAAATGACTCCTAAGTTGACCAAAGTCAGAAAGACAGTTCTACTTTTCTATGATGAGGATACAGTAGGCTCGACAGCTGTAAAAAAAGCCTGAAAAGATACTCTACAGATGCAGCGATTTTCTTTCACAAAAGTAAAGCTGGTCTACTTAATCATCTATAACTGAAAACACAACCATCTAAGCCGACATGTGGTTCATATATATATATATATATATATATAAGGAAATCGACAGAATAGTTTATTCTCAAGACTAGCCTGGTTATTGATTATCCATAAGGAAATAGATTTCCTTATATATATAGTTAACCAAAGCCAGAAAGACAGTTCTGCTTTTGTATGATGAGGATACAGTAGGGTCGACAGTTCTAAAAAAGCCTGAAAAGATACTCTATTGATGCAGTGATTTTCTTCTTTCAGGAAAGTAAAGCTGGTCTACTTAATAATGTATAACTGAAAACACAACCATCTAAGCCGACGTGTGGTTCATATATATATACAAGGAAATCGACAGAATAGTTTATTCTCAAGACTAGCCTGGTTATTGATTATCCATAATGATGTACGACAAGGAGAAGAAAGGAGTGGAAACAGAAGTCTGAAAAGAGAGCGGTGGATGAATGAAGTGAAAAAGAAAGAATTACCCATAATGATCCCTTGCGCCCCTCTGTAGTAAGAGCTGGTCAAGGTCCTAAACCTTTCCTGTCCAGCTGCACAACAGGCTCACAATGTCAGCTTCTAAACCACAACAACTCAAAAGGCAGGCATGTTAAAAAAACAAAAACAAAAAAACTCGATGGCACTGCACAACATATAATCTACTCGGAAATAATGGGAAAAATTACTAGGCAGATAAGTTGCAGCGCAGCAATGGGATCAGGCTTTAATCAATTGATAATAGTTGTACGGAAGCATCAGGCAGTGTAAATCAATTGCTTGGGATCATTCATGTGCTACACGTCGTAACATAGCACTGAAAGCTTGGAAGCAGGAAATATCCTTCCTCATCTAGTCGAGATGATAACAAGATGACACCTTCGAGCCCATCAGGCCAATGTAACGAAGGTGTTTTACTGTGGAGCAAGGACAGGACAGGACATTTTAAAAGCCGCTATACAAGTAAGTAAAAAAGGCAGCACAGAGTAGTGAGATTGGTGAAACAGAGAAGTATGTATGTGTATGTGTAGTGTGCTACTTTGACATGGAGGTGGACCTAAGCAAATCGGGTACGGGTGATTATGTATGTTGAATCCCAGCCAGCCCAGGGCGGGCAAGGATTGATAAGCAAGAAGGAATTGCAAACAATTTCCATTCCATGGGTAGTTGCGCAAATGGTGTCTGTAGTGTAGTGTAATGTGATATACTGTCTGTGGCAAAGCAGTGTGTATTTGAGGGTTGCTACTGTAATGTGAATGTGAGTGTAGTAGTAAAAGAAAAGGTGTGATTTGAATAGGAACATGAGTAAGAATTAGATGGTAGCAGGCAGCATCTAGAATTAGAATGGTAAGGCTCTAAATTCCATGGACATGAATTCCATGTGATATGATACTAGTAGCGTACCGGTGTCCCAGACGGCGAGCTTGAGCTTCTTGCCGGCAATGTTGACCATCTTGACCTTGAAGTCGACGCCTGCAATGGCAATTTCAGTTTCAATTTCTTTTCATTTCATTTAGTAATCAGGGATGGATTCGATGTGATTGGATTGGATCCGATGGGGGAAAGAAAGAAAGAAAGAAACCGATGGTCGGGGATAGGTCCTCGAAGGAGTCGGAGGTGAATCGGAGGAGCAGGCTGCTCTTGCCGACGCCGGAGTCGCCGATGAGGAGGAGCTTGAACAGGTAGTCGAAGTCCGGTTGCGCCTGCGCCTGAGAGGACGACGCCGTCGACGAGGAAGAAGAGTCCATGGCTGATCCGCCCGCCGCCGCGCCGCGCCGTCCCGGGATCGCCGGCCGGATGGGATGGGATCGGATCGCAGATCTACTATCGAGTAGTCGGCGGGGAGGGTTTGCTTTGCTTTGCGGTGAAGAGAAGGGGAAAAGAAAGAGAGAGAGAGAGGGCCGAGGTGGACGGGGGAGAGAGGAGATACTCCTCCCTCCTAAACTATCTATCCGGCAAAGTGAGTGCATCCCAACGCCGACCCTCAAATCGTCCACAACCATCCTGACCATACGATTCAGACGATATTTTATCATCCAACGAGATCTACTAATCAATCAAGGAGAAAAGAGTATTTTTTTAATAAATAATCTACTTAAACAACAACTTTTGTGGAATCACTTGAAAAATAATTATGTTGTTGAGATTCCACATATGTTTGTGTATAACAAACGCTACTTGCCTTTTCCGCTCCGTTTGTATGACCCTCGCCTCTGTTTTTCTTTCGACCCATACCGGGGTTTCCTCCCTCTTATATATGTCTATATACATCCGTATTTAGTTCCCTAGTGAAACCTCTAAAAAGACTTATATATTTAGGAACGGAGGGAGTAGTAAATAAATTTCTTAGAATTGTATCTCCTTTTGACTTGAGTGGAGATGGCATCCTAATATTTCTACTCTTCTCTATTCCTTTGATTTGGATGGAGGAGATTGTATTGTTTGACTTGGGTGGAGAGGGCATCCAAATACTTTACTTTCTCTACCTATTCCTTCCTTTTCATTTCGAAATTATTTATGTAAACAAATATACAGTACTCCCTCCGTAAACTAATATAAGAGTGTTTAGATCACTATTTTAGTTATCTAAACGCTCTTATATTAGTTTACAGAGGGAGTACCACCTAAGGTCCCTAGAATGGGCAGAAAGAGAACATTGTGTCCGCTGCGGAATATCATCGAGGATAAAGCCTCTAATATATACTAGTAGTATACTGTGTGCTTGTTATTTGCTTTCTCCATCCGGAATTTGTTGAGACACTTAGAAACTGATTATTAGGGAGTAACACACAAACTATCAGTCTATGCCTTTTTTTCTTTCCTTTTTTTCTCATTATTAGTATATTATTAACTAGCCAAGTAGAGCAAAAGAAAAGAAAAAGTGTGTACCAACGCACTATGCTATCTGCCATGTAAAAAGTCTTTCTCCAATTCTACATGTTAGACAAGAGCCAACAATTCTGAATCTAAATCAACTAAAAAAGGAAAACAAACCGCAATATAAAGGATTCCAAATTTAACCAAACAGTAAACCAACAAACAAACTGAATAAAATAACAACAAGACGCAGAATTGCAAGCAGGCAAAATTTGTTTGTTTGCCTCATCAACATCAACAACATCATCATGTCTCAGTCTCAGGTAAGGTACAACCAAACAACCAACCAAACCAACCAATAAAACAGTCAAGAGTCAACCTCCTAATCTGATTGATTAATCCACTCTAGAGTCTAGACTGACTCACTGCTGTTAAGCCAGACCCAGACCCAGAGGAATAATCTAACCTAATGAAATGCAAAACATCTCTCTCTCTGTATATGCTCCCTCCTGCAGCCACTCAACTTTATACTTCTCAATCCATCCAACCAATCACCAAACTCACTCAAGGGAAGGGAAGGGAAGGGGAGGGCCAATATTCACATCTTGTAATCCTTCCTTCCATATCTATCAGCCTCATCATCAGAACCAACAAATCAATCAAACGCTTGCGGATCCTTCGCCGTCTCACGCCGACAAAGAACATACCCACCCATGCCTGCAACAACAACAACAACAACCAAATAATACTACGCCTTGTCAGTCTCCTATACTTTTACTTTACTTGACACAAGGCTAATGCACAACCAAAAATAGAATAAATACAAGGCTACTAACTAAAGTGACAGGCCAGAGCATACATACCCCTCAGACCACCACTTCTTCTAGCTAGACGGCGCCCCCGATCCAGAAGCTGCTGCAGACACGGCACCGCTACTATGGCCAACGCTGTCACAAGACTCAACCCCAAGCTTCAGCTCCAGATCCAGCAGAGGGCCCTCGCCATTCGACACCACCACCGCTGCCTGGGCCTGGCTGCTGCTGCCATCTGCAACATGCCCGGCAGCACGGCACCGCGACAGCAGGTCATTCAGCTCCACGTACGGCTCGCCCGCCGCCGGTTCCAGCAAAGGGTCAACCACCCGCACGCCACACTTGTCACACTGCTTGCACAGGCTGCTACCCAGTGAGGAAAGGACAACCTGCTCCGTTATTTCAAATATTGTTTCGCTGTCATCAAACACTGCTTCGGTGTCTTGGTTAGCAGTCGTCAAATCAGACTGCATCATCAAAACCGGAAAAAAAAAAGTTAAATTAAATTCAATATATACCCAACGAGCATGCCGCATACAACCAGATGCAGAAAGAAAATTACCGATGGGCCATCTTGGCCTACAGGATTCGTCGAGAGACGACCGATGATATCAGCTAGCTCATGTATATGTATGCTGTCCCAATTAACATCCGGGCGACAAGCCCTCTCAGGACGGGCACCACTGGCAGCGCTCTCACTATTATTTGTTGGTGAAAGACTCGAGGAAGCCAGTTGTTGACCCACAGATTTCAACACGCCACCATGGCTTGGTCCAGGGGCGGAATCGGGTGCAGCAGGGGGCGCGGAAGGGGATAAACAGGAAGCATCCCCATTCGCATCATTCACTTCCTCTTCCTGTTCCTCAAATGGAGCACCATACTGTTCCCCGATCTTGGGACCTGGACCGCTTTTCTTATGGACTTTGCAGAGAACGGAATCATCCTGCAATAAAAGGTAAACGAGAATCAGCATACTGCTTGCTTGCCGTACAAGTGGCGCTAACAAACATTTTGCTAGCAATAACAAACGGAAAAGATCACGTCAGTGCTACCTCAGGGTTGAAGAATAAACTACTTCAGTTTAAGCTTTAAGGGGTAGGTAGTTGCTGCAATTCTTCCTTTGATTGTGACACAGCCCTTGTTTGTTGCGGTTTGGACCTTTCTATCTTTGCTACTCATAACACAATTCCCAAATATAGTCCCAGGATTTAATTTGCCAGAAACAAAAGGATATTTGGAGCATTGAATGTGCGTTAGCGGCACGTGTGTTATTCTAATTGACGTTAGAAAAAACGGTTCAGCTCGTACTCGAAAAGGAAATCTTGTGTCTTACTCAACACTAAATAGTTGAGACACGTGTTGAGCGATGATTTGCTGAATCGTGCATGGCATGCTACGTCGGTGTCGCTGGACGTGTAGTGTAGAGAAAGAACCCATTTCATATAGAGAATAGATACTGAAACTAGTAGGAATTTTTTTTTTGGCAAAGAAGCATACCAGGCTAACACCAGCGTCAGGTATTTCGCCTTGGACGAGCCTATATTCATACATGACCCAGTCGGTTCTTGTACCCTTGGGCGCCTTGCCAGCATGAAACACCAACGTCCTCTTCATCCCGACAATGCGATTTTCATACTCCACTTGCCTGTCCTTTCCAGTAGCCTTCCAGTAGCCACATTGGGTTGAACGGTTAGCTCTTTGGCCAACAGAGTACTTTCTGCCACGGGTGCAAAAGAAGTACCACTGGAGATCCCCGGTCGGCATTGACGATTTCGCTGAAACAAACAGTTAGAAGACTTTTTAGGATAAATATAAACATGTGGTTGGAAATGTTAGTGATAAATACAAAGAAGATATATACCTGGGAGATCCCAGGGTGCGTGCTTGTAGATATCGACTTCCGCAACGGCGTTGCAGAGCAACTTTTTTCCCAGCAGCTTCCTCTTGAGATAGTAGAGGGTGAGCTCGACGTCGGTTGGGTGGAAGCGGTATCCAGGAGGGAGCCGCGGCATCTCCATCAGGGGAAATTGATTGACTGATGTGTAGCAGAGTTGCCTTAACTATTATATTGTGTAATGAGATGCAAACTCAGAAAGTTATAGGCTAAATAAGGGAAGAAGAAAATATTAGAGCTGAAGCTGGGTTGGA
Source organism: Secale cereale (assembly GCA_902687465.1). NCBI lineage: Eukaryota > Viridiplantae > Streptophyta > Magnoliopsida > Poales > Poaceae > Secale > Secale cereale. The sequence goes on from LR738710.1 coordinate 945,734,291, forward strand.
AGAAGTGAAGCTAGGCTTGGGTGGCAATCATTTCAGGTCCAATGCTGAAATGAAATATTATTGAAGGAAAGCGACAGCCCCACTGAAGAGACCGCATATAGTCCTTTGTTGTGGCACCATCCTGTATCTGTATCTGTATGTATGTATGTATGTGTGAGGAAACGAATTAGTTTTTTACAAAATTCAGTATGCATATATGAAAGGGATAAGTATGCATTCTTGAGACAGAATTATGTATGCATCTATCTATGTAATAATGTAGTACTTATAACAAGAAAGAAAAGAAAAGAAAATAGCACAAGATAGGATGTAAACAAAAATGGGTAAGCAGAGATGCAGACTGAATTTTCTTCAGAGTAAAGTAACTACAGACAGACAGATGCAGAGATACAGATAGACGCGGTAAGTAAATACTAGACTAGACTAGATGGGATCGACCTTGAATGCTCGATTCTGCCTAGTTATCAACGGAAATGAATCAACCCTTCCTTGTCAAGGAAATAGATCTATCTATCTATCAAGTTAACTTGTTGTTGGGGGCGAGGAACTTACGCCGCCGGCCGGCCGGTGCTGTTGGCGAGGGAGACGCGGCGGCCCAAGATGCGAGTTGCGGGACGGCGGGGGGGTAGTGTGCGTGCGTGCGTTTGTCGGAGGAGGCGGCGGCGGCGGCGGCGTCGCGTGGCCGCGCCGCTGTTGGGGGGTGGAGGTGGAGAGGGGGAGGGGGAGGGGGGGTGGCAGGGAGGCAGGCAGCGGCTTGGCTTTATCTGCGGTGCCTTGTCGCCCAAACTCTTCCGTTACTTCTCCCTCACACAACCCTCCTCTTGCTTTGCTTTGCTTGCTTGGGCCTCTTCATGGGCCGGGCCTCCCTCCTTATCCTCATTAATGCATTCCAACTATAGCATATATCCTCATTAATGCATTCCATTCATACGATATATACATACCCTAAATTAACCACCAACCCCCTCCCCCTTCTCGCTCTAGGGTTTTGTTCCCCCTCCCCGTCTTCTACGTCGGTCAGCGTTCTCCCTCTCGTCTCCGGTCGTCGCCCGCAACGCCTTCGTGCGGGGACTCCCGATCCCGCTTCCTCGGGCGATGTGTCTCGGCATGGGGTTGTCGGAGCTTGCCGGTTTCCACACACATCTCCTCACCAGGGTTAGTTCAATCTAGGGTTTGCGATGGTGATGGAGCCTTCGTGTCCCAGTCGGCGATGAAAACAACTAGGCCATAAGAGGATCGTTTTGATGACGTCATCTTCGAGAAGCAAGATGGGCAACAGAAGGAGGAAGGCGTTCGTTAGATGGGTGGGCCTAACCCTCAATTGAGGGTTTTGTCCCCTCCACGTCTTCTACAACGTCGACCGTTGTCCCCCTTGTCTCCGCCCATCGCATGTATCAGCTTCTCTCAACTTCACCATCGTGTTGCCTTGACATGGGGTCACTAGAGTTTGTCGGTTTCCATGAATCCCTACTCATTAGGGTGAGATCAATCTAGGGTTTGCGATGGGGACAGATCCTTTGTGTCGGATGGAGAACACCAGGCAATCTCAAGTCGATGATGAAACAACTAGGGTCACAAGAGGATCATTTTGACGAGGCCGCCCTTGAGAAGCAAGCCGGGCAACGGGAGGAGGAAGTTGTCCGTTCGATGGCGGTTAGGGTTTGCACCGAGAAGGAATGTAGTCAATTATATATGGTTTTGCAAGAACACGCGAATGAACGTTAGACTTGGTACAAGGTGTGTTTGTGTCCACTATTTGGAGCGGGAACTTGTATTGGTTCAAGTGTTTGTGTGACTGGAAGAAGGTACTGTAAGGTGGGTCTTGGACCTTTCAAGGCAATCCATGTGTTACTAGCACAGACTAATGGATTCACAAATCCATCATCAACGACTAAGTTGTACCATCTGTTTTTTTTTGCTAAAGGTTGCTTAGGGAGGAGATTAACAAGAATAGAGGATTGGTCAAAGGAGAGGCAAGGCGATGATGGAAGAGGAGGTGTCGCGTTGCCGTGCCACTCTGGTCATGGAGGAGTAGGGAGCGAGATGGCCGGCTCGGTGCAAAACCCGACTGAGGGTGGCTTGGCTGCTTGTGGTGCCTTGTCGCCATACTACTTCCGTTGCTTACTTCTCCGACACACAACCTAGTTGGGCCTCCTTCATGGGATGGGCCTCCCTCATTATCCTCGCCCCTCATCAATGCATTCCAATTATGAGGTATATCCTCATTAATGCATTCCATTGATAGGATATATAC
>LR738710.1:945751646-945769931 GCA_902687465.1 Secale cereale
GATTGCTCGGCGATCCACAACCCTAGACCCCCGCATGTCACATTTTGTCTAGTGTCAAAGGATTCAACAAAACCAATACTTCATCATTAGGCGAAAGTAACAGTCGCATGATGGTACGAAGATCTCCAAAGTGGTTTTGGAACGGAGTCCCAGAAAGGATAATTAGTAACAAAAGACGGATTATCCTATCAGGAACTTCGTTCCAGAACAACTTTGCAGAACTTCGTACCAACATGCCCCGGTTACTTCTGGCAAATGATGAAGTCATGGATTTCTTCAATACTTTGACACTAGCTAGGCAACCTCTCGACCCCTCGACCCTCGGTCCCTCGACGACCCTCGGCCTCTCGACCCTCGGCCCCTCGACGACCCTCGGCCTCTCGACCCCTCGACCCTCGGCCTCTCGACCCCTCGACCCTCGGCCTCTCGACCCCTCGACGACCCTCGGCCCCTCGGCGATCTCTCGACCCTTGACGACCCTCGGTCCCTCGACGACCCTCGACCCCCCCTAATGTCGAAGTTATCGGGGAGGGTGTATATCGACAACGACATATCCGATAAAAAAAAGGAAGAAGAAGAAAAAAGGAACCGCTAGAGGAGAAGATCGAAGAAAAAAAAGACTCCTCTATTCCTTTCTTCTTCTCCTCTTATTTTTATTCTTTTTTCTTCTTCTTATTTACTTCTCCTCTTCTTCCTCTCCTCTTTCTTTCCTCTTTCTTATTTTCTTCTTTCCTATCCTTCTTTTTCTAAATTTGTAACTTTTGCATATATAAAACTTTATATATATATTTAGCATATATAAACAAAAAACTATATAGCCACATACACATATACATCACATACACATCACATACAGCAACTATACATCACAATTGTAACTATCTATATATAAACAATAAACATTCTATGAAAAAAAACATCATATATATACATCATATATATATATATCATATATATATATATACATCCACGGCGGCGGCGGGGGCAGGGCAGGGGCACGGGGGCTCACTGGGGGCGGCGAGGTCGGGGCTGGGCTGAGGAAGAGGCGGCGCGGGGAGGCGACGGCGAGGAGGGGGCGGCGACGGGTCGGCGCGAGGAGGCGATGGCGCCGAGGGGGCCGGCGGCGACGGGTCGGCGTGGGGAGGCGACGGGGAGGCGCGGGGAGGCGACGGGGAGGCGCGGGGCGGCGATAGGTCGGCGACGGGGCAGGGCGCGGTGACGGCGAGGAGGAGCAGCCTGGCGGCGAGGAGGAGCAACTGAAGATGAAATCTGAAAACGCTAAGTGCGGGGTTATATAGAAAAAGGCATTGGTCCCGGTTCGTGGCACAAACTGGGACTAATGCCCTCCTTTAGTCCCGGTTGGTGCCACCAACCGGGACTAAAGGTCCCTTTTCAGCAGCCCAAAGGGCGGGAAGGAGGGGCCTTTGGTCCCGGTTGGTGGCACCAACCGGGACTAAAGGGGGGCATTGGTCCCGGTTGGTGACACGAACCGGGACTAATACCCCCCTTTAGTCCCGGTTAGTACCACCGACCGGGACCAAAGCCCTGTGCTAGCGCGGGTGCGGTGGGATGTTTAGTCCCACCTCGCTAGTTGAGAGAGCTCGGGTGTTGTTTATAAGCGCTGCTACGCCCACCCACTCGAGCTCCTCTCAATTGCAGGCTTCTGGGCCTGACTCTGCGCGCTGCCCTGTGAGCTTGCTGGGCCTTATAGTCCAGATGCATCCTGGGCTGTAGGTCTTGCAGGCTCACTGGGCAGCGCCCAATTTTTTTTATTTTTTTCCTTTTTTAATTTATTTATTTCTAAGTTGTTTTTTGCTGTATTTAGAGTTTCTTTGTGAATATTATTGCTTTAGGTAAAACAAATTACAAACTTTCTGTTAGTGCAAGTAGTATTCAAATTTGAATAGTTTAAATTTGAAATTATTTGTTTTCTTTGTTGCTTTATTTATTTTATTTTGTTTCTACTTACAACAAAATACTTATTGTTGCTATTTTTATTTTTTTCTGCATTATTTATTTTCTTTTGTATTTTCCTTTATTTTTTAATTCTTTCTGGTAAAACCAATTACATACTTTCTGTTAGTGCAAGTAGTATTGAAATTTGAATAGTATAAACAGACAATGGTATCATACTCGTCTGTTACAAAGTTGGCATGGTATCATCATAATAGTTGCGGAAAAAAGTCTTCACTTTTTCTTCGCTAGTGTCATTTGCTTATTGCGCCGTAACCATGGATAATCTTCATCGTTTATCAGGATGCTTGGGTCAGCCATGACTTTGAAGGGAGGAATTTCATGAAACTTTTCATAATCTTCGGATATGTCTGTCTTGCCCTCCACTCCCAGGATGTCCCTTTTTCCTGAAAGAATTATGTGGCGCTTTGGCTCATCATATGATGTATTCGCTTCCTTATCTTTTCTTTTTCTCGGTCTGGTAGACATGTCCTTCACATAGATAACATGTGCCACATCATTGGCTAGGACGAACGGTTCGTCAGTGTATCCAAGATTTTTTAGATCCACTGTTGTCATTCCGTACTGTGGGTCTACCTGTACCCCGCCTCCTGACAGATTGACCCATTTGCACTTAAACAAAGGGACCTTAAAATCATGTCCGTAGTCAAGTTCCCATATGTCCACTATGTAACCATAATATGTGTCCTTTCCCCTCTCGGTTGTTGCATCAAAGCGGACACCGCTGTTTTGGTTGGTGCTCTTTTGATCTTGGACAATCGTGTAAAATGTATTCCCATTTATCTCGTATCCTTTGTAAATCAATACAGTCGAAGATGGTCGCCTGGACAACAAGTACAACTCATCACAAATAGTGTTTTCACCTCTGAGACATGTCTCCAACCAACTGCTGAAAGTCCTGACGTGTTCACATGTAATCCAGTCGTCGCACTGCTCCGGGTGTTTGGAGCGCAGACTGTTCTTGTGTTCATCGACATACGGGGTCACTAATGTAGAGTTCTGTAGAACTGTGTAGTGTGCTTGAGACCAAGAATATCCGTCCCTGCATATTATTGAGTCCCTTCCAAGCGTGCCTTTTCCAGTCAGTCTCCCCTCGTACCGCGATTTAGGGAGACCTATCTTATTAAGGCCAGGAATGAAATCAACACAAAACCCGATGACATCCTCTGTTTGATGGCCCATGGAGATGCTTCCTTCTGGCCTGGCGCGGTTACAGACATATTTCTTTAGGACTCCCATGAACCTCTCAAAGGGGAACATATTGTGTAGAAATACGGGCCCTAGAATGACAATCTCGTCGACTAGATGAACTAGGACGTGTGTCATGATATTGAAGAAGGATGGTGGAAACACAAGCTCGAAACTGACAAGACATTGCGCCACATCACTCCTTAGCCTTGGTACGATTTCTGGATCGATCACCTTCTGAGAGATTGCATTGAGGAATGCACATAGCTTCACAATGGCTAATCGGACGTTTTCCGGTAGAAGCCCCCTCAATGCAACCGGAAGCAGTTGCATCATAATCACATGGCAGTCATGAGACTTTAGGTTCTGGAACTTTTTCTCTGCCATATCTATTATTCTCTTTATATTCGACGAGAAGCCAGTCGGGACCTTCATACTGAGCAGGCATTCAAAGAAGATTTCTTTCTCTTCTTTCGTAAGAGCATAGCTGGCAGGACCTTCATACTGCTTCGGAGGGATGCCGTCTTTTTCGTGCAAACGTTGCAGGTCCTCCCGTGCCTCAGCTGTATCTTTTGTCTTTCCATACACGCCCAAGAAGCCTAGCAGGTTCACGCAAAGGTTCTTCGTCACGTGCATCACGTCGATTGAAGAGCGGACCTCTAGGTCTTTCCAGTAGGGTAGGTCCCAAAATATAGATTTCTTCTTCCACATGGGTGCGTGTCCCTTAGCGTCATTCGGAACAGCTAGTGCGCCGGGGCCCTTTCCAAAGATTACGTGTAAATCATTGACCATAGCAAGTACGTGATCACCGGTACGCATGGCGGGCTTCTTCCGGTGATCTGCCTCGCCTTTGAAATGCTTGCCTTTGTTTCGACATTGATGGTTGGTCGGAAGAAATCGACAATGGCCCAGGTACACATTCTTCCTGCACTTGTCCAGGTATATACTTTCAGTGTCATCTAAACAGCGTGCATGCGTGGTATCCTTTGTTTGTCTATCCTGAAAGGTTACTGAGAGCGGGCCAATCGTTGATGGTCACGAACAGCAACACCTTTAGGTCAAATTCCTCCTGTCTGTGCTCATCCCACGCACGTACACCGTTTCCATTCCACAGCTGTAAAAGTTCTTCAACTAATGGCCTTAGGTACACATCAATGTCGTTGCCGGGTTGCTTAGGGCCTTGGATGAGAACTGGCATCATAATGAACTTCCGCTTCATGCACATCCAAGGAGGCAGGTTATACATACATAGAGTCACGGGCCAGGTGCTGTGATTGCTGCTCTGCTCCCCGAAAGGATTAATGCCATCCGCGCTTAAAGCAAACCATACGTTCCTTGGGTCCTTTGCAAACTCCTTCCAGTACTTTCTCTCGATTTTTCTCCACTGCGACCCGTGAGCGGGTGCTCTCAACTTCCCGTCTTTCTTACGGTCCTCACTGTGCCATCGCATCAACTTGGCATGCTCTCTGTTTCTAAACAAACGTTTCAACCGTGGTATTATAGGAGCATACCACATCACCTTTGCAGGAACCCTCTTCCTGGCGGGCTCGCCATCAACATCACCAGGGTCATCTCGTCTCATCTTATACCGCAATGCACCGCATACCGGGCATGCGTTCAGATCCTTGTATGCACCGCGGTAGAGGATGCAGTCATTAGGGCATGCATGTATCTTCTGCACCTCCAATCCTAGAGGGCATTGCTAGGCTTCTCGCCCCTCGTTGGTTACCCCAAGTGGAAGGTGTGAGATGTAGTGTTGCGGAAGTTTTTCCCTTGGCAAAGATACCAAGGATCGAATCCCCAAAGACTCCTAGGTTCAACAAGAAGGTGTCAACTGCTACGGCGCCAGATATTAGCAATCAACGTGGACCTGCACACAGATACAAATAACTTTGCTCCCAATGAGTACAGAGAGGTTGTCAATCCCTCCGGCCTTGTAGTTCACAAAGGATTAAACGCAAGTGATAATAGTGATAGATATAGTTGCAATAGTAAATAAAAGCGAAAAGTAAATAGCGGATGTGATCAATGATGGTAATATGGACCGGAGTCTCATGATGTTCACTAGTGATGTCTCTCTCCCAAAAGACGATAAAACAGCTATGTGAGGTAAACGAATTACAGCTGGGCAATTGACATGACCATGTGCGCAAACCAATGCTGACTACATTGCAAGAAAGGTTGAGGTTCAAAGCATGGGCGGTACGCCAAGGTAAGTAAACCGAAATCCATCAATATCTACTACTAATCATCCACCTTGAGATATCTATCCAGAACATCTCGCTGGTATTAAGTTGCGAGTCCCACCCATAGTGTAAACTCAATGCAACAGACAACTGCATTAAAAGAACTTTGCGTAAAGTAAACAATCCTTGCACCCGCGGGCACAAGCACCGTTGTTTTCCCCCTTATGGCAATAGCACATCCCCTAGACTCATGTTTCTGTCACTCAAACTAGTCATCGAGGGGCATGAACCCACAATCAAGCATAACGTTCCCTCTTGGAGTCACTACCTATTACTTGGCCAAAGCAATAAATAACAACGGAGAACATGCAAGAATTACTTACGAACATAAATATAAAAGAGGTAGATCAAATATATTACTCAAGCACAATATGAACATAATATCATAATCCATCGGATCCCAGCAAACTCATCATAGCAACAGCATAAGGATTACATATGTGCCTCGATCATGTAGGGCAGCTCACGAGGACTAATTAGTGAAGCACAAGAACGGGAGGAGAACATCACGTAGCTACTGGTCATGGACTCATGGTCCAAGGGAGACTACTCACAACTCATCCGGGAGGCGCGTCCATGGTGGTGGAGAGGCTCCCGATGGTGATCCTCCCCTCCGGCAGGGTGCCGGGAAGAGTTCTCCTGGTGCTCCCGATCTTGGAAGCGGCGGCGGCGGCAGAACAGAGATAAGATCGCGAAAAGAGTTCCTCCCTCGAGGGTTTCGGGAGACGCTTTAAATATATGCCAAAGGGGGGCATCGGAGGAGCCTCGGGGGGCCAAGGCGCCCCCCCCCCGGCGCGGCCCAGGGGGGGCGCTGCATGGGCGCCTGGAGCCCTGGTGGCCCCCCCCCGGCTGTCCTTCAGGCGCACGGTAGTTTCTGGAACGCTGATTTTTTATATAATTTTTCTGGATTTTTCCTGGCAGTTCTCGTAACGTGAAAACCTGAAATACAAAAATAGCCGAAAACAGAAACTGGCACTGGGGTGCACTGAGTTAATAGGTTAGTCCAAATATGATCAAAAGTGTATGGAAGTGTATAAATATCATAGCAATATCACCCAAAAGAGGCATGGAGCAAGCAGAAATTATAGATACATTTTGGACATATCAACATCCCCAAGCTTAATTCCTGCTCGTCCTCGAGTAGGTAAATGATAACAAGAATAATTTCTGTGGTGACATGCTATTAACCATATAGGACTTTTTCATAGTCATATGACAAAAGCTTACTGAGACAATGAATCCATAGTAATTAAGTTGCCTCATGAGAAAATCACAAAGGACTGAAAGTTTTACAATATGATACTGAAACATCAAATAGATTTGCAATGAACATGATGTGCAAATATGATAAAGTGATATCTAGCTTGCCCCCTTTAGTGAAGCAAAACATAAATGCAGGGGCACCTCCAAGGTTTAAGTGATGACTAGATACAATGATTTCAGAATAAACGATATCACAATCATGCAAAAGACAATGCTACTTTGGGACAATGCACATTACACTCAGAATGACAATCATGCTCTCAGTAGTTGGTGCTTTTAAAAGAAGGTGGAGACTCTCGAACTGTGGCTTTTGTTGGCAAGGTTGAAAACCCGTAGTCGGAAACAAAGACAAAACATGTACCAGAGCTCTTGGCTTTAAAACAGAGGTAATAATTTATTTTAGATCATGCATGTTTCGTCAACGAATGCTAGCAGACAACTCAATCACTTTTCGAGATGGACAAGTTTCGAGGAACGGCTCCCGAATGAGGGCGATCTCATCCTCTTAATCTCCTTTGTTTATCACTGCCAAAGTTTTCTGATTTCTCATGAACAAAGCGTGAAGGAGGGTTTGTTTGTTATGTTATCTTTTTGAGCCGGGCGCACTCAATGCCAGTTCCTTCTCGTATTATGGGTTTGCACATTATACATGCAATCTCGGGGTGAAGCTTGTCCAACTTAAAAAGATTATGAATTAACTACTACTTCCTCATGGACTTACAACAGAGGCACAAAATAAGAATGCTTTTTCTTTGAATAATTTCGAGATGGCACATGCAAGTCTCCGTTAGGAATGGCAGGTAAATACCATGTAGGAAGGTATGGTGGACTCATATGGCATAACTGGATTAAAGGATGTGGATGCACAAGCAGTCAATCCGCTTAGTACAGGCGAAGGTTAGCAAAAGACTGGGAGCGACCAACTAAGAGAGCAATGACGGTCATAATCATGCAGAGCGACAAAGCAACATTGAATCAGGCATGGTAGTTATATCGCTACTCAGAAACAAAAGATCATCAAGGCTTGACAGACTTTCTTTACAGTCTTAAATATGCGTGAGCATACGCCAAGTCAATCAAAATAAATTCTCGAAGGAAGATATTACTAAACCATACCACATCATAGGCAAACAAATCATGTTGGTACTCCAATAACACATTGGGAACCCCCCAGTTATTTGAGAGTAACCATAAGAAAACATGAACTACTAAGCGCCATCATGCACGTAACATCTTTATCATAGACATATCAACCAATGCAACGGAAGCAAACTCTCTTAATAAGGTGAGCATGGTAATTAAAAAGAGTTCAAGCAACCAACTAAACAAAAGCTCTTTGAAAAGATAAGCATGAAAGCTAAGAGCTGAACATGATAGTAGCTATTAAAAGACAAAGAACACACACAACAAAGATAGACATGAAAATTCTATGTTATGTTCTAGGTAGAAGTGGAGCGTGTTTCTCTCCCACATAAAGAAAGCTGAGTTCCGACTCGTTATGAAAAACTAAATAAAACTAAAAGCAAGACGCTCCAAGCATAGCACATAACACATGAAGTGATTAAAATATAGTGGAACGAAAGACGAACTGATAATGTTGATGGAGAAGATGTTGGAAATATGCCCTAGCGGCAATAATAAATTGGTTATTATTATATTTCTTTGTTCATGATAATTGTTTATTATCCATGCTAGAATTGTATTGATAGGAAACTCAGATACATGTGTGGATACATAGACAAACACCATGTCCCTAGTAAGCCTCTAGATGACTAGCTCGTTGATCAATAAATGGTTACGGTTTCCTGACCATGGACATTGGATGTCGTTGATAACGGGATCACATCATTAGGAGAATGATGTGATGGACAAGACCCAATCCTAAGCCTAGCACATATCGTGTAGTTCGTATGCTAAAGCTTTTCAATATGTCAAGTATCTTTTCCTTAGACCATGAGATTGTGCAACTCCCGGATACCGTAGGAATGCTTTGGGTGTACCAAATGTCACAACGTAACTGGGTGGCTATAAAGGTGCACTACAGGTATCTCCGAAAGTGTCTGTTGGGTTGGCACGAATCGAGACTTGGATTTGTCACTCCGTATGACGGAGAGGTATCTCTGGGCCCACTCGGTAGGACATCATCATAATGTGCACAATATGTGATCAAGGAGTTGATCACGGGATGATGTGTTACGGAACGAGTAAAGAGACTTGCCGGTAACGAGATTGAGCAAGGTATCGGTATACCGACGATCGAATCTCGGGCAAGTGCTATACCGATAGACAAAGGGAATCGTATACGAGATTGATTGAATCCTTGACATCGTGGTTCATCCGATGAGATCATCGTGGAACATGTGGGAGCCAACATGGGTATCCAGATCCCGCTGTTGGTTATTGGCTGGAGAGTTGTCTCGGTCATGTCTACATGGTTCCCGAACCCGTAGGGTCTACACACTTAAGGTTCGATGACGCTAGGGTTCTAGGGAAAGTATATACGCGGTTACCGAATGTTGTTCGGAGTCCCGGATGAGATCCCGGACGTCACGAGGAGTTCCGGAATGGTCCGGAGGTAAAGATTCATATATGGGAAGTCCCGTTTTGGTCACCGGAAAAGTTTCGGGCGCTATCGGTAGCGTACCGGGACCACCGGGAGGGTCCCGGGGGTCCACCAGGTGGGGCCACCGGCCCCAGAGGGCTGCGTGGGCCAAGTGTGGGAGGGGACCAGCCCCAGGTGGGCTGGTGCGCCCCCCCAACAGGGCCCAAGGCGAAGAGAGGAGAAAAAAGGGGGAAACCCTAGGCTCAGATGGGCCTAAGGCCCACCTAGTGGTGCGCCTCCCCCTCTCTCCCCCTTGGCCGCCCCCTAGATGGGATCTAGGGCTGGCCGCACCCCTAGGGGTGGGAAGCCCAAGAGGGGGCGCAGCCCCTCTCTTCCCCCTATATATATGTGAGGTTTGGGGCTGCCCATAACACTGTTTTGACCTCGGTCGCATGGCGCAGCCCTACCTCTCTCCCTCCTCGTCTCTTGCAGTGCTTGGCGAAGCCCTGCTGGAGTCCCGCGCTCCTCCACCACCACCACGCCGTCGTGCTGCTGTTGGATGGAGTCTTCCCCAACCTCTCCCTCTCTCCTTGCTGGATCAAGGCGCGGGAGACGTCACCGGGCTGCACGTGTGTTGAACGCGGAGGCGTCGTTGTTCGGCGCTTAGATCGGAATCAACCGCGATCTGAATCGCAGCGAGTACGACTCCTTCATCCGCGTTCTTGCAACGCTTCCGCATCGCGATCTACAAGGGTATGTAGATCCACTCTCCTTTATGCTCGTTGCTAGATTACTCCATAGATAGATCTTGGTGATGCGTAGGAAAAATTTTGATTTTCTGCTACGATCCCCAACAGTGGCATCATGAGCTAGGTCTATGCGTAGTATCTTGCACGAGTAGAACACAAAGTAGTTGTGGGCGTAGATCATGTCAATTCTCTTGCCGTTACTAGTCTTATCTTGATTCGGCGGCATCGTGGGATGAAGCGGCCCGGACCGACCTTACACGTACTCTTACGTGAGACAGGTTCCACCGACTGACATGCACTAGTTGCATAAGGTGGCTAGCGGGTGTCTGTCTCTCCCACTTTAGTCGGATCGGATTCAATGAAAAGGGTCCTTATGAAGGGTAAATAGAAATTGGCATATCACGTTGTGGTTTTGGCGTAGGTAAGAAACGTTCTTGCTAGAAACCTATAGCAGCCACGTAAAAACTTGCAACAACAATTAGAGGACGTCTAACTTGTTCTTGCAGCATGTGCCGTGTGATGTGATATGGCCAAAAGGATGTGATGAATGATATATATGTGATGTATGAGATTGATCATGTTCTTGTAATAGGAATCACGACTTGCATGTCGATGAGAATGACAACCGACAGGAGCCATAGGAGTTGTCTTATTTATTGTATGACCTGCGTGTCACTGAATAACGCCATGTAATTACTTTACTTTATTGCTAAACGTTAGCCATAGTAGTAGAAGTAATGTTTGGCGAGACGACTTCATGGAGACACGATGATGGAGATCATGGTGTCATGCCGGTGACAATGATGATCATGGAGCTCCGAAGATGAAGATCAAAAGGAGCAAAATGATATTGGCCATATCATGTCACTATTTGATTGCATGTGATGTTTATCATGTTTTACATCTTATTTGCTTAGAACGACGGTAGTGAATAAGATGATCTCTCACTAAAATTTCAAGAATTGTGTTCCCCCTAACTGTGCACCGTTGCTAAGGTTCGTTGTTCCGAAGCACCACGTGATGATCGGGTGTGATAAGTTCTAACGTTCGCATACAACGGGTGTAAGCCAGATTTACACACGCGATACACTTAGGGTTGACTTGACGAGCCTAGCATGTACAGACATGGCCTCGGAACACGGAAGACCAAAAGGTCGAACATGAGTCGTATAGAAGATACGATCAACATGAAGATGTTCACCGTTGATGACTAGTTCGTCTCACGTGATGAACGGACACGACCTAGTCGATTCGGATCATGTATCACTTAGATGACTAGAGAGATGTCTATCTGAGTGGGAGTTCATTAGATGAACTCCATTGTCATGAACAATAGTCTAAGTTGTCTTCGCAAATTATGTAGTAGACCAATAACTGCGTTGTAGCTCCCTGTTTAATACGATCCTAGAGAAAGACTAAGTTGAAAGATAATGTAAGCAATGATGCGGACTGGGTCCGTAGTCCGAGGAGTGTCCTCACTGCTGCACAGAAAGCTTACGTCTTTCATGCACCGCTCGATGTGCAAACCCCTACAACGTTGTCTGTGGATGTTGTGAACACCTGACAGAGACGTCCAGATGACTACTTGATAGTTTAGTGCACCATACTTTACGGCTTAGAATCGGGATTCCAATGATGTTTTTGAACGCCATAGAACATATGAGATATTCTAAGAGCTGAAATTGGGATTTCAGGCTCATGCCCGTGTTGAGAGGTATGAGACCTCTGACAAGTTCTATTGCCAAAAAGATGGAGGAGAATGGCTCAACTAGTGAGCATGTGCTCAGAATGTCTGGGTGCTAAAATCACTTGAACCAAGTGGGAGTTAATCTTCCAGATGAGATAGTGGTTGACGGAATTCTCTAGACACTATCACCAAGTTACTAGAACTTCGTGATGAACTATGACGTGCAAAGGACCGAGATGATTCCGGAGCTGTTAGCGGTTCTTAAGACCGCAAAAGTAGAAATCAAGAAGGAACATCAAGTGTTGATGGTTTAACAAGACCACTAGTTTCAAAAGGGGGCAAGGGCTAGAAGGGAAACTTCATGAATGGCAAACCAGTTGTCGCTCTAATGAAGGAACCCAAGGTTGAACCCAAACCTCGAGACTAAGTGCTTCTATTGTAAGGGGAACGGTCACATGGTAGCGGAACTACCCCAAATACATGGTAGAAAAGAAAAGCTGGCAACTTCAACAAAGTATATTTATACGTGTTATTGATGTGTACCTTACTAGTACTCCTTGTAGCACATGGGTATTGGATACCGGTTCAGTTGCTATTAGTGACTTAAAGCAAAAGCTACGGACTGAACGGAGACTAGCTAAGGGCGAGGTGACGACGTGTGTTGGAAGTGTTTCCAAGGTTGATAAGATCACCATTGCACGCTCCCTCTATTTTCGAGATTAGTGTTGAACCTAGATAAATGTTATCAGGTGTCTACGTTGAGCATGAATATGATTAGATCATGTTCATTGCAATACAATTATTCATTTAAGTTAGAGAATAATGGTTATTCTGCTTACATGAATAATACCTTTATGGTCATGCACCCAATGGTTTATTGAATCTCGATCATAGTAATACACATTGTGATAATATTGATGCCAAAAGATGTAGAGTTAATAATGATAGTACCACTTTCTTGTGGCACTGCCGCTTAGGTCATTTTGGCATAAAATGCATGAAGAAACTCCATACTGATGGATGTTTGGAGTCACTTGATTTTGAATCGCTTGACACATGCGAGCCATGCCTCATGGGCAAGATGACTAAGATCCCGTTTTCAGGTACAATGAAACGGGCAAGTGACTTGTTGGAAATCATACATGCTGATGTATGTGATCCAATGAGAATTAAGGCGTGTGGTGGATATCGTTATTTTCTCATCTTCACTGACGATTTGAGTAGGTATGGGTATATTTACTTAATGAAGCAAAAGTCTGAAACGTTTGAAAAGTTCAAGCAATTTCAGAGTGAAGTTAAGAATCATCATAACAAGAAGATCATGTTCCTACGATCTGATCAAGGGGAGATTTTCTGAATTATGAGTTTGGCAATGACTTAAGTCATTGTGGAATTGTTTCGCAGTTGAAGCCACCTGGAACACCATAGCGTAATGGTGTGTCCGGACGTCGTAATCGAACCTTATGAGATATGGTGCGATCTATGATGTCTCTTACCGTTCTACCGCTGTTATTTTGAGGTTATGCATTAGAGACAGCTGCATTCACTTTATATAGGGCACCATCTAAGTCCGTTGAGACGACGCCGTATGAACTGTGGTTTGGCAAGAAACCATAGTTGTCGTTTCTCAATGTTTGGGGCTGCGATGCTTATGGCTTCAGCCGGGAAAAGCTCGAACCCAAAGCGGACAAATACATCTTCATAGGATACTCAAAGGTAACAGTTGGGTATACCTCCTATCTCAGATCCAAGGGCAAAAATGTTTGTCGCTAAGAACGGGTCCTTTCTCGAGAAGGAGTTTCTCTCGAAAGAATTGAGTGGGAGGAAGATAGAACTTGATAAGGTTTTTCGAACCCTCACTTCAACCGGAGAGTAGTGCAACACAGAAAGATGTTTCTGTGGAACCTACGACTGTTGAAGAGGAAACTAATGATAGTGATCATGAAGCTTCGGATCAAGTTTCTATCGAACCTCGTAGGACGATAAGGATATGTACTACTCCTGAGTGGTACGGTGATCCTGTCTTAGAGGTCATGTTGTTGGACAACGATGAACCTACGAACTATGGAGAAGCGATGGTGGGCCCGTATTCCGACCAATGGTTAGAAGCCGAGAAATCCGAGATAGGATCCATGTATCAAAACGAAGTATGGACTTTGGTGGACTTGCCCGATGATTGGCAAGCCATTGAGATAAATGGATCTTTAAGAAGAAGACGGACGTGGACGGTAAGGTCACCGCCTATGAAGCTCGACTTATGGCAAAGTGTTTTTTCACAAGTTCAAGGAGTTGACTACGATGAGATTTTCTCACCCGTAGCTATGCTTAAGTCCGTCAAAATCAAGTTAGCATTAGCTGCATTTATGAAATCTGGCAGATGGATGACAAAACAAGTTTCCTTACCAGTTTTCGTAAGGAAAGGTTGTATGTGATACAATCAGAAAGGTCTTGTCGATCCTAAGGATGCTAAAAGGTATGCTAGCTCCAGCGATCCTTCCATGGACTAGAGCAAGCATCTCGGAGTCGGAATATACACTTTGATGGAGTGATCAAAGTTTTTGGGTATACAAAGTTTGTTAGAAACTTGTATTTGAAATAAAGTGAGTGGGAGCACTACAACATTTCTGATAAGTATATGTGAATGACATCTGGTTGATCCGAAATGATGTTGAATTTCTGGAAAGCGTAAAGGGTTGTTTGAAAGGATTTTTTCAAAGGAAGACCTGGATAAAGCTGCTTACATAATTGGGCATCAAGATCTATAGAGATAGATCAAGACGCCTGATGATATTTTCAAAAGGAACACACACCTTTGACATGATTTTGAAGGAGTTCAAAATAGGTCAGTTAAAAAGGAATTCTTACCTGAGTTATAAGGTGTGAAGTTGAGTAAGACTCAAAACTTGACCACGACAGAAGGAAGAGGAAGGACGAAGGTCGTCCCCTATGCTTTTGTCATAGGCTCTATACGGTATGCCATGATGAGTACCACACCTGATGTGTGCCTTGCCACATGTCTGGCAAGAGGGTACAAAGGTGATCCAGGAGTGGATCACCGGATAGTGGTCAAAATTATCCTTAGAGGAATAAGGAAATGTTTCTCGGTTATGGAGGTGATAAAGAGTTCGACGTAAAGAGTTACGTCGATGCAAGCTTAACACCTATCCGGATAACTCTGAGTGGAGATACCGGATACGTATAATGGAGCAACAGTTTGGAATAGCTCCAAGTGGAACATGGTAGCAGCATCTACGATATGACATAAAGTTGATCTGAATGTTGCAGACCCGTTGACTACAACCTCTCTCACAAGCATACCATGATCAAACCCAGAACTCATTGAGTGTTAATCACATATTGATGTGAACTAGATTACTGACTCTAGTGAACTCTTTGGATGTTAGTCACATGGCGATGTGACCTATGAGTGTTAATCACATGGCGATGTGAACTAGATTATTGACTCTAGTGCAAGTGGGAGACTGTTGGAAATATGCCCTAGAGGCAATAATAAATTGGTTATTATTATATTTTCTTGTTCATGATAATTGTTTATTATCCATGCTAGAATTGTATTGATAGGAAACTCAGATACATGTGTGGATACATAGACAAACACCATGTCCCTAGTAAGCCTCTAGATGACTAGCTCGTTGATCAATAGATGGTTACGGTTTCCTGACCATGGACATTGGATGTCGTTGATAACGGGATCACATCATTAGGAGAATGATGTGATGGACAAGACCCAATCCTAAGCCTAGCACAGACCGTGTAGTTCGTATGCTAAAGCTTTTCTATATGTCAAGTATCTTTTCCTTAGACCATGAGATTGTGCAACTCCCGGATACCGTAGGAATGCTTTGGGTGTACCAAATGTCACAACGTAACTGGGTGGCTATAAAGGTGCACTACAGGTATCTCCGAAAGTGTCTGTTGGGTTGGCACGAATCGAGACTTGGATTTGTCACTCCGTATGACGGAGAGGTATCTCTGGGCCCACTCGGTAGGACATCATCATAATGTGCACAATATGTGATCAAG
The DNA here is from genome assembly GCA_902687465.1 of Secale cereale. Classification (NCBI taxonomy): domain Eukaryota; kingdom Viridiplantae; phylum Streptophyta; class Magnoliopsida; order Poales; family Poaceae; genus Secale; species Secale cereale. The sequence continues at coordinate 945,767,340 of LR738710.1, forward strand.
GAGTTGACCACGGGATGATGTGTTACGGAACGAGTAAAGAGACTTGCCGGTAACGAGATTGAGCAAGGTATCGGTATACCGACGATCGAATCTCGGGCAAGTGCTATACCGATAGACAAAGGGAATCGTATACGGGATTGATTGAATCCTTGACATCGTGGTTCATCCGATGAGATCATCGTGGAACATGTGGGAGCCAACATGGGTATCCAGATCCCGCTGTTGGTTATTGGCTGGAGAGTTGTCTCGGTCATGTCTACATGGTTCCCGAACCCGTAGGGTCTACACACTTACGGTTCGATGACGCTAGGGTTATAGGGAAAGTATATACGCGGTTACCGAATGTTGTTCGGAGTCCCGGATGAGATCCCGGACGTCACGAGGAGTTCCGGAATGGTCCGGAGGTAAAGATTCATATATGGGAAGTCCCGTTTTGGTCACCGGAAAAGTTTCGGGCGCTATCGGTAGCGTACCGGGACCACCGGGAGGGTCCCGGGGGTCCACCAGGTGGGGCCACCGGCCCCAGAGGGCTGCGTGGGCCAAGTGTGGGAGGGTACCAGCCCCAGGTGGGCTGGTGCGCCCCCCCCCAACAGGGCCCAAGGCGAAGAGAGGAGAAAAAAGGGGGAAACCCTAGGCTCAGATGGGCCTAAGGCCCACCTAGTGGTGCGCCTCCCCCTCTCTCCCCCTTGGCCGCCCCCCTAGATGGGATCTAGGGCTGGCCGCACCCCTAGGGGTGGGAAACCCTAGAGGGGGCGCAGCCCCTCTCTTCCCCCTATATATATGTGAGGTTTGGGGTTGCCCATAACACGGTTTTGACCTCGGTCGCATTGTGCAGCCCTACCTCTCTCCCTCCTCGTCTCTTGCAGTGCTTGGCGAAGCCCTGCTGGAGTCCCGTGCTCCTCCACCACCACCACGCCGTCGTGCTGCTGTTGGATGGAGTCTTCCCCAACCTCTCCCTCTCTCCTTGCTGGAGCAAGGCGCGGGAGACGTCACCGGGCTGCACGTGTGTTGAACGCGGAGGCGCCGTTGTTCGGCGCTTAGATCGGAATCAACCACGATCTGAATCGCAGCGAGTACGACTCCTTCATCCGCGTTCTTGCAACGCTTCCGCATCGCGATCTACAAGGGTATGTAGATCCACTCTCCTTTATGCTCGTTGCTAGATTACTCCATAGATAGATCTTGGTGATGCGTAGGAAATTTTTTGATTTTCTACTACGATCCCCAACAGAAGAGGATGCACGGGGGCATCTGCTAGGCTTTGCGCCCCTCGTTGGTTACCCCAAGTGGAAGGTGTGAGATGTAGTCTTGCGGAAGTTTTTCCCTTGGCAAAGATACCAAGGATCGAATCCCCAGAGACTCCTTGGTTCAACAAGAAGGTGTCAACTGCTACGGCGCCAGATATTAGCAATCAACGTGGACATGCACACAGATACAAATAACTTTGCTCCCAACGAGTACAGAGAGGTTGTCAATCCCTCCGGCCTTGTAGTTCACAAAGGATTAAACGCAAGTGATAGTAGTGATAGATATAGTTGCAATAGTAAATAAAAGCGAAAAGTAAATAGCGGATGTGATCAATGATGGTAATATGGACCGGAGTCTCATGATGTTCACTAGTGAAGTCTCTCTCCCAAAAGACGATAAAACAGCTATGTCAGGTAAACGAATTACAGCTGGGCAATTGACATGACCATGTGCGCAAACCAATGCTGACTACATTGCAAGAAAGGTTGAGGTTCAAAGCATGGGCGGTACGCCAAAGTAAGTAGACCGAAATCCATCAATATCTACTACTAATCATCCACCTTGAGATATCTATCCAGAACATCTCGCTGGTATTAAGTTGGAGTCCCACCCATAGTGTAAACTCAATGCAACAGACAACTGCATTAAAAGAACTTTGCGTAAAGTAAACAATCCTTGCACCCGCGGGCACAAGCACCGTTGTTTTCCCCCTTGTGGCAACAGCACATCCCCTAGACTCATGTTTCTGTCACTCAAACTAGTCATCGAGGGGCATGAACTCACAATCAAGCATAACGTTCCCTCTTGGAGTCACTACCTATTACTTGGCCAAAGCAATAAATAACAACGGAGAACATGCAAGAATTACTTACGAACATAAATATAAAAGAGGTAGATCAAATATATTACTCAAGCACAATCTGAACAGAATCTCATAATCCATCGGATCCCAGCAAACTCATCATAGCAACAGCATAAGGATTACATATGTGCCTCGATCATGTAGGGCAGCTCACGAGGACTAATTAGTGAAGCACAAGAACGGGAGGAGAACATCACGTAGCTACTGGTCATGGACTCATGGTCCAAGGGAGACTACTCACAACTCATCCGGGAGGCGTCCATGGTGGTGGAGAGGCTTCCGGTGGTGATCCTCCCCTCCGGCAGGGTGCCTGGAAGAGTTCTCCTGGTGCTCCCGATCTTGGAAGCGGCGGCGGCGGCGGAACAGAGATGAGATCGCGAAAAGAGTTCCTCCCTCGAGGGTTTCGGGAGACGCTTTAAATATATGCCAAAGGGGGGCATCGGAGGAGCCTCGGGGGGCCCAGGCGCCCCCCCCCCCTGCGC
>LR738710.1:945769956-945855589 GCA_902687465.1 Secale cereale
GGGGGGGGGGGCGCCGCCAGGGCGCCTGGAGCCCTGGTGCCCCCCCCCGGCTGTCCTTCGGGCGCACGGTAGTTTATGGAACGCTGATTTTTTATATATTTTTTCTGGATTTTTCCTGGCAGTTCTCGTAACGTGAAAACCTGAAATACAAAAACAGCCGAAAACAGAAACTGGCACTGGGGTGCACTGAGTTAATAGGTTAGTCCAAATATGATCAAAAGTGTATGGAAGTGTATAAATATCATAGCAATATCACCCAAAAGAGGCATGGAGCAAGCAGAAATTATAGATACATTTTGGACGTATCAGGCATACGACCTTCTTTGTTGTGTATGTACTGTCGGGCAATTCGTTATCCTTCGGAAGCTTCTTCTTCAATATTTTCAGTAGCTTCTCAAATCCTTTGTCAGCCACAGCATTCTCTGCCTTCCACTGCAGCAATTCCAGTACGGTACCGAGATTTGTGTTGCCATCTTCGCAATTGGGGTACAAACCTTTTTTGTGATCCTCTAACATACGATCAAACTTTAGCTTCTCCTTTTGACTTTCGCATTGCGTCCTTGCATCGTCTATGACCCGGCGGAGATCATCATCTGGTTCCTCTTGATCTTCAACAGCTTCACCCGTTGCAGCATCATTGGGCACATCGTCTAGTTCCTCTTGATCTTCACCAGCTCCCCCCATTGCAGCATCACCGTATTCAGGGGGCACATAGTTGTCATCGTACTCTTCTTCTTCGCCGTCTTCCATCATAACCCCTATTTCTCCGTGCCTCGTCCAAACATTATAGTGTGGCATGAAACCCTTGTAAAGCAGGTGGGAGTGAAGGATTTTCCGGTTAGAGTAAGACATCGTATTCTCACATTTAGTGCATGGACAACACATAAAACCATTCTGCTTGTTTGCCTCAGCCGCATTTAGAAACTCATGCACGCCCTTAATGTACTCGGAGGTGTGTCTGTCACCGTACATCCATTGCCGGTTCATCTGCGTGCATTATATATAATTAAGTGTGTCAAAAACCATTACAGAACATCATAAATAGATAATTAAGTGACCAAATTAATAGAAGTTCATCATCACATTAAAACCAAAGTACATACATAGTTCTCATCTAACAACATATAGCTCTCCATACACATCGAAACTATGTAAAACATTTCAATGCGAAAACAAATGCGATCATAATCGCAACCAATGTAACAATTGATCCAACGACATAATGATACCAAGCCTCGGTATGAATGGCATATTTTCTAATCTTTTTAATCTTCAACCGCATTGCATCCATCTTGATCTTGTGATCATCGACGACATCCGCAACATGCAACTCCAATATCATCTTCTCGTCCTCAATTTTTTTTATTTTTTCCTTCAAGAATTTGTTTTATTCTTCAACTAAATTTAATCTCTCGACAATAGGGTCCATCTTGATCTTGTGATCATCGATGACTTCCGCAACATGCAACTCCAATTCCATCTTCTCCTCCTCCATTTTTTCCAATTTTTTCTTTAAGGAAATGTTTTCCTCTTCAACTAAATTTAACCTCTCCACAAGAGGGTCGGTTGGAATTTCCGGTTCAACTACCTCCTAGACATAATAAAACATCTATGCATGTCAAGTTGGTCGGCATAACTATCATAAACACTAAAACAAATAGTTATAAATTAAAGATAATATACCACATCCGAATCGTAGACAGGACGAGGGCCCACGTGGGCGGATATCAAAACCATCGCACTATATAATAACAAGCAATAATAAACATAAAAAAATTAGACAAATATCTATCTAAAGCAATAATAACAAGCAATAATAAAAGTAAGAAAAGCATGGACATAACAAGAGGCTCACCACGGTGGTGCCGGTGACGAGATCGGCGGGGGCGATCGACGGCGGCGAAGACGGGGATGGGACGTGACGGAACGCTAAACCTAGACAAATCTCGGAGAAAATAGAGCTTCGAGAGGAGAAAAGCTTAACTAGTGTGGCTCGGGCATTCCATCGAACACGTTGTGTGCATAGGAGGTGAGTTAGAGCTTCGAGAGGAGATAAGCTTAACTAGTGTGCTCTGCTCTTGAGCAAGGGGGTATATATAGGCACCTCATTGGTCCCGGTTGGTGCTACGAACCGGGGCTAAAGGGGTGCCTTTGGTCCCGGTTCATGCCACCAACCGGGACCAATGGTGGTGGGCCAGGAGCAAGACCCATTGGTCCCGGTTCGTCGCACCAACCGGGACCAAAAGGTCCAGACGAACCGGGACCAATGGCCCACGTGGCCCGGCCGGCCCCCTGGGCTCACGAACCGGCTCCAGTGCCCCCATTGGACCCAGTTCTGGATTGAACCGGGGCTAATGGGCTGGACAGGCCTGGACCAAAGCCCTGTTTTCTACTAGTGTAAAGGGCTAGGGCATTAGTACCGACCCTTTAGTCCCGATTCAAAAACCAGGGCTAAAGGCCCAAATGAACCGGGGCAGATGTTCCTTTATCTACTAGTGTGTGGTGCGCGCACATGTGTGAATATACATGCATCTGCCATCTGACGTACGCGCTCCGCTTCCACTCTATAAATACATGGCCTCTCCAGGCCATTGATGCATGCACTCCAAACTACCTACCATGAACATCCAAACCACAATGGGCAAGGCTACCATGAACATGAACCAGCAGCGTTCCACTAGTGTTGCCCTAGCGTCCGTGCTCATGCTGCTCGTGGCGACGACCCGCGGCATAGCCGCTCAAGGAAGAGGAGGAGGCTACGGTGGCGGATATGGTGGTGGTGGGTATGGAGGAGGAGGTGGATATGGTGGTGGTGGTGGCTATGGAGGAGGAGGAGGATACGGTGGTGGCGGTGGGTACGGATACGACGGTGGATACGGTGACTATGGACAAGGGGGCAGGGGCGGAGGTGAAGGCCCTCCCGGCGGTGACGGTCTGAGCATGGAGTACTACTCCATGACGTGCCCGTACGCCGGCGAGATCGTCCGTGACGTGGTGAGCAGCGCGCTGGCCAAGGACCCCACCCTCGCCGCCTCCCTGCTCCGCCTCCACTTCCACGACTGCTTCGTCCGCGGCTGCGACGCCTCCGTGCTCCTCGACTCCACCAAGGCCCACGGCACCGCCGAGAAGGACGCGCTCACCAACAAGTCCCTGCGCGGCTTCCAGGTCATCGACGCCGTCAAGGCCGCCCTCGAGGCGCAGTGCCCCGCCACCGTCTCCTGCGCCGACGTCCTCGCCCTCGCCGCCCGGGACTCCGTCTACATGGCCGGCGGGCCTTACTACGACGTGCCCACGGGCCGCAAGGACGGCTCCCTCTCCCGCGCCGACGACACCTCCGCGCTGCCCGCCGCCACGCTCAAGGCGGCCGAGCTGGTCAAGGTGTTCGTGGGCGACCACGGGTTCACGGTGCCGGAGCTGGTCGCGCTCTCCGGCGGACACACGCTGGGGCAGGCCCACTGCGCCAACTTCAAGAACCGGCTCAGCGGCTTGGACCCGACGCTGGAGGCCGGGATGGCGGCGTCGCTGGCCAAGACCTGCAAGGCCGGCGGCGACGGAGGCACGGCCAAGCTTGACGCCACCAGCAACGCCTTCGACGTGGAGTACTTCAAGGGCCTGCAGGCCAGCAGGGGGCTGCTCACGTCCGACCAGACGCTGCTCACCGGGTCGCCGGAGACGGCCATGTATGTGAACCAGTTCGCGGACAGCCCCGACGCCTTCTTCGAGACGTTCGTGCAGGGGATGGGGAGGATGGGGCAGCTGGACCTCAACCCCGACGGCAACGTCAGGCTCAACTGCAGGGTGCTCAACTAGCCAGCCACACCGTATCCGTATATGCATGCAAGATATAGCTAGCATGTGCCCTCACCAGGGCAATAATAATAAGCCTACACGTACGTACGTATGCATGGAGGTACGTACTCCATCTCCATGCATGAGAAAACGTGCTAGGTAGGTAGGTACTCCTATATGATTGATGCATAATAATGTACACTTGCATGCATGCAAAGCATGATCAAAGAAACGGACTTGTCAAAGCTTTCTTCTTCTGGAAAGAAAAGAAAAAACAAAATCTTTGATCATGCATGCTCCTTCCTCAAGAGTCCTTTCTAATATTCCAAGGAACAGATTGATCAAATATATTGGAGAGAACGGCACACCTAGCAAGAGAGAGACAATCAGTTAAAAAAAGTAGGCCGAGCAATATTGAGCTGGGATACTATATGAGCAGCAGCTGCAAGAGCAATAGTCTCATCTTACAAAGGAGTAGCAGTAGAAGAAGCCTGAATTTGAACATTAATTTCTCCCTGATCAGATCAGAGGGAATTGAAATGAAAATACCAACACATGTAGCCACTTCTCCTTGTTGTAAACCAGAGACTTTCTTTGTTCCAAAAGATGCATCAGAAAAAACTTTGGGTCCAACAATTAACAAATCAGATATGAGAGTATTACCTGGCAAAGGAACGTGATTGGAAAGTGTGCTTTGTGGAACCTGTTGCTTTTTATTAGAAAGACTTGAGATGTCATCCTGAAAGTCCAAACATAAAGCAGTAGCAGCAACATTAACTTGATAGGGATGAGCTTTATTTCTCTGAAACAGAAAATCATTTTGAGCTTTCCAAAGGCACCACAAAAAATTGAGAATATTCGAAATAGAACCATGAGGATGACCCATTTGAATAAGAGAAATAAGCACGTATTGCATCGTCGAATGACCTTGAATTAAAACATCAGATTTGAGAAACCAAATCTCAAATCCGACGATCGAACTAGGTATAGAGATTGCCGGTAACGAGATTGAACTAGGTATAGAGATACCGACGATCGAATCTCGGGCAAGTAACATACCGATGACAAAAGGAACAACGTATGTTGTTATGCGGTTTGACCGATAAAGATCTTCGTAGAATATGTAGGAGCCAATATGAGCATCCAGGTTCCGCTAATGGTTATTGACCGGAGATGAGTCTCGGTCATGTCTACATAGTTCTCGAACCCGTAGGGTCCGCACGCTTAACGTTTGATGACGATCGGTATTATGAGTTTATGAGTTTTGATGTACCGAAGGTAGTTCGGAGTCCCGGATGAGATCACGGACATGACGAGGAGTCTCGGAATGTCCGAGACATAAAGATTGATATATTGGACGACTATATTCGGACACCGGAAGTGTTCTGGAAAGTTTCGGAATTTACCGGAGTGCCGGGGGGGTTACCGGAACCCCCCGGGGGAATGGTGGGCCCTGGTGGGCAATAGGGAGAGAGAGGGCAGCAGCCAGGAGGTGGCGCGCCCCCTCCCTAGGAGGAGTCCGAATAGGACAAGGGGAGGGGGGCGCGGCCCCTCTTTCCCTCTCCCTTTCCTTCTCTTTCCTTCCCCCTTCTTCCTTCTTTGGTAGTTCCTACTAGGAATAGGATTGCAATCCTATTCCTAGTAGGATTGCAGCCCTAGCCGCACCATAGGAGGGCCGGCCGGCCTCCCCCCTTGCTCCTTTATATACGGGGGCAGGGGGGCACCCAAAGACACACAAGTTGAATTGTTCCAGCTGTGTGCGGTGCCCCCCTCCACAGAAACACACCTCGGTCATACCGTCGCAGTGCTTAGGCGAAGCCCTGCGCCGGTAGATACATCATATCCGTCACCACGCCGTCGTGTTGACGAAACTCTCCCGTGAAGCTCAACTGGATCAAGAGCTCGTGGGACGTCATCAAGCTGAACGTGTGCTGAACGCGGAAGTGTCGTACGTTCGGTGCTTGATCGGTTGAATCGCGAAGAAGTTCGACTACATCAACCGCGTCACTTGACGCTTCCGCTTCCGGTCTACGAGGGTACGTAGACACACTCTTCCCTCTCGTTGCTATGCATCTGGTAGATAGATCTTGCGTGATCGTAGGAAAAATTTAAAATACTACGTTCCCCAACAATGATGATTTTGAAAGAAATGCTCAATGAGAGGAAGAAGGCAACACATCGGGAGAGTGTTGACTTTATCGATATCTTGATCAACGATATGAAGGAGAAGAAGACTTTGATGAATGAGAAAACTGCATTGGATTTGCTCTTCCTATTATTGTTCGCAGGCTTTGAGACAACGTCATCTGGGATAACTGCAACACTCAAGTTTCTAGCGGATGATCCCAAGGCACTGCAGGAACTAACAGTAAGTGTCGACGAAGACACATGTGGCCACTTAATAGTTTTCATCACGAGTTTATAATGATGATTCTCTCTAGACACACACATTAGAATTCTTCAACCACACTAGTAGGTACACACGTGCATATGTGCATTCTGTTACACACAATACACTAATTTAGTGTTTACACTTATGTACATAGTTATTGAACAAGATATGCATGATTATCCATATAGAAAATATCCATCTTACTTTTGGTTGTAGTTATACCTCTCTCTCATATGCCACCGAAAATTAGTCACAACTAAGTGGTATTGTATATTCCTATTGCTACCAATCTACCACTAGATACCCACTTATGTCACAAACTCCTTAGATCGTGTGAAATCTATTAACACCAAAAGGACTTCATGTCCATATATATAAAAAAATAATTAAGTCGGCCACAATTCAAGAAAAAATATTATATATGAAATCAGGTAACTTATGGCTTGCTAGATGGGATGTTATTTGCAGACCAAAAGATCAAGGGGGTCTGGGAATTGAAAATCTAGATGTGAAGAACAGGTGCTTACTCAGCAAGTGGCTGTTTAAGCTATCCTCTGAGACTCATGCCACATGGGACCAGACCCTGCACAATAAATACCTTACCAGTAAGACACTAGCACAGGTGACAGTTAGACCAACTGGTTCACCGTTTTGGAAAGGACTAATGAAAGTGAAATTAGCCTTTTTCAATAGAGCGAAGTTTATCATTGGTAACGGTATTTCCACAAGATTCTGGGAGGATACGTGGCTTGGGCAGACGCCTCTAGCTATCCAATATCCTTCTCTCTACAATATTGTTCAACGTAAAGAAGATTACGTTGCAACAGTGTTGCAGTCCACCCCTCTTAATATTCAATTCAGAAGGACACTGGTTGGAAATCGCTGGGAAGCATGGCTCCATCTTGTGAGAAGACTGATGGATGTTCAGTTGTCTCAGCAGTCAGATCTAATTCACCGGAAACTAACCAGGACTGGGATGTTTTCAGTGAAGACCATGTATCTGGATTTAATCAACGATGTGCCCTTACCTCGGTCTATTCATATTTAGAAGGTCAAAGTTCCCTTACGAATTAAAGTGTTTATGTGGTTCGTCCATAAACAAGTAATTCTCACTAAGGACAATTTGGCCAAACGTAGTTGGAATGGGTCTTTGCGATGTAGCTTTTGTGACCAGGCTGAATCTATCAAACACCTCTTTCTCGAGTGCCCTATGGCCAAAGTTTTATGGCGATCGGTCCATATAGCGTTTAACATTACTCCTCCCACTAGTATTACCACGTTATTTGGGACGTGGTTACATGGAGTTGAGAAAGAATTAGCGAGTCACATCCATGTGGGTGTCTATGCTTTATTATGGGCTATATGGAACTGCCGGAATGACATGGTTTTTGACAGAGCAATGAATGTTCATTTTTTGCAGGTTATCCTTTGGGCCACTGCTTTGATCCGTATGTGGTCGCTACTCACTCCGATGGATGTCAGGGAGCGTATGGTTACTGGGTCTATCCGCTGGGAGATGGTAGCTCGGGCTTTCTTCAACCGGTTTGGATGGCGGTCATATAATAGGATATGATTTTAGGTCCTATCTAACTTTATGCCACCCGGTTGTGGTCTTCTTGTTTTTTACTTTAGGCTCGGTGTGAGCACTTTGTAATTTGAGATCTGCGACTTGGAGACTTTTGTTGGACTATTTTGCTTTTTAATAATATGGCCATATGCATCATTTTGATGCAGAGGCTGGGGACTTTTTCCCCTTTTCTAAAAAAATATATAGTCCACTATGCAACTTCAAATCAAATTGATATACAGTACGTACTTAATTAGAGTCAAAGTCAACCGCATGCAAGCATGCACGTGTGCGTTCACTTGAGGTACCGGTGAGAAATTATTGAAAACATTCTTTGGGTGGTAATTAAGTACGTATGTCAGGGGGGTTAAAGTAATTAGGTCGATGACACACCCGCAATATAATGGTGTCCAAACAAGCAATCCTGCTAGTGCATCACCCACGTGCTCAAATTTCAAATATTTGTATTTTTTTTGTTGAAGCAATATAATGTTTATTTGTTTTTCCTTTGTTTATTTGTTTTTCAAATATTCTCCAACAAATTCAAATACCGGTTAATGCTAGAACTATAAATAAGGGACTAAGATCTCCTATGAAATAGAAAATGTTATTCAGAAATAGCATAGTCATCGCCCTTTTATATCCCTCGTTAAGATATGTTATCCGGACCAACTCCCACGTAGAAAACCAAGAGCGGTGAGTTACAAAACCAAGAGCTGTTACAATACGGTAGCTGCGTGCCCCTTTTTCTGACTAGCTTTTTGTGAAAACCATTTCAGGCACAAGCACATTCATTGAACTAGGCGTAGAAGTACTCATTGTCTCAACACTTTCCAGGAGTAGTGTCCGCCATGCACGACAATGTGTATGGGTGAAGGGTACCTGGGAGTGTTGGGGAACGTTGCATGGGAAACAAAATTTTTTCCTACGTTCACCAAGATCAATCTAGGAGATGCATCTACGAGAGGAGAGTTGGATCCACGTACCCTTGTAGATCGCTAAGCGGAAGCGTTAAGAACGCGGTTGATGGAGTCGTACTCGCCGCGATTCAGATCGCTGAAGATCCAAGCACCGAAGCAACGGTGCCTCCGCGTTCTTCACACGTACGGCTCGGGGACGTCTCCTCCTTCTTGATCCAGCAAGGGGTGGAGGAGAGGTTGATGGAGAGACCGGCAGCACGACGGCGTGGTGGTGATGGTGGTGGAGGATTCCAGCAGGGCTTCGCCAAGTACCGCGGGAGATGAAGATGTTATGGGAGAGGGAGGGCAGCACCGAGGCACAAACGTGTGTTGGCTGCCCTCCCTCTGCCCCTCTATATATAGGGGGAATAGATGGGAGGGGGCGCCCTAGGGTTTCCCCTAGGGGGGCCGGCGGCCAGGGCAGTGGGGGGGCGGCGGCCAAGGGCTGCGCAGGCCCTAGGGTTTCCCCCCCCCCTAGGTGCCTTGCCCCCCAAGCCAGGGGGTGCGGCTGCCCTAGGAGGGGCCAGCCCCCCATGCGCCATAGGAGAGGGCCCAGGGGGGGGCGCACAGCCCTATGAGGGCTGTGGTGTCCCCCCTTTGTGGCCCATTAGGCCCAGAACCACTTCCGGGACCCCCGAAACCCTTTTCGGTAATCCGCCGATTTCCCGATGCTCCCCGGAACACTTCCGGACTCCGAAACCTTTCATCCTATATATCAATCTTCGTCCCCGGACCATTCCGGAGACCCTCGTCACGTCCGGGATCTCATCCGGGACTCCGAACAACCTTCGGTAACCATGCACTGTTCTCACTAACAACCCTAGCGTCACCGAACCTTAAGTGTGTAGACCCTGCGGGTTCGGAAACCATGTAGACATGACCGAGACACTCCCAGGTCAATAACCAATAGCGGGATCTGGATACCCATATTGGTTCCCACATGTTTCTCGATGATCTCATCAGATGAACCACGATGTCAAGGATTCAGGCAATCCTGTATACAGTTCCCTTTGTCTCGTCGGTATGTTACTTGCCCGAGATTCGATCGTCGGTATCTCTATACCTAGTTCAATCTCGTTACCGGCAAGTCTCTTTACTCGTTACCGTAATACATAATCCCGTGACCAACTACTTAGTCACTTTGAGCTCATTGAGATGACGTATTACCGAGTGGGCCCGGAGATACCTCTTCGTCATACGGAGTGACAAATCCCAGTCTCGATCCATGTCAACTCAACAGACACCTTCGGAGATACCTGTAGAGTACCTTTATAGTCACCCAGTTACGTTGTGACGTTTGGCACACACAAAGCACTCCTACGGTGTCAGTGAGTTACATGATCTCATGGTCATAGGAACTTATACTTGACATGCAGAAAACTATAGCGATAACTGACACGATCAAAAGCTATGTTTACGTTTGGGTCTCGTCCATCACATCATTCTCCTAATGATGTGATCCCGTTATCAAATGACAACTCATGTCTATGACCTGGAAACCGCTGTCATCTTTGATCAACGAGCTAGTCCTGTAGAGGCTCACTAGGGACACAAAGTCTGTCTATTCATCCACACGTGTATTTGAGTTTCCAATCAATACAGTTATAGCATGGATAATAAACGATTATCATGAACAAGGAAATATAATAATAACTCTTTTATTATTGCCTCTAGGGCATATTTCCAACAGTCTCCCACTTGCACTAGAGTCAATAATCTAGCATTACAAAGTAATGAATCTAACACCCATAGAGTCTTGGTGTTGATCATGCTTAGCCCGTGGAAGAGGCTTAGTCAACGGATCTGCAACATTCAAATCCGTGTGTACTTTGCAAATGCTTATGTCCTCCTCCTTGACTGAATCGCGGATGGAATTGAAGCGTCGCTTTATGTGTCTGGTCCTCTTGTGAAACCTTGGTTCCTTGGCTAGAGCAATGGCACCAGTGTTGTCACAAAATAGAGTCATTGGGTTCAATGCACTAGGCACAACTCCAAGATCTGTCATGAACTCCTTCATCCAGACACCTTCCTTTGCCGCCTCCGAGGCAGCTATGTACTCCGCTTCGCATGTAGAATCGGCTACCACGCTTTGCTTGGAACTGCACCAGCTTACCGCTCCCCCGTTGAGAATATATACGTATCCGGTTTGAGACTTAGAGTCATCCGGATCAGTGTCAAAGCTTGCATCGACGTAACCCTTTACGACGAGCTCTTGATCACCTCCATAAACGAGAAACATCTCCTTAGTCCTTTTCAGGTACTTGAGGATATTCTTGACCGCTGTCCAGTGATCCATACCAGGATTACTTTGAAACCTTCCGGCCATACTTATGGCAAGGCTGACATCTGGTCTTGTGCACAGCATTGCATACATGATAGAGCCTATGGCTGAAGCATAGGGGATGACACTCATCTTTTCTCTATCTTCCGCAGTCACTGGGCATTGAGTCTTACTCAACTTTGTACCTTGCAATACCGGCAAGAACCCCTTCTTGGATTGATCCATTTTGAACTTCTTCAAAACTTTATCAAGGTATGTACTTTGTGAAAGTCCTATCAAGCGTCTCGATCTATCTCTATAGATCTTGATGCCCAATATGAAAGCAGCTTCACCGAGGTCCTTCATCGAAAAACTCTTGTTCAAATACCCCTTCACGCTATCCAAAAATTCTATATTGTTTCCAATCAGCAATATGTCATCCACATATAATATTAGAAACGCTATAGAGCTCCCACTCACTTTCTTGTAAATACAAGCTTCTCCGTAAACTTGTATAAACCCAAACGCTTTGATCACCTCATCAAAGCGAAGATTCCAACTCCGAGACGCTTGCACCAGTCCATAAATGGAACGCTGGAGTTTGCAAACTTTGTCAGCATTCTCTGGATCGACAAAACCTTCCGGTTGTATCATATACAACTCTTCCTTAAGAAAACCGTTAAGGAATGCTGTTTTGACATCCATCTGCCAAATTTCATAATCGAAATATGCAGCTATTGCTAACATGATTCGGACGGATTTAAGCATCGCTACGGGTGAGAAAGTCTCAACGTAGTCAACTCCTTGAACTTGTGAAAAACCCTTTGCCACAAGTCGAGCTTTATACACGGTGACATTACCGTCAGCGTCCGTCTTCCTCTTAAAAATCCATTTATTCTGAATGGCCTTCCGCCCTTCAGGTAATACTTCCAAAGTCCATACTTTGTTTTCATACATGGATCCCATCTCGGATTTCATGGCCTCTAACCATTTGTCGGAATCCGGGCCCACCATCGCTTCTCCATAGCTCGTAGGTTCACTGTTGTCCAACAACATGACCTCCAAGACAGGGTTACCATACCACTCAGGTGCAGTGCGTACCCTTGTCGACCTACGAGGTTCGGTAGTAACTTGATCAGAAGCTTCTTGATCATCATCATTGGCTTCCTCTTCAACCTCTGCAGGCTCCACAAAAACATCTTTCTGTGCTGCGCTACTCTCTGGTTGAAGCAGAGGTTCAATAACCTCATCAAGTTCTACCTTCCTCCCACTCAATTCTTTCGAGAGAAACTCTTTCTCGAGAAAGGACCCGTTCTTAGCGACAAACACTTTGCCTTCGGATCTGAGATAGAAGGTGTACCCAACAGTCTCTTTTGGGTATCCTATGAAGACACATTTGTCCGCTTTGGGTTCGAGCTTTTCTGGCTGAAGCCTTTTGACATAAGCATCGCAACCCCAAACCTTGAGAAAAGACAACTTAGGTTTCTTGCCAAACCACAGTTCATACGGTGTTGTCTCAACGGACTTAGATGGAGCCCTATTTAAAGTGAATGCAGCTGTCTCTAACGCATATCCCCAAAACGATAGTGGCAAATCGGCAAGAGACATCATAGAACGTACCATATCTAATAGGGTTCGATTACGACGTTCGGACACACCATTACGCTGTGGTGTTCCAGGTGGCGTCAACTGTGAAACAATTCCACATTTTCTTAAGTGATCGCCAAACTCATAACTCAGATATTCTCCCCCTCGATCAGATCGTAGGAACTTGATCTTCTTGTTACGATGATTTTCAACTTCACTCTGAAATTGCTTGAACTTTTCAAAAGTTTCAGACTTATGCTTCATTAAGTAAATATACCCATATCTACTTAAGTCGTCAGTGAAGGTGAGAAAATAACGATATCCACCGCGCGTCGTGACACTCATCGGACCACATACATCAGTATGTATGATTTCCAATAAGTCACTTGCCCGTTCCATTGTTCCTGAAAACGGGGTCCTTGTCATCTTGCCCATGAGGCACGGCTCGCATGTGTCAAGTGATTCAAAATCAAGAGACTCCAAAAGTCCATCAGCATGGAGCTTTCTCATGCGTTTTACGCCGATATGACCCAGACGGCAGTGCCACAAGAAAGTGGTACTATCGCTAACTACTCTACATCTTTTGGCATCAATGTTATGAACATGTGTATCATCACTATCGAGATTCAATAAGAATAAACCCCTCACTTCGGGTGCATGACCATAAAAGATGTTACCCATATAAATAGAACAACCTTTATTCTCTGATTTAAATGAGTAACCGTCTCGCAATAAACAAGATCCAGATATAATGTTCATGCTTAACGCAGGCACTAAATAACAATTATTCAGGTTCATAACTAATCCCGATGGTAATCGAAGAGCGAGCGTGCCGACGGCGATCACATCAACCTTGGAACCATTTCCCACGCGCATCGTCACTTCGTCCTTCGCCAGCCTTCGTTTATTCCGCAGTTCCTGTTTAGAGTTGCAAATGTGAGCAACCGAACCGGTATCAAATACCCAGGCACTACAACGAGAGTTGGTAAGGTACACATCAATAACATGTATATCACATATACCTTTGTTGTTGTTGTTGGCCCCCTTCTTGTCTGCCAGATACTTGGGGCAGTTCCGCTTCCAGTGTCCGTTCCCCTTGCAATAGAAACACTCAGTCTCTGGCTTGGGCCCAGCCTTGGGTTTCTTTACTGGATGAGCAACTGCCTTGCCACCCTTCTTAGAGTTACCCTTCTTGACCTTGCCATTCTTCTTGAAACTGGTGGTTTTATTGACCATCAACACTTGATACTCCTTCTGGATGTCTGCCTCAGCGACTTTCAGCATCGAAAACAGCTCGGCGATGGTTTTGTTCATCCCTTGCATGTTATACTGCTGCACGAAGCTCTTGTAGCTAGGAGGGAGTGACTGGAGAATTCTGTCAATGATAGCCTCATCCGGGAACACAAGTCCCAGATCAGCTATGCGGGTATAGTACCCAGACATCTTCAATAAGTGCTCACTGACAGACGAATTCTCCTCCATCTTGCAAGCAAAGAATTTATCGGTGGTCTCATACCTCTCGATCTTAGCATTCTTTTCAAAGATGAACTTTAACTCCTGGTACATCTCATATGCACCATGACGTTCAAAACGCCTTTGAAGTCCTCCTTCCAAGCCGTACAACATGGCACACTGCACTATTGAGTAGTCATCCGAACGTGTCTGCCAGACGTTCAAAACGTCTGCAGAGGCTGTAGGAGCGGGGGGGTCACCTAGCGGTGCATTTAGGACATAAACCTTTTGGGCAGCTGTGAGGATGATCCTCAGATTGCGGAGCCAGTCCACAAAGTTGCTCCCATCATCTTTCAGTTTAGCTTTCTCTAGGAACGCATTAAAATTCAGGCGAGCTACTGCGTGAGCCATCTACAACAAAAGATTTGCAAAGACATTTTAGACTATTGTTCATGATAAGTGAGTTACTACCTAATCAAATTATTTATAACTCCCACTCAAATTGACATCCTTCTGGTCATTCAAGCGTGACATGATCCAAATTCACCAACCCAAGTCCGATCATCACGTGAGATGAGGTGGTGTCAATGGTGAACATCTACATGTTGATCATATCTACTATATGACTCATGCTCGACCTTTCGGTCTTCCGTGTTCCGAGGCCATGTCTGTACATGCTAGGCTCGTCAAGTCTAACCCGAGTGTTCTGCATGTGCAAAACTGGCTTGCACCCGTTGTATGCGAACGTAGAGTCTATCACACCCGATCATCACGTGGTGCTTCGAAACGACGAACCTTCGCAACGGCGCACACTCGGGGGGGACACAATTTTATCTTGAAATTTTAGTGAAGGATCATCTTATAATGCTACCGTCGTCCTAAGCAAAATAAGATGCATAAAAGGATTAACATCACATGCAAATCATAAGTGACATGATATGGCCATCAACTCGTGCTTTTGATCTCCATCTCCAAAGCACCGGCATGATCTCCATCGTCACCGGCGCCACACCATGATCTCCATCATCATGATCTCCATCATCGTGTCGCCATCGGGGTTGTCGCGCGCCCACCATGCTCTTACTACTATTGCTACCGTTTAGCGATAAAGTAAAGCATTACAAAGCGCTTAATGATTGACACGCAGGTCATACAAAAAAATTAAAGACAACCCTATGGCTCCTGCCGGTTGCCGTATGCATCGACATGCAAGTCGATATTAACTATTACAACATGATCATCTCATACATCAAATATATCTCATCATGTCATTGGCCATATCATATCACATACATACCCTGCAAAAACAAGTTAGACGTCCTCTAATTTGTTGTTGCATGTTTTACGTGGCTGCTATGGGTATCTAGCAAGAACGCTTCTTACCTACGCAAAGCCACAACGGTGATATTCAAGTTGCTATTTAACCTTCTACAAGGACCGCCTTGTTCTATTCCGATTCAACTAAGATAGGAGAGACAGACACCCGCCAGCCATCTTATGCAACAAAAGTCACATGTCTGTCGATGGAACCGGTCTCATGTACGTGGACATGTAAAGTTGGTCCAGGCCGCTTCATCCCATAATACCGCTGAATCAAGAAAGACTAAGGAGGGCAGCAATTTAAACATCAACGCCCACAAACCCTTTTGTGTTCTACTCGAGAAAGCATCTACGCAAGATCCTAGCTCATGATGCCACTGTTGGGGAACGTTGCATGGGAAACAAAAAATTTTCCTACGTTCACCAAGATCAATCTAGGAGATGCATCTACGAGAGGAGAGTTGGATCCACGTACCCTTGTAGATCGCTAAGCGGAAGCGTTAAGAACGCGATTGATGGAGTCCTACTCGCCGCGATTCAGATCGCTGAAGATCCAAGCACCGAAGCAACGGTGCCTCCGCGTTCTTCACACGTACGGCTCGGGGACGTCTCCTCCTTCTTGATCCAGCAAGGGGTGGAGGAGAGGTTGATGGAGAGACCGGCAGCACGACGGCGTGGTGGTGATGGTGGTGGAGGATTCCAGCAGGGCTTCGCCAAGCACCG
Organism: Secale cereale; assembly: GCA_902687465.1. Taxonomy (NCBI): domain Eukaryota; kingdom Viridiplantae; phylum Streptophyta; class Magnoliopsida; order Poales; family Poaceae; genus Secale; species Secale cereale. The sequence goes on from LR738710.1 coordinate 945,786,006, forward strand.
CGGGAGATGAAGATGTTATGGGAGAGGGAGGGCAGCACCGAGGCACAAACGTGTGTTGGCTGCCCTCCCTCTGCCCCTCTATATATAGGGGGAATAGATGGGAGGGGGGCGCCCTAGGGTTTCCCCTAGGGGGGCCGGCGGCCAGGGCAGTGGGGGGGCGGCGGCCAAGGGCTGCGCAGGCCCTAGGGTTTCCCCCCCCCTAGGTGCCTTGCCCCCCAAGCCAGGGGGTGCGGCTGCCCTAGGAGGGGCCAGCCCCCCATGCGCCATAGGAGAGGGCCCAGGGGGGGGCGCACAGCCCTATGAGGGATGTGGTGTCCCCCCTTTGTGGCCCATTAGGCCCAGAACCACTTCCGGGACCCCCGAAACCCTTTTCGGTAATCCGCCGATTTCCCGATGCTCCCCGGAACACTTCCGGACTCCGAAACCTTTCATCCTATATATCAATCTTCGTCCCCGGACCATTCCGGAGACCCTCGTCACGTCCGGGATCTCATCCGGGACTCCGAACAACCTTCGGTAACCATGCACTGTTCTCACTAACAACCCTAGCGTCACCGAACCTTAAGTGTGTAGACCCTGCGGGTTCGGAAACCATGTAGACATGACCGAGACACTCCCAGGTCAATAACCAATAGCGGGATCTGGATACCCATATTGGTTCCCACATGTTTCTCGATGATCTCATCGGATGAACCACGATGTCAAGGATTCAGGCAATCCCGTATACAGTTCCCTTTGTCTCGTCGGTATGTTACTTGCCCGAGATTCGATCGTCGGTATCTCTATAGCTAGTTCAATCTCGTTACCGGCAAGTCTCTTTACTCGTTACCGTAATACATAATCCCGTGACCAACTACTTAGTCACTTTGAGCTCATTGAGATGACGTATTACCGAGTGGGCCCGGAGATACCTCTCCGTCACACGGAGTGACAAATCCCAGTCTCGATCCATGTCAACTCAACAGACACCCTCGGAGATACCTGTAGAGTACCTTTATAGTCACCCAGTTACGTTGTGACGTTTGGCACACACAAAGCACTCCTACGGTGTCAGTGAGTTACATGATCTCATGGTCATAGGAACTTATACTTGACATGCAGAAAACTATAGCGATAACTGACACGATCAAAAGCTATGTTAACGTTTGGGTCTCGTCCATCACATCATTCTCCTAATGATGTGATCCCGTTATCAAATGACAACTCATGTCTATGACCTGGAAACCGCGGTCATCTTTGATCAACGAGCTAGTCCTGTAGAGGCTCACTAGGGACACAAAGTCTGTCTATTCATCCACACGTGTATCTGAGTTTCCAATCAATACAGTTATAGCATGGATAATAAACGATTATCATGAACAAGGAAATATAATAATAACTCTTTTATTATTGCCTCTAGGGCATATTTCCAACAGTGGTCCTCGATGCCGAAGGAGCTGCGATGCAGTGGTCCTCGACGCCGTCGGAGCTGCGATGCTCGTCCGCGCCGCCGCCCGAGCTTCGATACGGCGAGGCCGCCGGAGTTGCAATGCAAGGACGTCGGCGGGTTGTCGATGCTGTTGGACGTGCGATGCAGCGGTCCTCGACGCCGTCGGCAAGATCCGATGGCGAACCTGTGTCACAACACCATGCGTGTTGGCGTGTTGCTATGCAGCTCCATCGGCGGCGAGACCTGGGTCGCAGCAATGACGTTGCACTGGAGCTCCGCCCCCGTCCACCGACGTGTTGCACTGCAGCTCCGCCGGTGGTGGGAAGCACAATGGCCGCTGCACTGGAGCTCCGCCCCGCCCAGTGGCATGCAGCACTACAACTTCGCCGCCGGCGGGAAGCACAATGCCCGTCGTAGTGCAGCTCCGCCTCGCCCAGCGGCGTGCTTCACTGCAGCTCCATGACCCCATCGAAATGTCGCGCGCTGCATGGAGGAATCCCTCGCCGCCGCCGAGATCCACGGATTGCAGCGCTCCGCCTCCGCAACACCGGCGGCGTTGCATCGACTTGCTTGGCAACCCGATTGCAGCCAACAGCTGACGGTGCTGTCGATGCGGCCGCTCTCGCCGTTGCAGCGCCGGCCACGGCTGCGGCGCCGACGATCTGTGCAGTTCCAACATCGGCGACAACATCCATCGTCACACACTGGATTGCAGCAGCCCGCCGGATACAATACCGGCTAGCGACTACCCCTGTTGCAGCGCCCCCGGCCAGATTTTGCGGTTGCAGCGCCGGTGAGTGCTGCCGCAAGCAGCGCACTCATGGCCTGTAGCGCCGGCGAGATTAGGCGGAGTGGTTTGCGGTCAATGCGTATTGTACAGGAAGAAAAAGGCGTGTGGTCGAGAGCTTCCTCGGTAGGCAGCTGTGATGCACGGGTCCCACCATGACACATGACTAGCGATGGACGAGGCTTACGTCCGAGAAAGATCAGTCGGTTGATTTAGATACTTTTCCTTTTTGGCTGATGCTAGGCATAAACCGGCTGATAGCTCGCAGCTATAAGCCGCCTTCATAACCGTCCGATCGTGCATATAGTAGGCACTCGCTTTGTGTCTCGTGCATTGCAATTCGCCTCCACGCACAACAACACATGCACCACCGCATGCAGCGCCCAAGGTCGCGCTCGCTCCAAGCACGCCCAGCAGCACGGAGGCCACCGGAGCTGCGATGTAGCGGTTGTCGACGCCGTCGGAGTTGTGATGTAGCGGTCCTCGACGTCGCCGGAGTCGCGATGCTCGGCCGTGACGCCTCCCGAGTTGCGATGCCAGCGATCGATCAGTCGTCGATGCCATCGGAGCTGCGATGCAGCGGTCCTCGACGTCGCCGGAGTTGCGATGCTCGGCCGCGAAGCCGCCCGAGTTGCGATGCCAGCGGTTGACTGGTCGTCGACGCCATCGGAGCTGCGATGCAGCGGTCCTCGACATCGCCGGAGTTGCGATGCTCGGCCGCGACGCCGCCCGAGTTGCGATGCCAGCGGTTGACCGGTCGTCGACGCCATCCGAGCTGCGATGCAGTGGTTGTTGGGGAACGTTGCATGGAAAACAAAAATTTTTCTCTACGTTCACCAAGATCAATCTAGTAGATGCAACTACGAGGGGAGAGTAGGATCCACATACCCTTGTAGATCGCTAAGCGGAAGCGTTATGAACGCGGATGATGGAGTCGTACTCGCCGCGATTCAGATCGCTGAAGATCCTAGCACCGAAGCAACGGTGCCTCCGCGTTCTTCACACGTACGGCTCGGGGACGTCTCCTCCTTCTTGATCCAGCAAGGGGTGGAGGAGAGGTTGATGGAGAACCGGCAGCACGACGGCGTGGTGGTGATGTTGGAGGAGAACTCCGGCAGGGCTTCGCCTAAGCACCGCGGGAGAAGAAGATGTTGTGGGAGAGGGAGGGCAGCACCGAGGCACGAACTTGTGTCTGCTGCCCTCCCTTTGCCTCACTATATATAGGGGGGGGGGTGGAGAGGTGAGGGCGCCCTAGGGTTTCCCCCTAGGGGGCCGGCGGCCAGGGCAAGGGGGGGCGGCGGCCAAGGCAGGCCCTAGGGTTTCCCCCCCTAGGTGCCTTGCCCCCCAAGGCTAGGGGGTGCGGCCACCCTAGAGGGGTCCACCCCCCTTGGCGCACAAGGAGAGGGCCCAAGGGGGGGCGCACAGCCCCCTGAGGGCTGTGGTGTTCCCCCTTGTGGCCCATTAGGCCCAGAACTGCTTCCGGACCCCCCGAAACCCCTTTCCGGTACTCCGCCGATTTCCCGATGCTCCCCGGAACACTTCCGGACTCCGAAACCTTTCATCCTATATATCAATCTTCGTCTCCGGACCATTCCGGAGACCCTCGTCATGTCCGGGATCTCATCCGGGACTCCGAACAACCTTCGGTAACCATACACTTTTCTCACTAACAACCCTAGCGTCACCGAACGTTAAGTGTGTAGCCCCTGCGGGTTCGGAAACCATGTAGACATGACCGAGACACTCCCAGGTCAATAACCAATAGCGGGATCTGGATACCCATATTGGTTCCCACATGTTTCTCGATGATCTCATCGGATGAACCACGATGTCAAGGATTCAGGCAATCCCGTATACAGTTCCCTTTGTCTCGTCGGTATGTTACTTGCCCGAGATTCGATCGTCGGTATCTCTATACCTAGTTCAATCTCGTTACCGGCAAGTCTCTTTACTCGTTACCGTAATACATAATCCCGTGACCAACCACTTAGTCACTTTGAGCTCATTGAGATGACGTATTACCGAGTGGGCCCGGAGATACCTCTCCGTCACACGGAGTGACAAATCCCAGTCTCGATCCATGTCAACTCAACAGACACCTTCGGAGATACCTGTAGAGTACCTTTATAGTCACCCAGTTACGTTGTGACGTTTGGCACACACAAAGCACTCCTACGGTGTCAGTGAGTTACATGATCTCATGGTCATAGGAACTTATACTTGACATGCAGAAAACTATAGCGATAACTGACACGATCAAAAGCTATGTTTAACGTTTGGGTCTCGTCCATCACATCATTCTCCTAATGATGTGATCCCGTTATCAAATGACAACTCATGTCTATGACCTGGAAACCGCGGTCATCTTTGATCAACGAGCTAGTCCTGTAGAGGCTCACTAGGGACACAAAGTCTGTCTATTCATCCACACATGTATTTGAGTTTCCAATCAATACAGTTATAGCATGGATAATAAACGATTATCATGAACAAGGAAATATAATAATAACTCTTTTATTATTGCCTCTAGGGCATATTTCCAACAGGGAGGCGACTATCGTCGGCTCCTGCTCGTACTTTCTCTTTCAATTTTAGTTTTATTTTCTCTTTCATTTTTATCATATCCATGAACTATTCACGCTTTCACAAACCTTTTTCAAATTTGAATATTTCTCATTTTAACAACTTTATCATTTCAAATTCATAAATTTTCTCAAATTCATGAAATTTTCCAAAATTTCATGAACTTTCAAATCTTTTGTGGACTTTGTTTCAAAATTCATGAAACTTTCTCATTTTTTGTGAACTTTTTCTCATTCGTGAAATATTATAATATTTTTGAACTTTTTTGCAATTTTTATGAACTTCTTCAAATTTGTTGAACTTTGTTTCAAATGTCAACATTTTTTATTAAAAAAAACTTGTGATTTTTTTCCACTTTTGGAAAAGTCAATGGTCAACTCTATGTAGTCAACGGTCACTGGTGGATCGGTTAACGATCTCAGGCCCATCAGTTAACCAATATTTTAGGAAAAACTCAGTTAGGTGGTCCATACACTCTCGTGCGTGAGCATACACTCCTGTGCATGAGCGCCAGTTTTTTTTTTCTTTTTTTTTTGAATTGTTTGGATTGCTTACCACATGTGTCCCGTGGTACATGAGCGCCAGTTTAAAGGCGCCAATTAGGAGCTGCCCCATGTCTAGCCTATTTATGATGCCATGGGAAATACCCTGTGACTCCCGCATGTATTTACACCCTATATGGGGTAGTTTTTAAAATAAGTAAACAAAAATTCAAAAGTATTTTTAGATTAAACTTGACTTACTTGCGCACTAGTATTTAAATTTTCACAAAAAAAAAAACATTGACTTCATAGCGAAAAAGGAAAAATAATATTTGCTATTATAGGTCACTATTCATGCTATTTTGACCGAAAATTTGTCTTCTTTGAAAAGAAGTCAGAGAAGAATTTTCTTTTTGTGAAACTTTTCTCACTAGTACAATGAAAGGTCAAGTTTATTTAAGAATTTTCAAATTAATAGAAAAAACTTAATACATTGATATTTTCAAATCCATGAATGTGTTTTCCCAAAACTCATGAGCATTTTTAAAAAGAAAAAAACACAGGTCGTTCTTGGGTAGATCCCGGTCCTAGACATAAGGAAGGGATAGAGGCCAATCTGCATTTTTTATATCCATGTAATCTTTCACATTCATATTTTTTTTTCTAGATTTGCTGTTTTTTTAACCTGTAAACTTTTCTCAAAGACCCATGAATTTCTTCTCGAGATGCCAACTTTTGTGTCGCTTCTGAAAAAAGACAAAAATGAATATTAAAAAGGGCTTTTCACGAGACTTTTCTGTCTTTTTCACACAAGCCACAAAAAATATCGCTTTCCCGTGAAACTTGGCGTGCACCCATAAGGTATTGAGATGCACGCCTCAATTTTTTGTTTGGGAATTTTTTGACATTTTCAAATGTTTTTTTCGATGGCATGAGCATATGCTCCCATGTGTGAAAGTGAATTTGCGCAACCTAACGCCCCTCTGTCTTGTCTTATGCTCTCCACTCGCTCTCGTCGGCTATATATAACCGGCTCCGGCTTGTACACGGTGGTGAGGCCGACCTTCCTCATGCAGGCCTTGTTCTGGGCTGTGCAAAAAGTGAGTAATGCCACAACAAAATTGAGGCACGTGATGTTTAGCAAAACTGATTAAGACAAGAATGAAAACCAAAGCAAGAAGAGCATGCATGTGTGGAAGAGTGATGGTGTAAGGGCAGAGGAGGGGAGGCGTGTGTGCTGACATGGGTTGTATCTGTTTTAGTTTTTCAGGTGAATGAGACCAAATTATATCTCATACTCCCTTTAACAAAACATATTAAGACGACAAGAATGAAAAAAAAAAAGCAAGTGGAGCATGCAGGTGTGGAAGAGTGAGGGTGCATGTAGGGGCTCGGCGGACCCATATTGCTCTACCTATGGACAACGGTTACGGAAACAGTCCTACAGGCAGTCATGGCCTCATCGTATTCATCCCTCCCCCTGAATTTTAGGGGTGGGTCCTTCCTCTCTCCAATCTAATGATGCCAGCACTGTCCGTATGATTGATTCCGCGGGAAATTGCCTGTAAGTATAGCATCAGGGGAGGGGAGGGGAGGGGAGGGGAGGGGAGGCAGGGAGGGAAGTGCGGCAAGGAGCGCGCGGCGTCCTCAAGTCTTGCTGCTGCTGCATGGTCGTCGTGCATGCATGGTCACCCAAGGAAGCTCACTATAGCGTGCATGCCATCCATTCTCTCACTCGGTTTGATTGACGATCCCACAACCACGACACCACCTGCACCCTAGCCGGCCTACCATCGACGACCATCTCCATCGATCGCTGCGCGGTGGGGCCTCGCCTCCGGCCAACCATCTTCCCGATCGACCGACGAGCAAACCATCTGCATCTGCATCTGCATGCATGTGCTACTCATCCAGGCCGGCGATCGGTCCATCGATCCAAGAGCGCCTCTGCCTCTGCCTCTGCCTCGCTTGCAGGGAGAGATCCGATCGACTTGTCTAATTGATTGTTGCATGCGGGCATTGATCATCATCAATTGATCGCCCGCCGGCCATACCTATACCTATACCTATACCTATACGTGTGGTGTGGTAGTCGGAGTCGGAGGAATTGATCCAAGGCGGTGGCGCGGCCGGGATCGATCGATCGATCGATGAAGCAGCTCAAGCCTCGGCGAGTGGGCGTCGGGGACGAGGAAGCGGCGGCGGGGGTGGTGGTGCCGCTGGCGCCGCGCAAGGACTACTGCTGCTCGTCGTGGTGCCTGCTGAGGGCCTTCACCCTCCTCCTGGTCCTCCTCACCGGCGTCCTCATCGGCTTCGGCGCCAGCGCCAACATCTCCCGCTACTACCACTACACCTCCTTGCTAACGACGACGACCCCAACATCATTGATCTCGAGCAACAGCCCGACGCCGCCGTCGCTGGCGATGGCGGAGCATCAGATCAGCCAGCCGTTCATGTCGTTCGTGCACCCGGGGTCGCCGGAGGGTCACTCGATGACGGACGCGGAGCTCTTCTGGCGGGCGTCCATGGTGCCGCGCGTGGAGGAGTACCCGTACCAGCGTGTGCCCAAGGTGGCCTTCCTGTTCCTGACGCGCGGCCCTCTCCCGTTCGCCCGGCTGTGGGAGCGCTTCTTCCGCGGGCACGAGGGGCTCTACTCGGTGTACGTGCACGCGCTGCCGGAGTACGTGCTGAACGTGTCGGCGACGTCGCCCTTCTACGGGCGGCAGATCCCGAGCCGGGACGTGTCGTGGGGGTCCATCACGCTGGTGGACGCCGAGAAGCGGCTGCTGGCGAACGCGCTCCTCGACCATTCGAACCAGCGTTTCGTGCTCGTCTCAGAGAGCTGCGTGCCGGTGTTCAACTTCCCGACGGTGTACGAGTACCTGATAAACTCATGGAGGAGCTACGTGGAGTCGTACAACATCGACGTGCCGCAGTGCGCGGGGCGGTACAACCCGCGGATGGCCCCCGACGTGACGGAGGAGCAGTGGCGCAAGGGTTCCGAGTGGTTTGAGCTCAGCCGGGACCTGGCGGTGGACGTCGTCGCCGACCGCCGCTACTACCACGTCTTCCGCAAGCACTGCACCCCGTCCTGCTACCCCGACGAGCACTACATCCCGACCTACCTCCACCTGGTGCACGGGCCGCGCAACGCCAACCGGACCATCACCTGGGTCGACTGGTCCAGGGGAGGCCCGCACCCGGCCCGCTACGGCAAGGCCTCCGTCACCAAGGAGTTCATCCAGGCCATCCGCAACAACGGCACGCAGTGCCTCTACAACGGCCGGCCCACCACGGTGTGCTACCTCTTCGCGAGAAAGTTCGCGCCCAGCGCGCTCGCCACGCTCATCAACCTCACCACCACCCTACTCGACTTCTAATCTAATAGCCTCTTCTTCTTCCATTCTTCTCCTCCTTCTAATTCTAATTAAGTATGTAGCTTACTAATTAACTATTCTTTACTTATGTGTGTATGTATGTATACAGACAACTTGTGTTTTATAATGAATGAATGACCCACAACTAAACTTGTGTATCAACATATATATTTATTGTTATATCTAATTACCAGACGCAACCTTCACTCTCAAATCTTTACATTCTTAACTCTCAACATACAAAGTGTCCATCTCGACGTCCCACTAAGCAATGTATTTAAGACTTCTCTCCTACTATAAGCATCGTATAGTCTTTGTATTAAATCAGAGAACTACATACAGTTCTTCAGCGCCAGATGGGGTCACCTCATATCGCACTCAACTGTCTACTTCGTTTATCTTTCAATTTCTCAAAGATAATCAAGCTTTGCTGAAGAAGATAACCATGACGTGCCTTGCCAATCTGCTCGTCAACTATCAACTTCGTTTACCTTTCAGTTTCGACCTTTTCTGAATACAAGCTAGCCACGCATTAGCCTGTAATGTTTTTTCTTCACCAAGGTCGTCGATGTAATATCTAGTAATTTAAGTCTGGAACAAGCTACTCAATGCATACCAATGTGTGATACAGTATTGGCTGCCTATTTTTAACTACTCACTCACACTGTAAATGCCTGCCAGCAATCAAGGCATACATGAATGATTAACAACCATAGCAACTCATGGCATGAAGATGATGACTTTTATTGTGAAGATGAGGAGGAAGAGCTCGACATTTCGCAAGAGTCATTGATGTTCATCGATGAGCTCACTGATACGTCTCCAACGTATCTATAATTTTTTATTGTTCCATGCTATTATTTATGAAGTCTTAGATGTTTAATGGGCTTTATCATTCACTTTTATATCATTTTTGGGACTAACCTACTAACCCAAAGGCCCGGTCCAGATTGCTGTTTTTTTGCCTATTTCAGGGTTTTGCAGAAAAGGAATATCAAACGGAGTCCAAACGGAATGAAACCTTCGCAGGAAATATTTTTGGAGGAAATCACGCGAGTTAGACTTCGAGGCCAAGCCAGAGGACAGGGGGGCCACCCTCGAGGGTGGGGGGCACGCCCCCTTCCCAGGGCGCGCCCCCTGCCTCGAGGGCAGGCTCCACGGCCCCTGGTGCCCCTCTTCCTCCTATATATGCCTACGTACCCAGAAACTCCATACACAGAGAGAAAACCCTAATTCCACCGTCGTAGATGTTGTTCCCGTGGAGATCCCATCTTGGAGCCTGTTTCGGGAGGGGGATCCATCACGGAGGCCTTCATCATCATCGTCATCATCATCGCCCTCACCATGAGTTGTGTGTAGTTTACCACAGACCTTCGGGTCCATAGCTAGTATCTAGATGGCTTCTTCTCTCTCTCTCTGGATCTCAATACAAAGTTCTCCTCGGTCTTCGAGGAGATCTATTCGATGTAATCTCTTTTTGTGGTGTGTTTGTCGAGATCCGATTAATTGTGAGTTTATGATCAAGATTATCTATGAAAGATATTTGGTTCTTCTCTGAACTTTCTATGTGTGCTCATAATATCCTTGCAAGTCTCTTCAAATTATTGGTTTGGTTTGGCCTACTAGATCTATAGTTCTTGCAATGGGAGAAGTGCTTGGCTTTGGGTTCAATCTTGCGGTGTCATTTCCCAGTGACAGTAGGGGCAGCAAGGCACGGATTGTATTGTTGCCATCGAGGATAAAAAGATGGGGTTTTCATCATATTGCTTGAGTTTATCCCTCTACATCATGTCATCTTGCTTAAGGCGTTACTCTGTTCGTATGAACTCAATACACTAGATGCATGCTGGATAGCGGTCGATGTGTGGAGTAATAGTAGTAGATGCAGGCAGGAGTCGGTCTACTTGTCTCGGACGTGATGCCTATATACAATGATCATGCCTAGATAGTCTCGTAATTATTCGCTTTTCTATCAATTGCTCGAAAGTAATTTGTTTACCTGCCGTAGAATATCACCATCATGAGAGAAGCCACTAGAAAAAACTATGGCCCCCGGGTCTATCTTTATCATATTACTTTCCCGTCAATTTCTTTTGCCGTTTTTCATTTGCTGTTTTATTAAACTAAAAAATACCAAAAATATTATCTATCATCTCTATCAGATCTCACTATCGTAAGTGACCGTAAAGGGATTGACAACCCCTTATCGCGTTGGCTGCGAAGTTCTTATTTGTTTGTGCAGGTGCGAGGGACTGACGCGTGGTCTCCTACTGGATTGATACATTGGTTCTCAAAAACTGAGGGAAATACTTACGCTACTGTGTTGCATCTCCCTTTCCTCTTCGAGGGAATACAACGCAAGCTCAAGAGGTAGCACTCACACTAAGGGCCGATGCCCAAAAGAGGAAGCAAAGTATTCGCACGATGTCATAAACCCAAAATGAAGACAAATTGATTTGCGAGAGTTGGATTGAGATAGGGGAAGATCCGGTAAGAGGTGCCGAGAAATAAGGTGCCATCTTTTGGGGAAGGATTCACAAAACCTTCCATGATCGAAGGAAGTTCGCCCCTATCAATTTGAGAGCACTTAGAGCATCAACTCAATCCAAAAGAAATGGGTGTCCATTCAACAAGAGTGCAACAAGTATTGTGCCTCACTTGAGAGCGTCGAAGCCTGTCCCGTGAGTGGCCTTGGCATTGGTGACTTGGTACGGAACTCTTGCCTTTTCATATTGTATCCATTCATGTTGATATGCTTATCATTATCATACATGTTGTGTCCTTTGCAATTACATGAACATCGTCATCAATGATTGTGTAGGCATTTCAATCTTTGGAAGCATTCAAGACCCGACACAAGGACAAGCCGTTCACTCTCATGCATTGTTGGGTCCTCATCAAAGATTGCCCCAAGTTCAAAGACCAATATGCCGCTCGTAAGAAGAAAGGAGGGAAGAAGGCCGTGGCTGATGAGGGAGACTTGCTCAAGAGGCCGAGGGGCAAGACAAGCTCAAAGGCCGATGAGAGGCGTGATGCGTCTTCCATTGCCTTGCAAGGAACTTTGGAGAACATGATGAGCCAAAAGGAATCGCGTGACGAGAGGAAGAGCAAAGGAAAGGAGGAGTAAATGAAGATTTATCTAGAGTTCGAAACAAAGAAGTTTGCCATGAAGGAGGCCGTAGAGAGGAGGAAGCTTGACATGGAGGAGGCAACGAAGAGAAGGAAGCTTGACATCGAGGAGGTCGCTCAGATCAAGAAGCTCGAGATCGAGGCCACCATGACTATGAGATTCACTCACAACATATATATTTATTATTCTATCTAATTACCAGACACAACCTTCTCTCTCAAATCTTCTAATTCTTAAGAAGTTGATCCCAATTCTCTCAACATACAAAGTGTCCATCTCAACGTCACACTAAGCAGTGTATTTAAGACTTCTCTCCTACTAAGTCACGCAAAATCTGCCACATAAGCACCTCAACGTCACACTAAGCAGTGTATTTAAGACTTCTCTCCTACTAAGCCATGAAAAATCTACCACATAAGCACCTCAACGTCCCACTAAGAAATATACTTAAGTCTTCTTTCTCACTAAGCCACCTGAATTCTGCCACAAAATCACGCCTTGGTAGCGGAACTCTAATCTGTTTTGCTATACATACGATGCTTCAGCTATGGCTCTTGTCCGACACATGTAATCAAGCCATCCATGGGATGTAACCAACACCCAACACACTATTTTTGGATCTTAAAAATGAGACCAACCCAAAGGCTAGCCCACGTTCGCATTTTTATAGGAGAAACTCTGCGAGCACCGCACGTCTGAGTCGGGGCTCGAACTCGGATGGGCTGGTAGCTACCCCAGCTGCCCAGCCAACGGGTCGCCGCTCCGTCCTTACTAATTTTGGATCCTAAATCGTACACATGGATCGAACTTGTCAATGTCGTATGTGTGTGTGTGCGCGCGCGCGTGCGTGCGTGCGTGCGCGCGCGCGCGCGTGTGCGTGTGCGTGCGCGCGCGCGCGTGTGTGTGTGTGTGTGTGTGTGTGTCGACGTTGCCGCCGGTGGCGCCTGCCTGACACCGAGCCTTTCGTGGCTGGTGGGTGTTCCCCCTCTCCCCTCTGGAGGTAGAGATGCTGATGACCACAAAATTGTGCAGGCTTGGCTTGGTCGGATTGCCTAGATTACTTCAGAATCATTATGCCTGATTGGGCTTGGTCGTCAATTGCTTATGCCCTTTTCACGTTAGCCTTTGCCCATGGTTTGAGCTTGTTGTTTCAATCCAAAAATGAGAAACAGTTTGGATGAGGTTGGGTTGAAAAAGCGTACAATTTGGTTTGGTATGGGTTCTAGCTAGCTAATTCTTTTTGGATCTGTTTGGATCCTAGGCGTGTAGTGATACGGGTTGGACTAGCTTTGGTTTGGATGTGATACTATTCCCAGGCTTACTCGCAATATCTGAATTTGTGGATTTGTTTATCAGTTTGTGAATTTGAATTTTCTCTGATTCCCTTCTCGAGTCAGATGTTAGATACGATTTAGCATCTTCCCTTCCCTAGAGTAAAAGGGGGGCATTGCCCCCCTGCCCCCCACACCCATACACTCTTGCAATCCATTATGTATACCCTTTTTTGCGAGAAGCATCGTGTATACCCTTGTACTCCCTCCGTCCGAAAATACTTGTCATCAAAATGGACAAAAAATGATGTATCTAGAACTAAAATACATGTAGATACATCCTCTTTTATTTATTCTGATGACAAGTATTTCCGGACGGAGGGAGTAGTTTCTAAGCTTGGGTTTATATATACCACCGTTTTAACTAAGGATTGATCTGACATCACCATTTGCTGCATTGGTTCGCGTCGCGCTGCAATTCGATTGCTTTCGGAGCTTGGACCTCCTGAGAATGCCTCCAGGAAGGCGGCTGCAGAACGTGCACCATGGGACACGGTATCAATGGGACCAAGCCGAGAATGTGCACTGGACACGGTATCTTTGAGCTGAAAAATATCACTGGGAGTCTGGGACCAACCGGACACGGTAGGCAGAGCGTGGAAGGACGCAAATTTGGGAGTGAGGTGGAGCGGCACACCGGTTACTTTTCAGCCCACTCCTCTCCCAGCGCAAATTTGGAATCGGTCGGTCGGTGCACGTGGTATTGAAATACTTCCTCCGTTCCTAAATATAAGTCTTTGGAAAGATTTCACTATGGACTACATACGGAGCAAAATGAGTGAATCTACACTCTAAAATATGTCTATATACATCCGTATGTAGTTTGTAGTGGAATCTCTAAAAAGACTTATATTTAGGAACGGAGGGAGTAGCATATAAAGAATAAAGAATCTCTTGAAACATCATTCTTTGAGCCAGGCAGGCACTGTGTTTGCCATCTCTGCAGTCTGAATCTTCCAGAAATTGCCATGCTTAATGTCTTGGTAATTCTGCTGATAATTCTACTGCCCGGCAATGTTATACCACCGAAGCGTGGACGCATGCACACACGCACTTCTTCTCATGAGCACGACACTGCGGTCGCCATGAGCACATGCATGCGCACTTCTGCTTGTAGACCAGCCGGCGGTGACCAGTCCCAATGACATTGAAACATCATTCATGAGATATGAGATAGCTTCCACGAGCTTGTAGGCAAACCAGAATAAATAACCAAATTGAATACTAATAAAGTCTAAATAGTATGCACATGTAAGTAATTATGCACAACTATATGCATATATAAGTATGTAAATATGTTGTCAACAATAAAGTAAAATAACACATTCATAGGTCATTAGGTTGTCGCAAATAGTAGGGGTCCCTCGGGTTCTAAAATCATGTTGCCGAAGCTAGGGAAATTGCAATGAACCACCAGGAACACTCTTGGAACTAAACTAGAAACGAAACCTAGGAATTCTAAAATTCATAAAGTAAGTGACATCAAATGAGTATTCGAAAGATAAGATCAAAAATGGAAAGCTTGATGTATATCTAACACGAATTCACTATCTTTCGGTAAAGGACATAAGCCTAGGATAACATTTTGTGAGCATACATGACACATCTTGTGGTAGCTATTAGTTGACCAGTATTGATAACTCCTACTTCCTCCTTCAAGTGAAAAGAGTATCTTCTGAGGCGAAGCTAACGCATATAGTAGTGGCCAATACTTGAGCGACTTCATCTTGCTAATGATAAAACAATAAAGAAAATTGTGGGACTGAGCCGGCCTACTGGTCCTACTTCTAGCCATGGTGCGCACAAGGCAGCCATTGATACGTCTCCAACGTATCTATAATTTTCTATTGTTCCATGCTATTATATTATCCTTCTAGGATGTTTTATGGGCTTTTATATACATTTTTATATGATTTTTGGGACTAACCTATTAACCCAGAGCCCAGTGCCAGTTTCTGTTTTTCTCCTGTTTTAGGGTTTCGCAGAAAAGGAATATCAAACGGAGCCCAATTGACCTGAAATTCAACGGAGGTGGTTTTTGGACCAGAAGAAGCCCACGGAGTACCGGAGGAGGACCATGAGATGCACGGGCTGCCCACGAGGGTAGGGGCGCCCCCCTACTGGGCGCGCCCCTGCCTCATGGACCCCCTTTACTTGGCCCCGACTCCAACATCCTCTATATATACAGAAACCTCCAGAAAATAACCTAGATCGAGAGTTTTGCCGTCGAAAGCCTCTGTTGCCACCGAAAACCAATCTAGACCCGTTCTGGCACCCTGTCGGAGGGGAGGGATCCCTCTCCGGTGGCCATATTCATCATCCCGGCGCTCTCCATGACGAGGGGGGAGTAGTTCACCCTCGGGGCTGAGGGTATGTACCAGTAGCTATGTGTTTGACCTCTCTCTCTCTCTCTCTCTCTCGTATTCTTGACATGGCACGATGTTGATGTATCGCGAGCTTTGCTATTATAGTTGGATCTTATGATGTTTCTCCCCCTCTACTCTCTTGTGATGAATTGAGTTTTCCCTTTGAAGTTATCTTATCGGATTGAGTCTTTAAGGATTTGAGAACACTTGATGTATGTCTTGCGTGGGATACCTGTGGTGACAATGGGGTATTCTATTGATTCACTTGATGTATGTTTTGGTGATCAACTTGCGGGTTCCGTGACCTTGGGAATCTATGCATAGGGGTTGGCACACGTTTTCGTCTTGACTCTCCGGTAGAAACTTTGGGGCACTCTTTGAAGTTCTTTGTGTTGGTTGAATAGATGAATCTGAGATTGTGTGATGCATATCTTATAATCATGCCCACGGATACTTGAGGTGACAATGGAGTATCTAGGTGACATTAGGGTTTTGGTTGATTTGTGTCTTAAGGTGTTATTCTAGTACGAACTCTATGATAGATCGAACGGAAAGAATAGCTTCGTGTTATTTTACTACGGACTCTTGAATAGATCGATCAGAAAGAATAACTTTGAGGTTGTTTCGTACCCTACCATAATCTCTTCGTTTGTTCTCCGTTATTAGTGACTTTGGAGTGACTCTTTGTTGCATGTTGAGGGATAGTTATATGATCCAAGTATGTTATTATTGTTGAGAGAACTTGCACTAGTGAAAGTATGAACCCTAGGCCTTGTTTCCTATCATTGCAACACTGTTTATGCTCATTTTTATCTTTAGTTACCTTGCTGTTTTTATATTTTTAGATTAAAAAAACCAATATCTACCATCCATATTGCACTTGTATCACCATCTCTTCGCCGAACTAGTGCACCTATACAATTTACCATTGTATTGGGTGTGTTGGGGACACAAGAGA
This sequence comes from Secale cereale, assembly GCA_902687465.1. Taxonomy (NCBI): domain Eukaryota; kingdom Viridiplantae; phylum Streptophyta; class Magnoliopsida; order Poales; family Poaceae; genus Secale; species Secale cereale. The sequence goes on from LR738710.1 coordinate 945,802,449, forward strand.
CTCTTTGTTATTTGGTTGCAGGGTTGTTTGAGAGAGACCATCTTCATCCTACGCCTCCCACGGATTGATAAACCTTAGGTCATCCACTTGAGGGAAATTTGCTACTGTCCTACAAATCTCTGCACTTGGAGGCCCAACAACGTCTACAAGAAGAAGGTTGCGTAGTAGACATCAAGCTCTTTTCTGGCGCCATTGCCGGTGAGGTGAGTGCTTGAAGGTATATCTTTAGATCTTGCAGTCGAATCTTTTAGTTTCTTGTTTTATCACTAGTTTAGTTTATAAAAGAAAACTATAAAAAATGGAATTAAGGTTACCTCATATGCTTCATCTTTTTTAATATCTTTCGTGAAAATGATGGGAAGGAAAATTGTGCTCAAGTACTAGAAGAAGAATTACATAGAATGCTTGGCATAAAAATATGTACATGATGAGCATGATTGCAATGTTGTCAGTGTGAATCCTTTGAAAATCTGATACGTCTCAAACGTATCTACTTTTCCAAACACTTTTGATATTGTTTTGACCTCATTCTTGCATGATTTGAACTAAACTAACCCGGACTGACGCTGTTTTCAGCAGAGCTGCCTGTATGGTTTTATTGTGCGCAGGAAAACTGATTTTTAGGTATCTCAGAAAATTCCACGAAAAATCACAGAAAATCCACGCACCCGAAGGAACCCGGAGCCAGAAGAGGGGCCAAAGGGGGGCCAGGGGGGGCCCCGGCGCCCTGGTGGCGCGGCCCACCCCCTGGCCGTGCCAGGGGGTCGCCTGGGTGGGCCCCACCTCCCCTGGTGCCCTACTTTGACCCGTATTTTAGCTCGTGATGGAGAAATCCCAGATGAGAAGTTCTTTTCGCAGTTTTCGTCACGGAGCCGCCGCCACCCTCTGTTCTTCTTCGGGAGGGCTAATCTGGAGGCTGAATTGGCCTCCGGAGAGGGGAGATCGTCGCCATCGTCATCATCATCACCACTCCATCATCCCTCCATGACTTCTCCTTCCATGTGTGAGTAATCCCCTGCTGTAGGCGAAGGGGATGGTAGGGATTGGATGAGTTAGATCATGTAATAGTTTGTCAGATCGTTGGGGGCATGTTGCCTATCATCTACTATGGTGTTTATCATCTTTGCTTCAACTTGTTATTCTTAATGCTTGTCACTTAGGGCCCGAGTGCCATGATTTCAGATCTGAACCTTATGTGTTTGCATGAATATATTTGTGTTCTTGATCCTATCTATGAGTTGTTTGCACCTATTACGGTTCGGAACCGGCGATCCCAAAAGTGACAGCTTGGGACACCAAAGGGGATGGTCCGTAGTTTGAGGATTACATGTATCCATTGAGTTTATTGCTTTGTTCCGGTGCTCTTTGACAGGAGCACCTTAATCTCCATAAGTTCCTTTTGGCCCCGTTCGTAGCGGGATGGTAGGACAAAAGATGTTGTGCAAGTTCTTATTGCAAGCACGTACAACTACCTACGGGATACATGCCTAATGTTTGATATTTGCCTAGATGATCATTACTTTTCCGTGTGCCGTGCCCCAAGTTGGAATCATGATATATCTCATCCATGCAGCGCCCAACCATCCATCTCCCTAGCCTACAGTGTTTTAAATCCTGCTGGTTACTAGTTGCTACTTTTGCCATTTACTCTTGCTATTTACTTTTGCTGTTTACTTTTACTATCACCATCATCACTATCATATCACTGTTACCACTTATATTTTGTTGCAAGTAAGTATATTTCAGGTGCGGTTGAATTGACAACTCAACTGTCAAAGCTTATAAATACTCTTTGGCTCCCCGTGTGTCGAATCAATAAATTGGGTTATTCTTACCCGCGAAGACTATCTCGATCCCTTACGGTTGAGGGTTATCAAGTACCGTTTTCTGGCGCCGTTGCCGGGGAGCATAGCAATATTTACAAGTCTACTTGAAGTATCCTACCTGCTGCACTTCATTCGCTATGGGTAAGAAAGGAGACCCCAAGGTTCCGATCTTACTATCCACTACAAGAAGAGGTACTGTTCTGAGCACTTGTGCTACACTTGATTCACCCTCTGTTATGAGTAAGTTTGCCTCACCGCCACCATATGATGCTCCTACTGAATCTGTTACTATGTCCGATACTCTTGATGATGCTTCTACTACTATTGACGATATTAGTTCACTTGGTTATGCTCTTGAGAAACAGATCGCTGCTGCTGCAAAAAAGTCTAGAATTGAAATTCCTGTTACTCGCTACCCTATTGGTGAAACTTATGATTATCCTGATTTGAGTAAACTCAAGGAGAGAAACCTTGATGATGATTACTATATGCTTGATGAAGATTTATGCAGGGAACTGACAGAGTTTTCTGGCTCTGACCCTGAAGTTATTAAGAAGCTGTTTGAAAAGCACTCTTTGAAGAACAAAACCGTTCCTGATCCTGAATTTGCTACATCTCCTATATGCATTGATGATCCTGATTATAATTTCTCTGTTGATCTTTCACTTATAACTATGGTTGAAGCTGACCCCTTTTATGGCAGAGAAAATGATGATGCTATTGCACACCTGACTAAACTCGGTGAGTTGGGTGGCTTGTTTACCACGGATGAGAAGATACGATACTTTTATGTGACCAAGCTTCTTCCTTTCTTCTTGAAAGAAGGTGCTAAAGCATGGTATGATTCACTCCCATACTGTTCCATTAAGAGTCCTCAAGACTTAGCTCACTCTTTTGTTGATAAGTACTTTCCTGCTCACATGCAACATGCTGCTTTACAAGGAATCTATAACTTTAAACAGTTGCAGGATGAGCACCTCCCTAAAGCTTGGGGGAGGTACTTGCGGTCTGATTCGGGCTAGACCAGGACATGAAGTCCGTAAGAATGAATTAATCGATATATTCTATGCTGGTCTAACTGATGAATCCAGGTCCTATTTGGACAGTTGTGCTGGTTGTGTTTTCAGGAAAAGGACGCCGGAAGATGCAGAAGATTTGATGGGCAGGATTGCCAAAAACCATGAAGATTGGTCCGTCCCTGAACCACCTCCACCACCAAAGAAGAGGGGCATGTTTGTTCTAAGCCCCGAAGATATGCGAGAAGCAAAGAAGTCTATTAAAGAGAAAGGTATTAAAGCTGAAGACGTGAAGAATCTACCCCCTATTGAGAAGCTGTGTGAGCCTACCACTCACCCTCCTATGGTAGAGGTACACTCTCTTCTAGATTTTAACGCAAGTGACATCCCTCATGGTAAGCCTCCTGATCAATGTTTAGATGAGTTTGATAATTTTATTATGAAACAAAATCATTTTAATGAGAGGATACAAAGTCAGATGCATGGTAATTCCCTGGCTATCAAAAGTTTGCTTGATGTTCTAGGTAGAACAGTTAATGATGTTAAATGTCTTGTGAAGCATTTTCATATGGTTCAAACTCAGCTTAAACAAATTTCTGATGTGCAGAAAGATTTGCTTGCTAACAATGCCAAACAAGATGATTTGCAGGCCTTCGGGATTAAGACCCGAGGATGAACTAGCACTCAAGATCCTCTCTATCCGGAGGGGCATCCGAGGAGAATCGAGCAAGATGAAGAGCCAGCTGTTGATCCCAACAGTGTATCTATCTCCGATGCTGAGACTGAAGACGGTGCTGAACCTGAAGGTAAGGATAATGAGAAGAATGATCCGCCTGAAGCTCGAGAAGAAGAAGCACCTGACAAACGTAAGAGGTACACTAAAGAAGACTTCATCGCAAGAAAACATGGGAAGGAAAGAGATCCATGGATACAGAAACCCATGCCCTTTCCAGGTAAGTCCATCAAATCTAAAGAAGAAGAGCATTACAATAAGTTTTGTGAGTGGATTAAACCTCTTTTTCTTCAAATCCCTTTGACTGATGCTATTAAGTTACCTCCTTATTCAAAATACATGAAAGATATTGTCACTAATAAAAGAAAAGTTCCTAATGAAGCAATATCTACTATGCTTGCTAACTACTCTTTCAGTGGCAAGATTCTTGAGAAGCTCGGTGATCCAGGTATACCCACCATTCCTTGCTCCATAAAGAATAATTATGTCAAAACTGCTTTATGTGATCTTGGAGCAGGAGTGAGTGTTATGCCCCTCTATCTTTACGAGAGGCTTTGTTTAGAGAAACTAATTCCTACAGATATCTCTCTTCAGATGGCTGACAAGTCAACCGCTGTTCCGATAGGTATTTGTGAGGATGTTCCAGTAGAAGTTGCTAATTGTTTGATTCTTACTGATTTTGTTGTCCTTGACATGCCCGCGGATGGGAGCATGTCCATTATTCTTGGTAGACCTTTTCTTAACACCGCAGGTGCTATTATTGATTTCAATAAAGGGAAGGTTACCTTCAATGTGAATGATAAAGAACACACGGTGTATTTCCCAAAGAAGACCGACAGGAGACATGGCCTCAACTCTATAGAAAATATCGAGACCGTGAAGATTGGAGAATGGGACTGTCCACTACATGTGCATCACAAATACAAAACTATCATGGTGGGGACAATGTCCATCAAAGTAAAGGTTCAGTGATTAGTTCGTAAGAGGTGAGACTTTTTGCTCTATATATCGCCTGTTGTTGGTAAGACTTGATCAACCTTACTAGCAAACGTGTTTTATATAGATAAAAAGTTGAACTTGTTATGTTTTCATTTATTTTTAGTTTTTGTTCTACTTGCTGTACCAAGTGTTTATATTTTGAAGCTTCACAATACTACTCACTGCTTTAAGTTTTCAGAAAGTTATGCAGCTTTTTGAACTTCGAAAAAATTTCAACAGTGAAGTTTTCAGAAAAATTCCAGAAAAATTAAAATAAAAATTTCCACGACGGGAGTGAACCAGAGGGACCTGGGGCCAGCCAGGGGGACCCACCAGTGGCCCAGGCGGCCAGCTGGCACGGCCTGCCCCCTGGCCGCGCCCACAGGGCGCCTGGGGCCCACAAGGCCCCCCTCCAGGTAAGTCTTCTTCCTCCCTCTCTCTTATTCTCCAAAAACGCGAGTTCTGCACTTGTTCTTGCGTTCTTGCTGCTCTTGGAGGCGATTCTTTGATCTCTCTCTACAGCCCATCATTTGAGCTGAGATTTTGAACAAATACTCCCTGGTATGTGACTCCTCCACCCCTCCAATTAGATTTCTGATTGGTGACTTCATTTGTGAGTATTTAGTAGTTCTTGGTGCTATATAGATGAGCTTGCATGCATGTGTAGAAAGTTATTTTCCAAGTTTTGATGCAAGTTTATGCCTTGGGCAAGTGAGTTGAGTAGTTTGCCTTAACTCACCTTGTTTTAATCCTCGTTTTTGTAAATTGCCAAAAATTTCAGAAATGAGTTTGTTAGGAAGGGCAAAAGGGTGGCTTGAGAAGAGGAGGCCCACGCACTCCGATCGAGTTACTAGAGCCGCGGCTTCACCATCGACTGCTAGGGTGAGCTATAACGAAGATCATGTGCCCCTAGAGTTGTTGGAAGACACAAGTCCAGCACGTGCGATGACTTTTCCATGTGATGAATTCCTTGAAGCTGCGGGAATCAAGGATGAGTTTTATAATCTTTGTGCTAATGCAGGTCTGACACGGCTCGTCACGTGCCGTGTTACTCAGTATCAAAAACTCACCTCCAGTTTCATTAACAGTTTTAGATATAATCCTGATTCAGGTGCTATTGAGTTTAAAATTTACAATGATCTTATCACTATGACTTTGGGAAAGTTTTGTGAAATAATAGGTGTGCCAAACGTTGGGAGGACGGCTAGGATGACCACTCAGCCCTCCGAGCTGAAAACCGTCTTCAACTCTCTCTGCAGCATGGGTACGAGGGATATTCATCGGTCAAAGATCTCCAGCATCTTATTTCCTCACCTCAGGTATTTTGCATATTATGTTGCTAGAGGGGTGTTAGCTCGTGACAACACGAGCAACACTTCTGCGCCGGATATTGCTATCCTGGCGGCAGCCCTCTCAGGGAGGTCTGATTATAATTTGGGTGCCTTAATTGCTCGACGCCTTGCTATGAACGGTAACAAGGGAGACTTATATGGTGGCGTTTATGCCACACTTATCTTAAAACATCTTGGAGGCACCCCACACCCTGATGATAATCCTTTTACTTATTTAAGCTTTGATCTTGCTGCTATGAAAAGGCATAAGTTTGTTACCATGACTTCTGAGCTTGATAATCTTGTTTATATCTTGCGTTTCGGAACTACCGCGGAACGCGAGATCCGTCTACCTGCACCTCTTTTGTTTGATTTTTCTCGCAGGAACGGATGGTCCTTTGATGTTATCCAGTTCGATGAGTTCATGGCCCAGCATCGGTTTCATAACCCCATGGAGGGGGTTGTGCCCGACGAGGAGGAGCACGGTGAGTTACCACCTTTTCAGGAAGAAACCGCCACCGAGTTTGGTGAAGGGTCTTCCTCTGCTTGGCGCACGGACCCTTCCTCGTGGGAGACTCCGAGGAGTTCGGTGTACGCGCAAGCATCCTTCTACGACCCTTGGACTCACTACCATACCCCCGGAGCAGGAGGCTCCTGGGGGCAGTAGCTGCTACCAACTTAGGCCAAAAGCCTAAGCTTGGGGGAGTACGTGCCCCTCTCATCTTTCCATTGTATTATCCGTTTTATTCGCTTTGATCTTTTCGAAGTTTTTGCCCGTTCTTCTTTATTTCTCTCTTTGCAAAAACAACAAAAAGATTTCCTCTTTCTTTTTGCTTTCGTTTAACCTTTGAAATAATCCAAAAAGATTTCCTTTTTCTCTTTAGTTTGCTTTGTTTTCAGAGTTCAGCTCGAGTCCGTGATGGCATTCAATTATATTTCCTACGTTCGATCATGCAAGTGACGAGGCAGTAATGACGATCGACTGAAGGGAAGCAACAAGGAAGACCGATATGAACTCTTCTTGTTTCTACTTTTGTACATATGCCTGTACTTATGATCTAGAGACCAGCTTGTAGCGACATAGTGCTATGTTTACAATGCTCTTCCAGTGGTTCATGCTTTCCTTGTGGCTAGTCTCGAATAGATAGAGTATATAATGTGTTATTGAAATGATTTACATGCATTGCACTGTTCATAGTCTGGTATACTAAGGTGGTATTTCCCTTTAGAGAATTTTTGGATTGACTTGGCACATGTTTACACATGTTTAAGTCTAAAAAGTCTGCTATGCCTTGATGATCTTTGAGTTTCAGAATAGTTATATCACTTTCATGCCCGATTCAATGTTGCTTTGTCGCTCTGCATGATTATGGCCGTTATTGCTCTCTAGTTGGTCGCTTCCCAGTCTTTTGCTAACCTCCACCTGTACTAAGCGGACTGACTGCTTGTGCATCCAAAATCCTTTAAACTAGTTATGCCATATGAGTCCACCATACCTTCCTATACATGGTATTTACCTGTCATTCCTAACGAAGACTTTCGTGTACCATCTCGAAATTAATCAAAAGCATTTCTCTTTTTGTGCCTCTGTTTTAGCTCATGAGGAAGTAGTAGTTAATTCATGATCTTTTTGAGTTGAACAAGTTTCACCCCGGGATTGCATGTCTAATGTGCAAACCCATAATACGAGAAGGAACTGGCATAGAGTGCGCCCGGCTCATAAAAGATAATACAACAAACAAACCCTCCTTCACGCTTTGTTCATGAGAAATCAGAAAACTTTGGCAGTGATAAACAAAGGAGATTAAGAGGATGTGATCGTCCTCATGCGGGAGCCGTTCCTCGAAACTTGTCCAGCTCAAGAAGTGATTGAGTTATCTGCTAGCATTTGTTGACGAAATATGCACCTCTCAAAAACATTTTTACCTCTGTTTTTAAAACCAAGAGCTCTGGTACATGTTTAGTTTTTGTTTCCGACCACGGGTTTTCGACCTTGCCAACAAAAACCACGGTTCGAGAGTCTCCACCTTCTTTCTTCAAAGCACCAACTAGGAGAGCATAATTGTCATTCTGAGTGTAATGTGCATTGTCCCAAAGTATTACATTGTCTTCTGCATGCTTGTGATATTATTTATTCTGAAATTCTTAGTTCTAGTCTCCTTTAAAACTCTGGAGGAGTTTCTGCATTTATGTTTTGCTTCACTCATGGAGGCTAGCGAAATACCACCCTAATATGCTCAAGCTATGTGCAATGTAATCTTGTCTTGATTTTCAGTAATATATTATTTACTTTTTGGTATTTGTGATTGGTCACTTGAAAGAAGGATTGCTCCGTGCATTGTCCTCATAGTACTGTTTCAATACTTGCTAGACTCTTTTCGTAGTACATGCTTATATACATCTAATGAAGCAAAAGAGTTTGTCAAAGTTTTCTTTGTCGCGTCCAGTTCGTTGAACTGAATTGCTTGAGGACATGCAATATGCTAAGCGTGGGGGAGTTGATACGTCTCAAACGTATCTACTTTTCCAAACACTTTTGATATTGTTTTGACCTCATTCTTGCATGATTTGAACTAAACTAACCCGGACTGACGCTGTTTTCAGCAGAGCTGCCTGTATGGTTTTATTGTGCGCAGGAAACGGATTTTTAGGTATCTCAGAAAATTCCACGAAAAATCACAGAAAATCCACGCACCCGAAGGAACCCGGAGCCAGACGAGGGGCCAGAGGGGGGCCAGGGGCCCCCAGGCGCCCTGGTGGCGCGGCCCACCCCCTGGCCGCGCCGGGGGGTCGCCTGGGTGGGCCCCACCTCCCCTGGTGCCCTACTTTGACCCGTATTTTAGCTCGTGACGGAGAAATCCAAGATGAGAAGTTCTTTTCGCAGTTTTCGTCGTGGAGCCGCCGCCACCCTCTGTTCTTCTTCGGGAGGGCTAATCTGGAGGCTGAATTGGCCTCCGGAGAGGGGAGATCGTCGCCATCGTCATCATCATCACCACTCCATCATCCCTCCATGACTTCTCCTTCCATGTGTGAGTAATCCCCTGCTGTAGGCGAAGGGGATGGTAGGGATTGGATGAGTTAGATCATGTAATAGTTTGTCAGATCGTTGGGGGCATGTTGCCTATCATCTACTATGGTGTTTATCATCTTTGCTTCAACTTGTTATTCTTAATGCTTGTCACTTAGGGCCCGAGTGCCATGATTTCAGATCTGAACCTTATGTGTTTGCATGAATATATTTGTGTTCTTGATCCTATCTATGAGTTGTTTGCACCTATTACGGTTCGGAACCGGCGATCCCAAAAGTGACAGCTTGGGACACCAAAGGGGATGGTCCGTAGTTTGAGGATTACATGTATCCATTGAGTTTATTGCTTTGTTCCGGTGCTCTTTGACAGGAGCACCTTAATCTCCATAAGTTCCTTTTGGCCCCGTTCGTAGCGGGATGGTAGGACAAAAGATGTTGTGCAAGTTCTTATTGCAAGCACGTACAACTACCTACGGGATACATGCCTAATGTTTGATATTTGCCTAGATGATCATTACTTTTCCGTGTGCCGTGCCCCAAGTTGGAATCATGATATATCTCATCCATGCAGCACCCAACCATCCATCTCCCTAGCCTACAGTGTTTTAAATCCTGCTGGTTACTAGTTGCTACTTTTGCCATTTACTCTTGCTATTTACTTTTGCTGTTTACTTTTACTATCACCATCATCACTATCATATCACTGTTACCACTTATCTTTTGTTGCAAGTAAGTATATTTCAGGTGCGGTTGAATTGACAACTCAACTGTCAAAGCTTATAAATACTCTTTGGCTCCCCGTTTGTCGAATCAATAAATTGGGTTATTCTTACCCGCGAAGACTATCTCGATCCCTTACGGTTGAGGGTTATCAATATCCATGATGCTAATGATATGCAAAGCCGCAAGATTGGGGAAGCTATGTTTGATGAAGATGATATTTTCAGTCCCCCAAGTTTTGATGAGCAAATTTATTATGATGAAAGCATGCCTCCTATTTATGATGATTATATTGATGAAAGTGGATTTGGAGAGGTCATGACTTTATTTAGTGATGAATCCACTATTTCGGAAGAGGTTCCAATTGATTACGAGAACAAAGTTGCTATCTATGATGAATATTGTGATGACATGTATGTTATAAAAAATAAAGATAACCATGAAACTTGTCCTCATGATTTTAATTTTCAATTGGATTATGCTTCACATGATAGTTATTTTGTTAAGTTTGCTCCCACTACTATTGATGAGAAGAAATTTGCTTGTGTGGAGAGTAGTAAATTTTCTATGCTTGTAGATCATGAAAAGAATGCTTTATGTGATGGTTATATTGTTGAATTCATTCATGATGCTACTAAAAATTATTATGAGGGAGGAACATATGCTTGTAGGAATTGCAATAATATCAAGTTTCCTCTCTATGTGCTTAAAATCTTGGAGTTATGCTCGTTTTCCCTTCCTATGCTACTTGATTATCGTTCCCATAAGTTGTTTGCTCACAAAATCCCTATGCATAGGAAGTGGGTTAGACTTAAATGTGCTAGTCATATTCTTCATGATGCTCTCCTTATGTTTCCATTATTATATTTTACGAGAGCATCATTGAAATCATCATGCCTTTCGCGGCTGGTGGGTGTGCCCCCTATCGCCTGTGTAGGTAGAGATGTTGATGACTACAACACTGTGCAAGCTTGTCTTGGTTGGATTGCCCAGATTACTTGAGAAATAAGTATGCATGATTGGTCTTGGTCGTCAATTGCTTATGCCCTTTTCAGGTTAGGCTTTGTCCCATGGTTTAAGCTTGTGGTTTCAATCCAAAAATCAGTTTGGATGAGGTTGGGTTGAAAAAACGTACAATTTGGTTTGGTCCGGATTCTAGCAGATTCTTTTCGGATTGGTTTGGTTTGGATCCTAGGCGTGTAGTGCTATGTGTTGGCCAGCTTTGGTTTGGATGTAAAGCTATTCCCGGGCTTACTTGCAATATGTGAAATTGTAGATTTGTTTATCAGTTTGTGCATTTGAATTTCCCATGTTTTCCCTTTCGAGTCAGATGTTAGATACAATTTAACATCTTCCTTTCCCTAGGGTAAAAGGGGGCCCCCACGCACTCTAGAAATCAATTATGTATACCCTTTTTTGTGAGAAGCATTGTGTATACCTGATGGCTTCTCGCCCCTCGTTGGTTACCCCAAGTGGAAGGTTTGAGATGTAGCGTAGCAGCAAGTTTCCCTTGGCAAAGGTACCAAGGATCGAATCCCGTGAGACTCCGAGGGTCGACAAGAAGGTGTCAACGGCGCCAGAAACTTAGCGGCTGACAGGACCTGCACACAGATACAAATAACTTTGCTCCCAACGAGTACAGAGAGGTTGTCAATCCCTCCGGCCTTGTCATTTACAAAGGATCAAGCACAAGAGATAATAATGATAGGTATGACTGCAACTAGGGAATAAGAACAGGAAGTAAATAGCGGGTGTGATCAGTGATGGTAATATGGACCGGGGTCCCATGATGTTCACTAGTGATGTCCCTCTCCCAAAAGACGATAAAACAGCAAAGCGAGGTAAACAAATTACAGCTGGGCAATTGACAGGATTATGTGCGCAAACCAATGCTAACTATGCTGTAAAGAAAGGTAGAGGCTCAAAAGCATGAGCGGTACGCCAAGGCAAGTAGACAGAAATCCATCTGCATCTACTACTAATCATCCACCTTGAGATATCTATCCAGAACATCTCGCTGGTATTAAGTTGCGAATCCCACCCAAAGTGTAAACTCAAAGCAACAGACAACTGCATTAAAAGAACTTTGCGTAAAGTAAACAATCCTTGCACCCGCAAGTACAAGCACCGTTGTTTTCCCCCTTGTGGCAACAGCACATCCCCTAGACTCATGTTTCTGCCACTCAAGCTAGTCATCAGGGGGCATGAACCCACAATCAAGCATAACACTCCCTCTTGGAGTTACTACCTTCTACTCGGCCAAAGCAATAAACAGCAACGGAGAACATGCTAGAATTACTTAGGAACATAAATATAAAAGAGGTGAATCAAATATATTACTCACACACAATCTGAACATAATCTCATAATCCATCGGATCCCAGCAAACTCAGCATAGCAACAGCAGAAAGATTACATATGTGCCTCGATCATGTAGGGCAGCTCACGAGGTCTAAACCATGAAGAACAAAGAGGGGAGGAGAACATCACATAGCTACTGGTCATGGACCCATGGTCCAAGGGGGACTACTCACGACTCATCCGGGAAGCGTCCATGGTGGCGGAGAAGCTTCCGGTGATGGTTCTCCCCTCCGGCAGGGTGCCGGGAAGAGTTCTCCTGGTGCTCCCGATCTTGGAATCGCGGCGGCGGCGGAACAGAGGCTAGATCGTAAAAAAGGGTTCCGTCCTCGAGGGTTTCGGGACGCGAGGAATATATATGCAAAGGGGGGGTCACCAGAGGCGGAGAGGGGGCCCCAGGCGCCCCCCTGGAGCGGCCAGGGGTGGGGCCGCGCCGGGTGGCCGCCTGGGCCACCCCTGGCTCCCCTCTGGCCCTGCTTTGGTGATTCTCGAAGGTTCCTGTACGCTGATTTTTCCTGTATTTTTCCCGGATTTTTTGGGGCACTTTTAATATGGGGGAAACCTGAAATAGAAAAACAGCAGAAAACAGGAACTGGCACTGTGGTGCACTGAGTTAATAGGTTAGTACAAATATGATCAAAAGTGTATGGAAGTGCATAAATATCATAGCAATATCACACAAAAGAGGCATGGAGCAAGCAGAAATTATAGATACGTTTTGGACGTATCAACATCCCCAAGCTTAATTCCTGCTCGTCCTCGAGTAGGTAAATGATAACAAGCATAATTTCTGTGGTGACATGCTATCAACCATATAAGAACTTTTTAGGTAAAGTGATCAAGGCATGTAATTCAATTCAAGTCATAACAAGCAAGAGTCTATATTAGCATTGTAACAAGCAACATAAGAACATAAAGGTGTAAGAGCTCTCGCTGTCCGTGACTCGAATGTCTCCAAATGGTGTTTGCGTGCAAGAAAGGGGATAGGGATATATGAGAGAGTAAAACATAGTTTTTGTATTGTTGAGAACTTAATCTACTAAAGTTTCACACTTGGTCTTCTTTGGAATCTTATCTTGACTCATCCCCAGACCGCCAGCCAGGTACAAGTCAAAATGATCCACTCCCTTTCGATATTTTGAGCACTCATGCAATGGATGAGCGTAAGCAATAAATTCGACACTTAGGATGGCAAAAAAGAGAAAAATGATGGAGGGGGAAGACAAAAAAGGTGTGAAAGGCTCACATCAATAAGGACAATCATCGGCGAGAGAAAGCCAAATGATAGATATGATGTGAGGAGTAGGGATTGCCATGCAACGGATGCACATATGAGCTAAGGTAAGCTCTCCAATGGAACTAGTGGGGGTGCATCCAACTTGCTTGCTCAAGAAGACCTACAGCTCTTTTGAGGAGGCTCATCATTGGAATATACAAGCCAAGTTCTATAGTGTGAAGGTCCCCACATAGCTATATGCATGAATGATAATCTCTATGGAGTACAAGGTATAAGATGGAGTACGAGTGTGGATCTCTCAAAAGGAATAGTAGTTGCCCCCTTCTCTCTTTTTATTTCTTTTTTTCTTTTATTTTTTATTTTTTGTGACCTCAATGGCTCTTTCTATTTATCTCTCATTTGTCCTCTTTGGGATCTTTTGATTTTGTCCTCTTTGGGATCTTTTGATCACTTTAGGGGCAACACTCTACAAATTACAAGAAGTATAGAAGATATTTCACACTTTACAAAAGTATTCAACATAAAGAAAATGAAACTATCATGATGTATGCAAATGTATGCCTCTGCCAGTGTAGCAGGATATGCAATGATACTAGCGCGTCATGTAGCAATGATCAGGGCAAGGCCCAACTAGCATGCGGCTCATCAATCAAGCAAAAAGCATGTATGACATGAAGATCAAGTCATGAGAAGATGGATGTTGCATGGCAATGTATCTCGGAAAGGCTATGAAAATGCCTTGATAGGTAGGTATGGTGACTGTTTTGAGGATGGATATAATGAGGCTTATGATGACAGAGCGTATCGTGCCAAGGATTTGGATGCACCGGCGAAGTATGCGCCAACTCTCGAGGTGAGAAAGGGCAATGCACGGTACCGAAGAGGCTAGAAAAATATGGCTAGGTGGAAGTGTCAACTTTCGAATACTCACATTAGTCCGAAGAACTCATGCACTTATTATCGGTAACTCTCAATCTAATTAGGAGGTTCACAAAGAGACAAGTACCCCGAGGAGGAGTGTATGGGGATTTGGTTATCCTTGCGCATCCTCGGCTCATGGTACGTGAGTGTACTCTAATATTCGATCCCTCCAAAGATTAGTGATCCATTTAGTAGCTAAAGTTCTCAACTATTTTGTAGATTTTCGAAAATAAACACGGATTGCCCAAAATACGACATCTATCACTAATAGGCTAAAGCTCTTGACACCAAAAGTTCAGACATTACTCATGGCAATACCTCAAAACTATTGCAAGTTACTACTAAAATTAAATAGCAACCTTAATTACCTACTTTAAGTTAAGACACACAACTCAGTGCAACAGGCAAACTCCCTTAACGAGAATAACATGAAAACTCAAGAGAGTTCAGCAACCAACTAAACAAAAGCTCTTTAAAAATAAAAGCATGAAAACTAAGAGCTAAACATGACAGTAGCTAAGAAAAGACAAAGAACACACACAACAAAGATAAGCATGAAAATCCTATGTTGTGTTCTAGGTTGAATTGGAGCGTGTTTCTCTCCCACACAAAGAAAGCTGGGTTCTAACTTGTTATGAACAGCAAGCAAAGCTAAAGAAAAAAGGAAACTAAGCGCAAGAGGCTCCAAGCATAGCACATAACACATGAAGTGATAATTATAGTGGAACGAAAGACAAACTGATAATTGTTGATGGAGAAGGGGATGCATGGGGGCATCCCCAAGCTTAGACTCTCGAGTCTTCTTGAATATTTCTTGGGGGTGCACGGGGGCATCCCCAAGCTTGAGCGTTTGACCCTCCTGAATCTTCTTTTATCATATTCCCTCGCACACTTGAAAACTCGCTTCATACATAACTCATCATAATCTGATTAGCGAGGTTAGTACCCATAATAAAATAACTTTTCCCTACTGGAAATAAAGATAATCTTGAAGAGCTACTGTTTCTCAAGATTGCCAAAAGGTTTTTGCAAAGAAAAAGCAAGCTCAAGGTTTGCAAAACGAAGAAAAGGCAAAATAGGACAGAATCTGTGAAAAAAGACCAGCAGGTAGTAAATAATTTTTTCGGGGCACTTCTGCAACTCAAATCAAAAAACTCAGAACAGACGCCCGAAAGCCAATTGTATAGAGCACGCTGTCAAAAACATTCAGATCAAAAAGATGATCTGGTGATTTTATACGAATTTTTCTGTCCAAGGACAGAATCTGTTTTCTGGACTGCACGTCGCAACTTTTGAACTTTCTTGCAATCGGAGGCTAAACTTGGCACAAGGCTGAAAAGAAAAGATACAATGATGATGCTACTGTAGTAACAAACATCAAGACACAACAAAAGCAAAATAAAACCTAATTCGTTGTGGGCTGCCTCCCAAAAGCGCTTTCTTTTATGCCTTTAAGCTAGGCATGATGCAAAAGGAGAAAATCAAGTTTTATCAAGAGTGAGAGAATAGCTAGCCCGTGTAACGGACTCAAAAGGCAACTTAATCTTCTTTCTAGGGAAGTGTTCCATTCCTTTCTTGAGAGGGAATTGGAATTTTATATTACCCTCTTTCATGTCAATGATAGCACCAACGGTGCGAAGAAAAGGACGTCCCAAAATAATTGGACATGAAGGTTCACATTCAATATCCATAATAGTAAAATCAACGGGAACATAATTGTCATTGACAACGATAAGAAGATCGTCGATCTTCCCCAAAAGTTTCTTTACGGAAGAATCAACAAGACGAACACCAAAAGAACAAGGATCAAAAGATTTTAATTTAAACATATCATATATTCTTTTGGGCATAACGGAGGTACTAGCTCCAACATCACATAAAGCATAGCAAGAGAAGTTATTCAACTTAATTTTAATCATAGGATCCCAACCATCTTCTAGCTTTCTAGGTATGGAGGCTTCTACCCTAAGCTTTTCCTCCCTAGCTTTGATGAGAGCATTAGTGATATGCTCCGTGAAGGCCAGATTAAGTGTGCTAGTGTGGGGATCTCTAGACATTTTGTGAAGAAAACTAATAACTTCAGAAAGGGTGCAATTATCAAAATCAAGGTCACTACTATCAAGTAAAGTGGTAGTGGTGCCCTTTAGGCTCACTTGTTTGGTAGCTTCTATGGTCATAGGTGTTGGAAATATGCCCTAGAGGCAATAATAAAAGAGTTATTATTATATTTCCTTGTTCATGATAATCGTTTATTATCCATGCTATAACTGTATTGATTGGAAACTCAAATACACGTGTGGATGAATAGACAGACTTTGTGTCCCTAGTGAGCCTCTACAGGACTAGCTCGTTGATCAAAGATGACCGCGGTTTCCAGGTCATTGACATGAGTTGTCATTTGATAACGGGATCACATCATTAGGAGAATGATGTGATGGACGAGACCCAAACGTTAAACATAGCTTTTGATCGTGTCAGTTATCGCTATAGTTTTCTGCATGTCAAGTATAAGTTCCTGTGACCATGAGATCATGTAACTCACTGACACCGTAGGAGTGCTTTGTGTGTGCCAAACGTCGCAACGTAACTGGGTGACTATAAAGGTACTCTACAGGTATCTCCGAGGGTATCCGTTGAGTTGACATGGATCGAGACTGGGATTTGTCACTCCGTGTGACGGAGAGGTATCTCCGGGCCCACTGGGTAATACGTCATCTCAATGAGCTCAAAGTGACTAAGTAGTTGGTCACGGGATTATGTATTACGATAACGAGTAAAGAGACTTGCCGGTAACGAGATTGAACTAGGTATAGAGATACCGACGATCGAATCTCGGGCAAGTAACATACCGACGAGACAAAGGGAACTGTATACGGGATTATCTGAATCCTTGACATCGTGGTTCATCCGATGAGATCATCGAGAAACATGTAGGAACCAATATGGGTATCCAGATCCCGCTATTGGTTATTGACCTGGGAGTGTCTCGGTCATGTCTACATGGTTTCCGAACCCGCAGGGTCTACACACTTAACGTTCGGTGACGCTAGGGTTGTTAGTGAGAAAAGTGTATGGTTACCGAAGGTTGTTCGGAGTCCCGGATGAGATCCCGGACATGACGAGGGTCTCCGGAATGGTCCGGAGACGAAGATTGATATATAGGATGAAAGGTTTCGGAGTCCGGAAGTGTTCCGGGGAGCATCGGGAAATCGGCGGAGTACCGGAAAGGGGTTTCGGGGGTTCCGGAAGCAGTTCTGGGCCTAATGGGCCACAAGGGGGAACACCACAGCCCTCAGGGGGCTGTGCGCCCCCCCCTGGGCCCTCTCCTTGTGCGCCAAGGGGGGTGGACCCCTCTAGGGTGGCCGCACCCCCTTTGCCTTGGGGGGCAAGGCACCTAGGGGGGGAAACCCTAGGGCCTGCCCTGGCCGCCGCCCCTCCCCTTGCCCTGGCCGCCGGCCCCCTAGGGGAAACCCTAGGGCGCCCCCCTCTCCTCCTTCCCCCTATATATAGAGGGGTAGAGGGAGGGCAGCAAACACAAGTTCGTGCCTCGGTGCTGCCCTCCCTCTCCCGTAATATCTTCTTCTCCCGCGGTGCTTAGGCGAAGCCCTGCCGGAGTTCTTCTCCACCATCACCACCACGCCGTCGTGCTGCCGGTTCTCCATCAACCTCTCCTCCACCCCTTGCTGGATCAAGAAGGAGGAGACGTCCCCGAGCCGTACGTGTGAAGAACGCGGAGGCACCGTTGCTTCGGTGCTAGGATCTTCGGCGATCTGAATCGCGGCGAGTACGACTCCATCATCCGCGTTCATAACGCTTCCGCTTAGCGATCTACAAGGGTATGTGGATCCTACTCTCCCCTCGTAGTTGCATCTACTAGATTGATCTTGGTGAACGTAGAGAAAAATTTTTGTTTTCCATGCAACGTTCCCCAACAGTGGCATCATGAGCTAGGATCTTGCGTAGATGTTTTCTCGAGTAGAACACAAAAGGGTTTGTGGCGTTGATGTTTAAATTGCTGCCCTCCTTAGTCTTTCTTGATTCAGCGGTATTATAGGATGAAGCGGCCCGGACCAACTTTACATGTCCACGTACATGAGACCGGTTCCATCGACAGACATGTGACTTTTGTTGCATAAGATGGCTGGCGGGTGTCTGTCTCTCCTATCTTAGTTGAATCGGAATAGAACAAGGCGGTCCTTGTAGAAGGTTAAATAGCAACTTGAATATCACCGTTGTGGTTTTGCGTAGGTAAGAAGCGTTCTTGCTAGATACCCATAGCAGCCACGTAAAACATGCAACAACAAATTAGAGGACGTCTAACTTGTTTTTGCAGGGTATGTATGTGATATGATATGGCCAATGACATGATGAGATATATTTGATGTATGAGATGATCATGTTGTAATAGTTAAGATCGACTTGCATGTCGATGCATACGGCAACCGGCAGGAGCCATAGGGTTGTCTTTATTTTTTGTATGACCTGCGTGTCAATCATTAAGCGCTTTTGTAATGCTTTACTTTATCGCTAAGCGGTAGCAATAGTAGTAAGAGCATGGTGGGCGCCGACAACCCCGATGGCGACACGATGATGGAGATCATGATGATGGAGATCATGGTGTGGCGCCGGTGACGATGGAGATCATGCCGGTGCTTTGGAGATGGAGATCAAAAGCACGAGTTGATGGCCATATCATGTCACTTATGATTTGCATGTGATGTTAATCCTTTTATGCATCTTATTTTGCTTAGGACGACGGTAGCATTATAAGATGATCCTTCACTAAAATTTCAAGATAAAATTGTGTTCCCCCCGAGTGTGCGCCGTTGCGAAGGTTCGTCGTTTCGAAGCACCACGTGATGATCGGGTGTGATAGACTCTGCGTTCGCATACAACGGGTGCAAGCCAGTTTTGCACATGCAGAACACTCGGGTTAGACTTGACGAGCCTAGCATGTACAGACATGGCCTCGGAACACGGAGGACCGAAAGGTCGAGCATGAGTCATATAGTAGATATGATCAACATGTTGATGTTCACCATTGACACCACCTCATCTCACGTGATGATCGGACTTGGGTTGGTGAATTTGGATCATGTCACGCTCGAATGACCGGAGGGATGTCAATTTGAGTGGGAGTTATAATTAATTTGATTAGGTAATAACTCACTTATCATGAACAATAGTCTAAAATGTCTTTGCAAATTTTGGTTGTAGATGGCTCGCGCAGTAGCTCCCCTGAATTTTAATGCGTTCCTAGAGAAAGCTAAACTGAAAGATGACGGGAGCAACTTTGTGGACTGGCTCCGCAATCTGAGGATCATCCTCACAGCTGCCCAAAAGGTTTATGTCCTAAATGCACCGCTAGGTGACCCCCCCGCTCCTGGAGCCTCTGCGGACATTATGAACGTTTGGCAGACGCGTTCGGATGACTATTCGATAGTGCAATGTGCCATGTTGTACGGCTTGGAAGGAGGACTTCAAAGGCGTTTTGAACGTCATGGTGCATATGAGATGTACACGGAGTTGAAGTTCATCTTTGAGAAGAATGCTAAGATCGAGAGGTATGAGACCACCGATAAATTCTTCGCTTGCAAGATGGAGGAGAATTCGTCTGTCAGTGAGCACTTACTGAAGATGTCTGGGTACTATACCCGCATAGCTGATCTGGGACTTGTGTTCCCGGATGAGGCTATCATTGACAGAATTCTCCAGTCACTCCCTCCAAGCTACAAGAGCTTCGTCCAGCAGTACAACATGCAAGGGATGAATAAAACCATCGCCGAGCTGTTCTCGATGCTGAAAGTCGCTGAGGCAGACATCCAGAAGGAGTATCAAGTGTTGATGGTCAATAAGACCACCAGTTTCAAGAAGAATGGCAAGGGCAAGAAGGGTAACTCTAAGAAGGGTGGCAAAGCAGTTGCTAATCCAGTGAAGAAACCCAAGGCTGGGCCCAAGCCAGAGACTGAGTGTTTCTATTGCAAGGGGAATGGCCACTGGAAACGGAACTGCCCCAAGTATCTGGCGGACAAGAAGGGGGCCAACAACAACAAAGGTATATGTGATATACATGTTATTGATGTGTACCTTACCAACTCTCGTTGTAGTGCCTGGGTATTTGATACCGGTTCGGTTGCTCACATTTGCAACTCTAAACAGGAACTGCGGAATAAACGGAGGCTGGCGAAGGACGAAGTGACGATGCGCGTGGGAAATGGTTCCAAGGTTGATGTGATCGCCGTCGGCACGCTCGCTCTTCGATTACCATCGGGATTAGTTATGAACCTGAATAATTGTTATTTAGTGCCTGCGTTAAGCATGAACATTATATCTGGATCTTGTTTATTGCGAGACGGTTACTCATTTAAGTCAGAGAATAATGGTTGTTCTATTTATATGAGTAATATCTTTTATGGTCATGCACCCGAAGTTAGGGGTTTATTCTTATTGAATCTCGATAGTGATGATACACATGTTCATAACATTGATGCCAAAAGATGTAGAGTTGATAATGATAATACCACTTTCTTGTGGCACTGCCGTCTGGGTCATATCGGCGTAAAACGCATGAGAAAGCTCCATGCTGATGGACTTTTGGAGTCTCTTGATTTTGAATCACTTGACACGTGCGAGCCGTGCCTCATGGGCAAGATGACAAGGACCCCGTTTTCAGGGACAATGGAACGGACTAGTGACTTATTGGAAATCATACATACTGATGTGTGCGGTCCGATGAGTGTAACAGCACGCGGTGGATATCGTTATTTTCTCACCTTCACTGACGACTTAAGTAGATATGGGTATATTTACTTGATGAAGCATAAGTCTGAAACTTTTGAAAAGTTCAAGCAATTTCAGAGTGAAGTAGAAAATCATCGTAACAAGAAGATCAAGTTCCTACGATCTGATCGAGGGGGAGAATATCTGAGTTATGAGTTTGGTGATCACTTAAGAAAATGTGGAATTGTTTCACAGTTGACGCCACCTGGAACACCACAGCGTAATGGTGTGTCCGAACGTCGTAATCGAACCCTATTAGATATGGTGCGTTCTATGATGTCTCTTGCCGATTTGCCACTATCGTTTTGGGGATATGCGTTAGAGACAGCTGCATTCACTTTAAATAGGGCTCCATCTAAGTCCGTTGAGACAACACCGTATGAACTATGGTTTAGTAAGAAACCGAAGTTGTCTTTTCTCAAAGTTTGGGGTTGCGATGCTTATGTCAAAAGGCTTCAGCCAGAAAAGCTCGAACCCAAAGCGGACAAATGTGTCTTCATAGGATACCCAAAAGAAACTGTTGGGTACACCTTCTATCTCAGATCCGAAGGCAAAGTGTTTGTCGCTAAGAACGGGTCCTTTCTCGAGAAAGAGTTTCTCTCGAAAGAATTGAGTGGGAGGAAGGTAGAACTTGATGAGGTTGTTGAACCTCTGCTTCAACCAGAAAGTAGCGCAGCACAGAAAGATGTTTTTGTGGAGCCTGCAGAGGTTGAAGAGGAAGCCAATGATGATGATCAAGAAGCTTCTGATCAAGTTACTACCGAACCTCGTAGGTCGACAAGGGTACGCACTGCACCTGATTGGTATGGTAACCCTGTCTTGGAGGTCATGTTGTTAGACAACGGTGAACCTACGAGCTATGGAGAAGCGATGGTGGGCCCAGATTCCGACAAATGGTTAGAGGCCATGAAATCCGAGATGGGATCCATGTATGAAAACAAAGTATGGACTTTGGAAGTATTACCTGAAGGGCGGAAGGCCATTCAGAATAAATGGATTTTTAAGAGGAAGACGGACGCTGACGGTAATGTCACCGTGTATAAAGCTCGACTTGTGGCAAAGGGTTTTTCACAAGTTCAAGGGATTGACTACGATGAGACTTTCTCACCCGTAGCGATGCTTAAATCCGTCCGAATCATGTTAGCAATAGCTGCATATTTCGATTATGAAATTTGGCAGATGGATGTCAAAACAGCGTTCCTTAACGGTTTTCTTAAGGAAGAGTTGTATATGATGCAACCAGAAGGTTTTGTCGATCCAGAGAATGCTGACAAAGTTTGCAGGCTTCAGCGTTCCATTTATGGGCTGGTGCAGGCATCTCGGAGTTGGAATCTTCGCTTTGATGAGGTGATCAAAGCGTTTGGGTTTATACAAGTTTACAATGAAGCTTGTATTTACAAGAAAGTGAGTGGGAGCTCTATAGCGTTTCTAATATTATATGTGGATGACATATTGCTGATTGGAAACAATATAGAATTTTTGGATAGCGTGAAGGGGTATTTGAACAAGAGTTTTTCGATGAAAGATCTCGGTGAAGCTGCTTTCATATTGGGCATCAAGATCTATAGAGATAGATCAAGACGCTTGATAGGACTTTCACAAAGCACGTACCTTGATAAAGTTTTGAAGAAGTTCAAAATGGATCAATCCAAGAAGGGGTTCTTGCCGGTATTACAAGGTACAAAGTTGAGTAAGACTCAATGCCCAGTGACTGCGGATGATAGAGAAAAGATGAGTGTCGTCCCCTATGCTTCAGCCATAGGCTCTATCATGTATGCAATACTGTGCACAAGACCAGATGTCAGCCTTGCCATAAGTATGGCCGGAAGGTTTCAAAATAATCCTGGTATGGATCACTGGACAGCGGTCAAGAATATCCTAAAGTACCTGAAAAGGACTAAGGATATGTTTCTCGTTTATGGAGGTGATCAAGAGCTCGTCGTAAAGGGTTACGTCGATGCAAGCTTTGACACTGATCCGGATGACTCTAAGTCACAAACCGGATACGTATATATTCTCAACGGGGGAGCGGTAAGCTGGTGCAGTTCCAAGCAGAGCGTGGTAGCTGATTCTACATGTGAAGCGGAGTACATAGCTGCCTCGGAGGCGGCTAAGGAAGGTGTCTGGATGAAGGAGTTCATGACAGATCTTGGAGTTGTGCCTAGTGCACTGAACCCAATGACTCTGTTCTGTGATAACACTGGTGCCATTGCTCTAGCCAAGGAACCAAGGTTTCACAAGAGGACCAGACACATAAAGCGACGCTTCAATTCCATCTGCGATTCAGTCAAGGAGGAGGACATAAACATTTGCAAAGTACACACGGATTTGAATGTTGCAGATCCGTTGACTAAGCCTCTTCCACGGGCTAAGCACGATCAACACCAAGACTCTATGGGTGTTAGATTC
This sequence comes from Secale cereale, assembly GCA_902687465.1. Classification (NCBI taxonomy): domain Eukaryota; kingdom Viridiplantae; phylum Streptophyta; class Magnoliopsida; order Poales; family Poaceae; genus Secale; species Secale cereale. The sequence continues at coordinate 945,825,786 of LR738710.1, forward strand.
ATTACCTTGTAATGCTAGATTATTGACTCTAGTGCAAGTGGGAGACTGTTGGAAATATGCCCTAGAGGCAATAATAAAAGAGTTATTATTATATTTCCTTGTTCATGATAATCGTTTATTATCCATGCTATAACTGTATTGATTGGAAACTCAAATACACGTGTGGATGAATAGACAGACTTTGTGTCCCTAGTGAGCCTCTACAGGACTAGCTCGTTGATCAAAGATGACCGCGGTTTCCAGGTCATTGACATGAGTTGTCATTTGATAACGGGATCACATCATTAGGAGAATGATGTGATGGACGAGACCCAAACGTTAAACATAGCTTTTGATCGTGTCAGTTATCGCTATAGTTTTCTGCATGTCAAGTATAAGTTCCTGTGACCATGAGATCATGTAACTCACTGACACCGTAGGAGTGCTTTGTGTGTGCCAAACGTCGCAACGTAACTGGGTGACTATAAAGGTACTCTACAGGTATCTCCGAGGGTATCCGTTGAGTTGACATGGATCGAGACTGGGATTTGTCACTCCGTGTGACGGAGAGGTATCTCCGGGCCCACTCGGTAATACGTCATCTCAATGAGCTCAAAGTGACTAAGTAGTTGGTCACGGGATTATGTATTACGATAACGAGTAAAGAGACTTGCCGGTAACGAGATTGAACTAGGTATAGAGATACCGACGATCGAATCTCGGGCAAGTAACATACCGACGAGACAAAGGGAACTGTATACGGGATTATCTGAATCCTTGACATCGTGGTTCATCCGATGAGATCATCGAGAAACATGTAGGAACCAATATGGGTATCCAGATCCCGCTATTGGTTATTGACCTGGGAGTGTCTCGGTCATGTCTACATGGTTTCCGAACCCGCAGGGTCTACACACTTAACGTTCGGTGACGCTAGGGTTGTTAGTGAGAAAAGTGTATGGTTACCGAAGGTTGTTCGGAGTCCCGGATGAGATCCCGGACATGACGAGGGTCTCCGGAATGGTCCGGAGACGAAGATTGATATATAGGATGAAAGGTTTCGGAGTCCGGAAGTGTTCCGGGGAGCATCGGGAAATCGGCGGAGTACCGGAAAGGGGTTTCGGGGGTTCCGGAAGCAGTTCTGGGCCTAATGGGCCACAAGGGGGAACACCACAGCCCTCAGGGGGCTGTGCGCCCCCCTGGGCCCTCTCCTTGTGCGCCAAGGGGGGTGGACCCCTCTAGGGTGGCCGCACCCCCTTAGCCTTGGGGGGCAAGGCACCTAGGGGGGGAAACCCTAGGGCCTGCCCTGGCCGCCGCCCCTCCCCTTGCCCTGGCCGCCGGCCCCCTAGGGGAAACCCTAGGGCGCCCCCCTCTCCTCCTTCCCCCTATATATAGAGGGGTAGAGGGAGGGCAGCAAACACAAGTTCGTGCCTCGGTGCTGCCCTCCCTCTCCCGTAATATCTTCTTCTCCCGCGGTGCTTAGGCGAAGCCCTGCCGGAGTTCTTCTCCACCATCACCACCACGCCGTCGTGCTGCCGGTTCTCCATCAACCTCTCCTCCACCCCTTGCTGGATCAAGAAGGAGGAGACGTCCCCGAGCCGTACGTGTGAAGAACGCGGAGGCACCGTTGCTTCGGTGCTAGGATCTTCGGCGATCTGAATCGCGGCGAGTACGACTCCATCATCCGCGTTCATAACGCTTCCGCTTAGCGATCTACAAGGGTATGTGGATCCTACTCTCCCCTCGTAGTTGCATCTACTAGATTGATCTTGGTGAACGTAGAGAAAAATTTTTGTTTTCCATGCAACGTTCCCCAACAATAGGAGTTTCTACGGTTGAGGTCATAGCATCACCATTAATAGGTCCAATGGGACTAGGAGTGCATTGGGTACTAAGAGTTTGGATATCCTCAACAACTTGGATAGTAGCAACAGTGTGGTGGGTAGGAAGGCTCTTAATTCTATCTTCTTCCTCCTTCAGGGGTGCAACCACTTCAGGTTTAGCTGCCATTTGGTTTATCAAAGTGGCTTGTGTGTGGGACATATTGGAAACTTGGGTCTCAGTGATGGTGAGCCTAGTCTGGAGGTTAGAAATCTCAATATTTAGGCTCTCCAGTTGTCTACCAATGTCTTGCAAGATAGCAGTATGCTCATCTAATTGCCTCGAGAAGGTCTTGTTTTGTTCATATTGGGTGTGCATGTAGTTCTTAGTGGCCTTCTCTATTTCTAGAAGTTTCTCATAACTAAGCATGTCTCTATCTCTAGGGGTGGAGTTCTTGGTGCTAGGATAAACATTGTTGTTCCCATAGGAATTAGAGGGGAACGGTCTAGGGTTGCTACCAAAATTACTCCTATAAGCATTGTTATTGAAATTGTTTCTAGAGATAAAGTTCACATCTACTTGATCTTGAGTAATCAAAGAATTTGAAGGAACATCATGAGGATCAATAGAAGATTGCTTGGAAAGTAGAGACATGATCAAGTCAACTTTTCCATTTAGGGAGGAAATCTCCTCGACAGAGTTTACCTTCCTACCTGTTGGAGCGCGTTCGGTGTGCCATTGGGAATAATTGGTCATCATCTCATCGAGAAGCCTCGTGGCAGCACCAAGTGTAGTTGACATAAAGGTTCCTCCCGTGGCCGAATCCAACAAGTTCCGCGAGGTAAAGTTCAAGCCTGCATAAAAAGTTTGGATAACCATCCAAGTAGTCAAACCATGAGTAGGACAGTTCTTGACAAGAGATTTCATGCGTTCCCAAGCTTGGGCAACGTGTTCATTATCCAATTGTTTAAAATTCATTATGTTACTCCTTAGTTGGATAATTTTAGCAGGGGGATAGTACTTCCCAATAAAGGCATCCTTGCACTTGTCCCAAGAATCTATACTATTCCTAGGCAAGGATTGAAACCAGATTTTAGCTCCTCCTCTCAAGGAGAAAGGAAAAAGCTTAAGCTTAACAATATCACCATCTATTTCTTGGTACTTTTGCATATCACAGAGCTCAAAAAAATTATTTAAGTGCAAAGCAGCATCATCTCCAGCACCGGAGAATTGATCTTTCATAACTAGGTTCAGTAAAGCAGGTTTAATTTCATAAGAGGGTGCTGAAGTGGCAGGTGTAGCAATAGGCGTGCAGATAAAGTCATTGTTGTTATGACTAGTGAAGTCACACAACTTGGTGTTCTCGGTGGAACCCATAGCAGCAGCAAGCAAGATAACTATTTTTGTGATTTTTGGTAAGGGACACTAAAGCAAAAACTGAAAGGTAAACTAACAAGACTAAAAAGCAAAGATAAAAGATAGCGTGCAACTCCCCTATCTTGAAGAGTGGAGTCCCCGGCAACGGCGCCAGAAACTTTGCTTGATGGCTTCTCGCCCCTCGTTGGTTACCCCAAGTGGAAGGTTTGACATGTAGCGTAGCAGCAAGTTTCCCTTGGCAAAGGTACCAAGGATCGAATCCCGTGAGACTCTGAGGGTCGACAAGAAGGTGTCAACGGCGCCAGAAACTTAGCGGTTGACAGGACCTGCACACAGATACAAATAACTTTGCTCCCAACGAGTACAGAGAGGTTGTCAATCCCTCCGGCCTTGTCGTTTACAAAGGATCAAGCACAAGAGATAATAATGATAGGTATGACTGCAACTAGGGAATAAGAACAGGAAGTAAATAGCGGGTGTGATCAGTGATGGTAATATGGACCGGGGTCCCATAATGTTCACTAGTGATGTCCCTTTCCCAAAAGACGATAAAACAGCAAAGCGAGGTAAACAAATTACAGCTGGGCAATTGACAGGATTATGTGCGCAAACCAATGCTAACTATGCTGTAAAGAAAGGTAGAGGCTTGATGGGCCTCGAACCCCTCGTTGGTTACCCCAAGTGGAAGGTGTAAGATGCAGTAAGTAGAAGTGTTTTCCCCTAGCAAATATGCCAAGGATCGAATCCCCAGAGACTCCTAGGTTCAACAAGTAGGTGTCAACTGCTAACGGCGCAATTAGCAATCAGCGTGGACCTGCACACAGATACAAATAACTTTGCTCCCAACGAGTACAGAGAGGTTGTCAATCCCTCCGGCCTTGTAGTTCACAAAGGGTTAAAAGCAATGATAGTAGTGATAGATAGTGTTTTGCAATAGTAAGTAAATAGCGAAAAGTAAATAGTGGATGTGATCAATGATGGTAATATGGACCGGAGTCTCATGATGTTCACTAGTGATGTCTCTCTCCCAAAAGACGATAAAACAGCTATGTGAGGTAAACAAATTACAGCTGGGCAATTGACAGGACCACGAACGCAAACCAATGCTGACTACATTGCAAGAAAGGTTGAGGTTCAAAGCATGGGCGGTACGCCAAAGTAAGTAGACCGAAATCCATCAATATCTACTACTAATCATCCACCTTGAGATATCTATCCAGAACATCTCGCTGGTATTAAGTTGCGAGTCCCACCCATAGTGTAAACTCAATGCAACAGACAACTGCATTAAAAGAACTTTGCGTAAAGTAAACAATCCTTGCACCCGCGGGCACAAACACCGTTGTTTTCCCCCTTGTGGCAACAGCACATCCCCTAGACTCATGTTTCTGTCACTCAAGCTAGTCATCGAGGGGCATGCACCCACAATCAAGCATAACATTCCCTCTTGGAGTCACTACCTACTACTCGGCCAAAGCAATAAATAACAACGGAGAACATGCAAGAATTACTTATGAACTAAAATATAAAAGAGGTGAATCAAATATATTACTCAAGATCAATCTGAACATAATCTCATAATCCATCGGATCCCAGCAAACTCAACATAGCAACAACATAAGGATTACATAGGTGCCTCGATCATGTAGGGCAGCTCACGAGGACTAATTAGTGAAGCACAAGAACGGGAGGAGAACATCACATAGCTACTGGTCATGGACTCATGGTCCAAGGGAGACTACTCACGAGTCATCCGGGAGGCGTCCATGGTGGTGGAGAAGCTCCCGGTGGTGATCCTCCCCTCCGGCAGGGTGCCGGGAAGAGTTCTCCTGGTGCTCCCGATCTTGGAAGCGGCGGCGGCGGCGGAACAGAGATGGGATCGTGAAAAGGGTTCCTGTTCTGAGGGTTACGGAGGACCCTTTAAATATATGCCAAAGTAGGGCACCGGGGGAGCCTTGGGGGGCCCAGGCGCCCCCCCGACGCGGCCCAGGGGGGGCGCGCCCACAGGGCGCCTGGAGCCCCTGTGCCCCCCCCCAGGCTGCCCTTCGGACGCAGTGTTGTTTCCGGATCGCTGATTTTTTATATATTTTTTCTGGATTTTTCTGGGCAGTTCTCGAAACGTGAAAACCTGAAATACAAAAATAGTCGAAAACAGAAACTGGCACTGGGGTGCACTGGATTAGTAAGTTAGTCCAAATATGATCAAAAGTGTATTGAAGTGTATGAATATCATAGCAATATCACCCAAAAGTGGCATGGAGCAAGCAGAAATTATAGATACGTTTTGGACGTATCAACATCCCCAAGCTTAATTCTTGCTCGTCCTCGAGTAGGTAAATGATAACAAGAATAATTTCTGTGGTGACATGCTATTAACCATATAGGACTTTCTCATAGTCATATGACAAAAGCTTACTGAGACAATGATTCTAAAGTAATTAAGTTGCCTCAAGAGAAAATCACAAATGACTGAAAGTTTTACAACATGAAACTGAAACATCAAAAAGATTTGCAATGAACATGATGTGCAAATATGATAAAGTGATATCTAGCTTGCCCCCTTTAGTGATGCAAAACATAAATGCAGGGGCACCTTCAAGGTTTAAGTGATGACTAGATACAATCATTTCAGAATAAACGATATCACAATCATGCAAAAGACAATGCTACTTTGGGACAATGCACATTACACTCAGAATGACAATCATGCTCTCAGTAGTTGGTGCTTTAACATAAAAGTAAAAGAAAGGTTAAGTGCTAGAGCTTTTTATTTTGAAAACAAGGAAGCAATTGTGTCAACGGTAGTAGTACTTCATATGTGTCATGCATAAAACATCCTATAAGTTGCAAGCCTCATGCATCGAATACTAATAGTGCTCGCTCCTTGTCCTAATTAGCTCGGATTCCCATGGGTTATCATTGCATTGCATATGTTTTAACCAAGTGTCACAAAGGGGTACCTCTATGCCACCTGTACAAAGGTCCAAGGAGATAGATCGCATTTGATTTCTCGTTTTTGATAGATCTCAACTTGAGGACATCCATACCGTGACAACATAGAAAATAGATGATGGACTCCTCTTTAATGCATAAGCATATTCTCATGAGAGATTGAGGATTAAGGTCCAAGCTAAAACTTCCACCATGATGCATGGCTTTGGTTGGCGGCCCAATGTTCTTCTCTAACAATATGCATATTAATTCAACCCACGGTAAATCACCCTTACTTCAGACAAGACGAACATGCATAGCAACTCACATGATATTCAACAAAAGTGTGACAGTTGATGGCGTCCCCAGAAACATGGTTACCGCTCAGCAAGCAACTTATAAGAAATAAGATACATAAGCAACATATTCTTTACCACAATAGTTTTTAGGCTACTTTCCCATGAGCTATGTATTGCATGGTTAGTTTGCTTAGTGCTGGTGGAGGTTAGCAAAAGACTGGGAGCGACCAACTAAGAGAGCAATGACGGTCATAATCATGCAGGGCGACAAAGCAATATTGAATCAGGCATGGTAGTTATATCGCTACTTAGAAACAAAAGATCATCAAGGCTTGACAGACTTTCTTTACAGTCTTGAATATGCGTGAGCATACGCCAAGTCAATCAAAATAAATTCTCGAAGGAAGATATTACTAAACCATACCATATCATAGGCAAACAAACCAAGTTGGTACTCCAATAACACATTGGGAACCCCCCAGCTATTTGAGATTAACCAAAAGAAAACCTGAACTACTAAGCACCATCATGAAAGTAGCATCTTTATCATAGACACATTAACCCATGCAACGGAAGCAAACTCTCTTAATAAAGTGAGCATGGTAATTAAAGAGAGTTCAAGCAACCAACTAAATAAAAGCTCTTGAAAAGATAAGCATGAATACTAAGAGCAGAGCACGATAGTAGCTATTAAAAGACAAAGAACACACACAGCATAGATAGACACGAAAATTCTATGTAATGTTCTAGGTAGAGGTGGAGCGTGTTTCTCTCCCACATAAAGGAATGCTGGGTTCCGACTTGTTATGAAAACTAAAAAGAAAACTAAAAGCAAGACGCTCCAAGCATAGCACATAACACATGAAGTGATAAAAGGGATTTTTGCATTCGTGCCCCTAGTTGGGTCACACTCGACAGGTTTGCCCCTAGTTTTCCAATAATTGTGGTTTTGCCCAGCTCACTTCACTCGCCTTGTGTTTTTGCCCTTCCAGGGCAGTTCCGACCAATCACGGTTCGCCACGTGGCGACTGCTCATTGGTCGGAACCGCCTCGGAAGGGCAAAAACATAAGGCGAGTGAAGTGAGCTGGGCAAAACCACAATTGTTGAAAAACTAGGGGCAAACCTGTCGAGTGTGACCCAACTAGGGGCACCAATACAATTATTCCGTGATAAAAATATAGCGAAACGAAAGACGAACTGATAATGTTGATGGAGAAGGGGATGCACGGGGGCATCCCCAAGCTTAGACGCTTGAGTCTCCTTGAATATTTCTTGGGGGTGCACGGGGGCATCCCCAAGCTTGAGCGCTTGACACTCCTGAATCTTTTTATCATCTTCCCTCGCACACTTGAAAACTCCCTTCATACATAACTCATCATAATCTGATTAGCGAGGTTAGTACCCTTAATAAAATAATTATACCTTGCTGGAAATAAGGATATTCTTGAAGTTCTACTGTTTCTCAAGATTGCCAAAAGGTTTTTGCAAAGAAAAAGCAAGTTCTTAATTTGCAAAGTGAAGGTAAGGCAAAACAGGACAGAATTTGTGAAAAACAGAACAGCAGGCAGTAATTGACCTGTTCGGGATACTTCTGCAACTCAAATCAAAAAACTCAGAACTGACGCACGAAAGACAATTATATAGAGAACGCTGTCGAAAAAATTCAGACCAAAAAGATGATCTGGTGATTTTATACGAATTTTTCTATCCAAGGACAGAATCTGTTTCCTGGACAGCACCTCGCAACTTTTGAACTTTCTAGCAACCAGAGGCTATACTTGGCACAAATATGAAAAGCAAAGATACAATGATGATGCTACAGCAGTAAAAAACATCAAGACACAACAAAAGCAAAAAATTTATTCATGTGGGCTGCCTCCCAAAAGCGCTTTCTTTTATGCCTTTAAGCTAGGCATAATGCATAGATCAAGTTGTATCAATTGAACCATCATCAAGATCATCAAAAAGCTCTTCAATAATACAACTAGTCTTAAGAGGACTCTCAAATAAAGGCCTCATAGAGATACTTCTAGGTATAAGACCAAAAGGATAAAAGTCAAGGGAAGATTCATTTATAAATTCATCAACGATAGGTGTTTCTTCCAAAGTCTTTACAGTTTCAACCCCTTTGGCAATAGGTGGATTGCTTTTAGAACGGGGAGCCTTTGGAACGTGAACGAACTTAGGCTCCCTCTTTGCCGGAGTTTCTACCTTTTCGGTTTTGATCGAGGAGAAAGTAGTTCCTAAGGTATCAAATATTTCCTCAATCTTGTCTATCCTAGAAGAGTCAGAATCATGGAATTTGACGGTCTCCAAAATTTTGAAAATTTTATGCGTGGAGCTATCAAGTCTATTCAAATTCCCTTGGATCTTTCGATCCAACTCATTCATCTTATTAGTGCTTGGCATCTCTAGCTCTATTTTTTCAAGTTTTTTCATAATGTGAGCTAGGGTGATGTCCTCTCGAATGCTAACAACACGGGGACTCCCAACAAGATTTTCAATAATACTAAGAGACTCCCAAACTGGGGCCTCTAGGAAATTTCCATTGATAGCAGTATCTAGAATAAACCTATTCCAAGAAGTAATTCCAACATAAAAATTTCTAAGTAAGATAGTAGTAGGTTGCTTCTTGGCGGCTCTTTTTTGTGAATCATTAATTCTATACCAAGCATCTTTCAAACTTTCCCCACCTCTTTGTTTAAAGGTGATAACTTCTGCCTCGTCAAAGACAAAAGGACCAGACATATTGACAACTTAAGGAACAAGATAACTATTTTTGTGATTTTTGATAAAAGGAACTAAAGCAAAAAATGAAAAGTAAACTAACAAGACTAAAAAGCAAAGGTAAAAGATAGCATGCAACTCCCCTATCCTGAAGAGTGGAGTCCCCGGCAACGGCGCCAGAAAATACTCCTTGATGGGCCTCGAACCCCTCGTTGGTTACCCCAAGTGGAAGGTGTAAGATGCAGTAAGTAGAAGTGTTTTCCCCTAGCAAAGATGCCAAGGATCGAATCCCCAGAGACTCCTAGGTTCAACAAGTAGGTGTCAACTGCTAACGGCGCAATTAGCAATCAGCGTGGACCTGCACACAGATACAAATAACTTTGCTCCCAACGAGTACAGAGAGGTTGTCAATCCCTCCGGCCTTGTAGTTCACAAAGGGTTAAAAGCAATGATAGTAGTGATAGATAGTGTTTTGCAATAGTAAGTAAATAGCGAAAAGTAAATAGTGGATGTGATCAATGATGGTAATATGGACCGGAGTCTCATGATGTTCACTAGTGATGTCTCTCTCCCAAAAGACGATAAAACAGCTATGTGAGGTAAACAAATTACAGCTGGGCAATTGACAGGACCACGAACGCAAACCAATGCTGACTACATTGCAAGAAAGGTTGAGGTTCAAAGCATGGGCGGTACGCCAAAGTAAGTAGACCGAAATCCATCAATGCCTACTACTAATCATCCACCTTGAGATATCTATCCAGAACATCTCGCTGGTATTAAGTTGCGAGCCCCACCCATAGTGTAAACTCAAAGCAACATACAACTGCATTAAAAGAACTTTGCGTAAAGTAAACAATCCTTGCACCCGCGGGCACAAGCACCGTTGTTTTCCCCCTTGTGGCAACAACACATCCCCTAGACTCATGTTTCTGTCACTCAAGCTAGTCATCGAGGGGCATGAACCCACAATCAAGCATAACGTTCCCTCTTGGAGTCACTACCTACTACTCGGCCAAAGCAATAAATAACAACGGAGAACATGCAAGAATTACTTATGAACTAAAATATAAAAGAGGTGAATCAAATATATTACTCAAGATCAATCTGAACATAATCTCATAATCCATCGGATCCCAGCAAACTCAACATAGCAACAGCATAAGGATTACATAGGTGCCTCGATCATGTAGGGCAGCTCACGAGGACTAATTAGTGAAGCACAAGAACGGGAGGAGAACATCACATAGCTACTGGTCATGGACTCATGGTCCAAGGGAGACTACTCACGAGTCATCCGGGAGGCGTCCATGGTGGTGGAGAAGCTCCCGGTGGTGAACCTCCCCTCCGGCAGGGTGCCGGGAAGAGTTCTCCTGGTGCTCCCGATCTTGGAAGCGGTGGCGGCGGCGGAACAGAGATGGGATCGCGAAAAGGGTTCCTGTTCTGAGGGTTACGGAGGACCCTTTAAATATATGCCAAAGTAGGGCACCGGGGGAGCCTCGGGGGGCCCAGGCGCCCCCCCGGCGCGGCCCAGGGGGGGCGCCCACAGTGCGCCTGGAGCCCCTGTGCCCCCTCAGGCTGCCCTTCGGACGCAGTGTTGTTTCCGGATCGCTGATTTTTTATATAATTTTTCTGGATTTTTTTGGGCAGTTCTCGAAACGTGAAAACCTGAAATACAAAAACAACCGAAAACAGAAACTGGCACTGAGGTGCACTGGATTAGTAAGTTAGTCCAAATATGATCAAAAGTGTATGGAAGTGTATGAATATCATAGCAATATCACCCAAAAGTGGCATGGAGCAAGCAGAAATTATAGATACGTTTTGGACGTATCAAGGCTCAAAAGCATGGGCGGTACGCCAAGGCAAGTAGACAGAAATCCATCTGCATCTACTACTAATCATCCACCTTGAGATATCTATCCAGAACATCTCGCTGATATTAAGTTGCGAATCCCACCCAAAGTGTAAACTCAAAGCAACAAACAACTGCATTAAAAGAACTTTGCATAAAGTAAACAATCCTTGCACCCGCAAGTACAAGCACCGTTGTTTTCCCCCTTGTGGCAACAGCACATCCCCTAGACTCATGTTTTTGTCACTCAAGCTAGTCATCAGGGGGCATGAACCCACAATCAAGCATAACGCTCCCTCTTGGAGTTACTACCTTCTACTCGGCCAAAGCAATAAACAGCAACGGAGAACATGCTAGAATTACTTAGGAACATAAATATAAAAGAGGTGAATCAAATATATTACTCACACACAATCTGAACATAATCTCATAATCCATCGGATCCCAGCAAACTCAGCATAGCAACAGCAGAAAGATTACATATGTGCCTCGATCATGTAGGGCAGCTCACGAGGTCTAAACCATGAAGAACAAAGAGGGGAGGAGAACATCACATAGCTACTGGTCATGGACCCATGGTCCAAGGGGGACTACTCACGACTCATCCGGGAAGCGTCCATGGTGGCGGAGAAGCTTCCGGTGGTGGTTCTCCCCTCCGGCAGGGTGCCGAGAAGAGTTCTCCTGGTGCTCCCGATCTTGGAAGCGCGGCGGCGGCGGAACAGAGGCTAGATCGTAAAAAAGGGTTCCATCCTCGAGGGTTTCGGGACGCGAGGAATATATATGCAAAGGGGGGTCACCAGAGGCGGAGAGGGGGCCCCAGGCGCCCCCCTGGCGCGGCCAGGGGTGGGGCCGCGCCGGGTGGCCGCCTGGGCCACCCCTGGCTCCCCTCTGGCCCTGCTTTGGTGATTCTCGAAGGTTCCTGTACGCTGATTTTTCCTGTATTTTTCCCGGATTTTTTTGGGCACTTTTAATATGGGGGAAACCTGAAATAGAAAAACAGCAGAAAACAGGAACTGGCACTGTGGTGCACTGAGTTAATAGGTTAGTCCAAATATGATCAAAAGTGTATGGAAGTGCATAAATATCATAGCAATATCACACAAAAGAGGCATGGAGCAAGCAGAAATTATAGATACGTTTTGGACGTATCAATACCCTCATAGTTTCTAGGATTGGGTTTATATATACCACCGTTTAACTTAGGGTTGATCTGACACCACCATTTGCTGCATTGCTTCGCGTCGCGCTGCAGTTCGATTGCTTTCGGAGCTTGGACCCAAGGAATATTCCCTCCCGAGAACGGGTCCAGGAAGGCGCGTAGAACAAAGTCTTCCTGGGTGCTCCACGCGCCACTCTTTCTAGCCATGGCGTAACCTGGTCCCTAGGGTAAAAGAGGGTCATTGCCTCCTCCTTCCGAGAATACTCTAGAGATCTAGTCTAGTTTTCTTTTGTGAGAAGCATTAATTTTCTAGGCTTGGGTTTGTCAAGTTTGATTTAGACGTGTGGCTAGCAAGTTGAGAATTGATGGGATTGAGTTAGTTTGATTTGGAGTTAGATTAGAAGAAGACATAAAAAACTAGACTAGATATAATAAGTTGGAAAAAGGGAAAAAAGCAACGGTAAATGTGGGCCATTGGATGAGCGATGGATGGCTGGTCCACTAGTCTAGTAGAGTAGAGTAGTAATAAGTCCAAGCAAGCCAAGGAAGAAAAGAGGAGATCAGATCTCATCTCAACAGTCTCCCCTTCCTCTGCTCTGCTCAGGTCGCCGGCGATGGCGATGGCGATGGCGACGGGCACCACCGTGCTGCTCCTCTTCCTCCTCCTCGCCGCCGATGCCTCCTCTTCTCAGGAACAAGGGGCGGAGGACGGCATCCGGGTCCTCTCCGCCGAGAAAAGGGTATCCCTCTCAAATCTGAATCTGAATCTGAATCGAAATCCTGTCAAATCCCCATCCCCATCCCCCGTACAAGTAGCAGTAGCAGTAGCAGTCTAATTTGCCCGGCTGCCTGGCAAACAAGAAAGTTGAGTTTTTTACTCGAATCCAATCCAATCCAGTCGAATCGAATCTCTGTGGTGTGGTGTGGTGTGGTGTGAGATACTCCGATCCCTGCTTTGCTGCTGCTAATTTTTACATATGTCTTTGTGGTAGATAGGATAGGACCAGTAGTTCATATACTACATAGGAGTATGTCTCTGCACTGCATGCAGGCAGGCTGATTATATACAGGTAGGAGTAGATTAGGACTAGTATTTCTTTCTTTCTTTCTTTCATTATTAAAGAAATAAGATGATTTGGTCGCAACAGCAACACTAACCCTCAAGGTTGCTATGCCTGCAGATCGACCTCACCGGCCCCATCGTCAAGGTCTTCCTCACCCTCAAGGTTGCTACTCTACTCTACCACTCATCCCAACTGCTACCTTCCTTACTACTGTACTCACACACACACACTTGAACCTCCTGCTGCCAGGTCCAGAACGCCGCCACGGGCGCCGACGCCTCACAAGTCCTCATCGCCTTCACGCCCGCCGAGGCCGACCACCTCGCCATCGTCAAGGCCACAAGGGCCGAGGGCAAGCGCAAGAAGAAGACCTACATCCCGCTCCCAGTAGCACCCGCTGACCCCGTCACCGCCGCTCCCAACGGTGCCCGCCTCTACTCCATCACACTCCCCAGCCCGCTAAAACCAGCCGAGACCACCACCGTGGAGGTCTTCTACGTGCTCACGCACTCCCTCGAGCCCTTCCCTGCCGAGATCACCCAGTCCGAGTCCCAGCTCGTCTACTACCGCGACAGCGCCGTCGTCCTCTCGCCGTACCATGTCCAGGAGCAGGCCACCTACGTCAAGACGCCCAGCAGCAGGGTCGAGTCCTTCACCAGGGTCGACCCCACCAGCCGCTCAGGTCCTGATGTGAAATACGGCGCGTACAGCAACCAGCTCCCCTACGCCTACTCGCCCATCATTCTGCATTATGAGAACAACCATGCGTTTGCTGTCGTCGAGGAGCTCGTGCGCAAGGTGGAGATCTCTCACTGGGGGAACGTCCAGGTCACCGAGCACTACAAGTTGAAGCATGGCGGTGCAAAGCACAAAGGAGTCTTTTCAAGGTTTGCTTTGCTGCAACCCCTGTCTTATGCCTTTTATCCCTTCAGAATATCTGCTTATTTAAAAAATTGTTATGACATACAGAAAATAGGAACTGTATTAGTATTTTCATTACATGCCGATATATATCGTGTCAATAACATTGATTGTCGACATCCTGAATGAAAACTTGATTAAAAGAGGCAACTGGAGTACTTCAGACTATATGATTGCCAAATTATCTCTGTTATTTCTCAACTTCTTACAACAGTATAGGTCTGGTAGCTGTGAAATGAATACGTACTATCTTCCTGTACTGCTGTACTTTTGGCTATGTGCTGTATGCCATGTTGAAATCAAACAGCACTAGGCAAATACAGTATACATGAACAGTACGCCTTATGGATTTGAAATATGGATGATTTCTTCCAAGCTGTATTAACAAACCGATCATTCTGTGTCTTGTGTTGGTCAATAAGTCACAAATCTTTCTAGTAACTCGTTTTCAACTTTTGTTGCTAGGCTCGAGTACCAGTCTACGCAGTCTATTAGTGGAATACATTGATTTTTGAATCCACGATTGCCATGATCATTTACAGATTATCTCTCTGATTATTCGTCAACTTCTTTCAACAGTATAGGTCCGGTAGCAGAGAAATAAAGTGTATGCGGTCCACTAACAGCTTTACTTTTGGCTATCTGATTTATGCCAGACAAATACATGAACTGACAGCATGCATTTGTACACTAGGAATCAGTATCTTAACAAAACAATCATTCTGTATCTTGTGTTGGTTAATCAAGTCCAGTGCTTTGTGGCAACTCATTTATAATTTTTGTTGCTAGGCTCGAGTATCAGGCTAGGCAATCTATCAGTGGAGCGTCATCATTTAAGAATCTTCTTGCAAGGTTGCCTCCACGAGTTCATTCAGTCTACTATCGTGATGAGATTGGTAACATCTCCTCATCCCATCTGCGCAGTGATTCATACAAGGTAGGTATTGGATGTTTCTCCACAGATGCGAGAGCTTTAATAATTCCATATGCTAGCGTTAGTTCCAAATAAGATACCTGCTGGTTTCATTGTTGATTTTGAACTAATATTGGCACATGGTTTCATTACTTCAGTCAGAACTAGAAATTGAACCAAGATATCCGCTGTTTGGTGGGTGGCACTGCACTTTCACCATCGGCTATGGTATGCCACTGCAAGATTTCCTGTTTGAATCGGCTGATGGTCGACGCTTTGCCAACCTTACATTTGGATGTCCTCTGCTGAATACTGTGGTTGATAATCTTACCATCAAGGTAAGTCTGCACAAAGCTCAATTCTAATGAAACATCTTTCTTGGTATTAGTGGTAAAGAAGTACGTAGAATGCTATTCTATCATGTAGCAGCAGCCCCTGTCCTGTTCAGGTCTGCTGTTAGAATGTACAGTCATAATTCTTCTTCTGTACTAAAAAAACGAAAAGAAGATATAATCTTGAGAATCAACTGGACAGAAGATTCTAGGCATGGTATGAATGTAGTTGTAGCTCCTTTTATGTACATCTAGCAGCAGCCTCACTTATTAAACCTTGTAATAATAAATGTCACAGGTTGTGCTTCCCGAGGGATCAAAAAGTCCGCAAGCTGTTGTTCCTTTTGAGACTGAGCAACATCTTGAGGTAATCATCCCATGTTCCGATCAACTAACTAGCTAAAAAAGAAAGAAATTTGCTCATGCCGAGTTAACTACTAACCTTGAAGAAAATTAGTTGTGATTATGACGTATGCCACTGAATGCAGACTAGCTATTCATACCTGGATGTTGTGGGGAGGACGACAGTGGTGATAAAGAAGAAAAACGTAGTAGGAGAGCACAATGTTCCGTTCCAGGTATAGGCCCTGTTTCTTGTTTTAGTTTTTTGGTTTTGGCTGCTCCAGCAGTATCTTATCATTCTGTGAACTGCATGCAGGTGTACTATGAGTTCAGCCCCATCTTCATGCTGGCGGAGCCGCTGATGCTGGTAACGGCAGTGCTGCTCTTGTTCGCCGCGTGCATTGCCTATCTTCACACGGATCTCTCCATCGCGAAATCACAGGCCTCCTGAACCTCAAGGAGGAGTAACTTTGAATAGTCATTGTCATTGTCATGGAGGAATTGATTGATGGTGGTGTGTGTATTAGCTTTGGGGAGTTTTGTAGAAGAAGCAAGCATGATGATTGCTGTAGGAATGGGACAAGAGAAGAGCATGTTATAATACTGGATTAGTATACTGCACTTTTGATTAATTTTTTTTTTCTGTGGAAGAGAAATCTTAATTGAATGTTGACCAAGAAGTTGATTAGCTTGCTTCAAAAAAAAAGAAAAGAAAAAGAAGTTGATTAGCTGATGAAGTTGTGGTCATATTTTCCCTGTATTTACTGAACCTGAATTCCTGACGCAGGTCTAAAATACATTAAAACAATTTCACAATTCCTGATGCGCCTTGAAATCACATTTTTGGAAGCCGTGACGGAAAGAAAAAAACAAAAATGTTATTTTCGAAACATTTTGGATTGCTGATTTGTTTTTGCCACGACTTGCTCAAATGTGTTTTCAAGATGAAATTTTGCGAGCATGTAAAATCGTATGTGAATGTTTGAATAAAATCAGAAATTGAAGTGGTTTCCTTTTTCTATTTTATTTAAGGGATTGGGAGGGTTGGTCCTCCCCTCCCCACCCCACCCCACCCCACGGGCACCCCCAAAAAACCTTTCTTTCTTTCTTTCTCCCTCTCTGCCGTCAGGGAGGCAGGCAGAGAAAGGAAGGGAGAGAAGGGGCGGAAGCCCCAAAACCCCAGTCTTCCCCAAATCCCCAATCTCTCGCTCGCTCTCTCGCAAACCCTAAAAACCCCAGCAGCAATGGCGCCGTGAATCGAACCCAATCCAAGCGGAGCCGAATCGAACCCAATCGAATCGAATCGTGCCGGAGCCGGAGCCGGAGCCGGAGGGAGGAAGAAGAAGAAGAAGAAGAAGAGAGGGAGAGATGGGTGGGCGCAACGAGGAGAAGGCGCGGCAGGCGCTGGAGGCGATGCGGAAGCTGGGGTTCGGGCGGAAGCAGGCCACCCCGGTGCTCAAGCGCCTCTTCCGCCTCTTCGACCGGCAGTGGCAGCCCATCGAGGACGACTCCTACCGCGCCCTCGTCGAAGCAATCCTCGACGACCAACCCCCACAATCCCAACAGGAATCCCCACAATCCCCACAATCCCAACCACAGGTCCATCTCCTTCCTTCCTTGTTGCTTTCGTTCGGTTCGGTTCGGTTCGGAGGATGACAAAGATGTCTGTTTTTTCCCTTTCCAGCCAAACGCCGCCGGCGGCGGCGGCCCGGCCAATGAGGCCTCTGCTCCTCCATCCGGATCCACCACACCCACACCCGGATCCGGAGGACAGTCCAGATGCATAATGATGGATGCAGAGTTTCAGCACCCTGCCTTCTTTCCCAGAGACCCAAAGCCTGAACCTGTTGACATGGACGCTTCCGCCTGTCGGGATGTGCAGCCCGGCTTGATTCTCCGCTCCCGCAACCCAAACCGCAATGCGTTGCCTCCAACTGACACAAATCCTCACCACATTTCAGGTTCACCCTTTTATCTTCACACACATTGCTTGCTTGCTTGCTTGCTTAATGTCTTTCTTTCTTTGCTGCATCGGGATATCATCATTTTTATGTTGTAACCAACAAAATCGAGTACAAGATAGCATTTGTTTTTTGCTTCACTTGTTCAAGATATGTTAAGCATGGAATTGGCAACTCAAGTTAATAAAACTGGCATCTGCAGTTAATAAAAACAGGGGAGATATGCATGCAATGCATCAAACTGAGATTGCTATGGACCTTAATCAATCACATCTACTGAGCCTCTTTTGATCCCTTTTGGACTTGACACAGGTGATAAAAACAGGGCTGCTGTATCTCAACAAGAGCCAACAACCAGCAGCACCCTCATCAATGGAACAGGGTCTCAAGTGCAGGAGATTGATGTCGCCTCATCCCCTGGGGGTGAGGTTAAGCTGTCTCTCAAATGCACCGCACACCCATCAAACCTCAACGTGCCTCCTCATAATATGCAAGCAGTTTACAAGATCCTTGAGGACAAATACCTCTCCTCGGACAAGCTTCTTCCTCCTGATTTCTCCATTCCCGGCCTCCTGGCCGAGGTATGCCAGAGTGTTGTGCAGCTGGGCACTCAACATTTTACCGTGGAGCATACTACACAATCACATACTCTTGGTAACGCCAGCACGTCTAAAGGCATGGAGACTCTTGGTAACGCCAGCACGTCTAAAGGCGTGGAGACTCTTGGTAACGCCAGCACGTCTAAAGGCGCGGAGACTCTTGGTAACGCCACCACGTCTAAAGGCGTGGAGACTCTTGGTAACGCCACCACGTCTAAAGGCGTGGAGACTCTTGGTAACGCCACCACGTCTAAAGGCGTGGAGACTCTTGGTAACGCCACCACGTCTAAAGGCGTGGAGACTCTTGGTAACGCCACCACGTCTAAAGGCGTAGAGACTTCAACTCCTGCCCCGCAACAACATTCAAGGACCACGCATGATGTACATGACATATCCAAGGGAGAAGAACATGTCAAGATACCGATAGCAAATGAGTCTGGCAGAGGAAAATGCCCACCATCCTTTTCCTACATACCAGGCAACCAGGTATTCCAAAATGCTATTGTCAACATCTCCCTTGCACAGATTGGTGCTCAAGACTGTTGTGCTGATTGCTTTGGCGACTGCTTGTCCGCCCCTGTACCATGCGCTTGTGCAAGAGTCACCGGGGGTGAATATGCATACACACCGGGCGGTTTGGTAAAGCCAGAGTTCATTGACAAGTGTGTCTCCATGAACCGGTTTCCTGAAGCACATCACAAGGTCTTTTGCAAGACGTGCCCGCTCGAGAGGTCCAGAGATAAAGCCTCACCAGAGCCTTGCAGGGGCCACCTTGTCCGGAAATTCATCAAGGAGTGCTGGAGTAAATGCGGGTGCAGCATGCGGTGCGGCAACCGTGTGGTCCAACGCGGCATAAGATTCAACCTTCAGGTTATTATTTTGGTGAATGTTGATTGCCGGGGCACTAGCATTTCCTCATTTATTTGCCGTGTGCAGCATGCTGATCTTTATTATACTGATGCTGGATGTAGGTGTTTCCCACGGGAAATGGGAGGGGTTGGGGGCTGCGCACGCAGAATGCATTGCCAAAAGGAGCTTTTGTGTGCGAATATGTGGGGGAAATACTAACATGCGCAGAAGTACATGAGCGGGCGGTCGAGAACATGAAGAATGCTAGATATACGCATACGGTAGCCTTGGATGCTGGCTGGCCTTCGGGAGGGTCGCTCAAGGACGAAGATGCATTGTGCTTAGATGGAACCTTCTACGGGAATGTTGGCAGATTCATCAACCACAGGTGTGCTCTTCTCTTCTCTTATCTTCTCTTTAAGCGGTCATTATTGCTCTTTCTTTCTTTCTTGAATGACACAGCAAAAATAGCTTAACTAACTACATCTTGTCTTGCCAATTCATGATGTAGATGCCGTGATGCAAATCTGGCCATGGTTCCTGTTCAAGTGGAGACTCCTGATCGCCACTATTACCATGTGAGCCACTAACTAATAACTAGTCTTAACAAGTTGACTGATGATGATGATGATTATGATTATGGAAAACAGGTTGCATTCTTCACGAGCAGGAAGGTGGAGGCCCTTGAGGAACTGACATGGGTATGCACACTTTGTTCTTGTTAATACTAAATTACTAATGAAGCAAAGCATGCAGTGTATAAGCATTGTTTTTTGTTGTTGTTGTTGTTGTTGTTGTTGAGGAAATAAAAAAGAAGAAGAAGTGAGTTGTTTGTTGATTGGTTTGGTTGCAGGACTATGGGATTGATTTTGAGGAGGAGTCGGAGAGGGGGCCGGTGAAGGTGTTTGAGTGCCTGTGTGGAAGCAAGTACTGCCGAGGAAGTCGGCACCTGAGTACGTTTGTGTCCTCTCCTTCCTTGCTTCATTTGGCATTTTGTTTAGTTGAGTTACCAAAATGGGTAAGAGTAATAGCTTGGGTGGTTTGTGTGTTTGGCTTTGCAGGGAATGGGAATGGGAATGGCAAGAAGAGAAGCAGGGATTGAAGGCATGATTGGTTAATTCACCAAGTAATTGACCATTAGCAGCAAGTAGTAGGTGGCATTTTAGCTAGTGTGGTGGAACAATGTTGTCTGTTGGATAATAATTCACTAAAATGCTGATGCTGATGCTGAGCTCCTCTAAAATGCTCTGCTCTGTGTAATGTAATGAAGCAAGCAGGGGATCTTCTTGTGGTACAAAATTAAGGTTATGTTTGATTCATGGGCCTAGTGCTAGTAAGTAGAGTAGAAAACAAAACTGCTGCTGTGGTTATTCTCTCCTGCATGCATCTTTCTTTCTTTCTTTCTTTCTTTCTGGTAAGGTTAGGAGGATATTATTATTGTTGAACAACAATAATAATAATAATAACAATTAGCAAATAAAAAATCTTTGAAACTTGGTCAAGATGGAGCAACAAACCAATCATTCCCTTCCTTGGGAAGCTAAAGCTAGCCAAGCCAAGCCGCCGCCTCCTCCTCTGCTGCTGTGGTCTTGAAGCAAATCAGATCTCCCCCATTTTTTCTCTTCATTTCCAACCAACCCCGATTGGATCCGATTGGATGGATTCCCGTTCCGATCCCCATTCCGCGCCCACCACCAACCCCGACCCCGACTCCGATCCGCAGCGGCAACAACAATCCCAAGATTCTTGTTGTTGTTGTTGTTGTCGTCGTCGTCGTCGTCGTCGTAATGAAGGAGGAGCTGCTGCTCCTAGTTGTGTCGTAATGAAGGAGGAGCTGCTGCTCCTAGTACAACGAAGGAGGAGGAGGAAGAAGAAGATTTGGTGGATGTGGATGAGGAACAAGAGCGACAAGAAGAGGATACCACAACAAGAAGAAGAAGAAAATTAGGAGGAAAAGTGGTTCGCTTCAACGACTGCAGCCTCACCCACGTCCTCGAGTTCCAGCCAAGGTATGCTCTCATCTGCTCTGCTTTGGATTTGGATTTGGATTTGGATTTGGGACTAGCAATTCTACTACTACTCTCATCTAAGTAAGTAGGAGTATTATTTACTTACAACTTACTCTCATCTAGTAGTAAGTAAAATTAATTTTGACTTTTCACAGCTCCCGTGAGGATGCCATTTCCTTGTGTGCCCGACTCTGCACTTGGCTCTGCGGATCATCATCATCATCATCCTCATCATCATCATCATAGCTGCCGGGCCTGCTTGTTTAATATATATACGTGGGAGTCCCACAACTTTTTTCTTTCTCAAGAAAGGAGTCCATATTGTGAGTTGAGTTAATCAATTAGCTTCACCTGTTTTTTTCTTTCTTTCTTTCTTTTTCATGCAAATATGCCATTTTTCACACTCCTTTCTTCAGAAAGAAAATAAGAAATGGACTACCTATCTATCTTTAGGCTATATATATAAGCATTCTGCGGCTTGTTTTAGGCAATCAATCTGCAGAGATGCGGTGTTATCATACATATTTTCATTCCGAAACTACTTAGAATATAGGAGTACTATCTTCACAACAAGAAGAAGGTGGTTAATTAATGTGGTGACTTTGGTTGCCCACAGCCCACAGATAGATACGCAGCCGAGCTCTTGCCAAGCTCCAACACCTCAACTCCTCCACCTTGACCGCCTCCTTGTGCACACTCTGCTGCCGCTACTAGTCGGGTAATAATATATTCTTTGCCGACGACTCCATTAACTAAAACCACGACGAGTAATTTGGAACGCAGGGAGTAACTACTAGACATCTCTCTGCTTTGCCTTCTCTGGATAGGATAGGATAGGATAGGTTGGCCTTGTCTTTGTCTGCAAAATAGACCATCCAATGATTCATTAGCTTGCGGGATGGTTAAGGGTTATTTTTCTTCCCAAGTTGGGCACATTAATACCCTATCTAATTTCTCATAAGTGGGATTATCCAGATTATTAGCCCAGGTAAATTGTCTCCCATTTAGAGGTAGTTCGCTGATGACCCACAAGTATAGAGGATATATCGTAGTCCTTTCGATAAGTAAGAGCGTCGAACCCAACGAGGAGCAGAAGGAAATGACAAGCGGTTTTCAGCAAGGTATTCTTTGCAAGCACTGAAATTATCTATAACATATAGTTTTGTGATAAGATAAATCGTAACGGGTAACAAGTAACAAAAGTAACTAAGGTGCAGCAAGGTGGCCCAATCCTTTTTGTAGCAAAGGACAAGCCTGGACGAACTCTTATATAAAGTAAAGTGCTCCTGAGGACACATGGGAATTGTTGTCAAGTTAGTTTTCATCATGCTCATATGATTCACGTTCATTACTTTGATAATTTGATATGTGGGTGGACCGGTGCTTGGGTGCTGCCCTTACTTGTACAAGCCTCCCACTTATGGTTAACCCCTCTCGCAAGCATCCGCAACTACGAAAGAAGAATCAAAATAAATCTAACCATAGCATGAAACATATGGATCCAAATCAGCCCCTTACGAAGCAACACATAAACTAGGGTTTAAGCTTCTGTCACTCTAGCAACCCATCATCTATTTATTACTTCCCAATGCCTTCCCCTAGACCCATGTCATGGTGAAGTGTCATGTAGTGGACGTTCACATAACACCACTAGAGGCATGCCAACATACATCTCTTCAAAATATCGAACGAATACCAAATTCACATGATTACTTATAACAAGACTTCTCCCATGTCCTATTTATCCTATTTATACCAACCAACCTCCACAACTTTCTCTATTTTAGTTCCAATTCTTAACATAAGCAGGTCAGGAGATGTGATTTCTACATGCGAGGGAACTTTTCCCATATCACTGATTCCACATTTCACGCTAACTTTTTCTTCATTGATAGTATCCATGTCAATTTCTGATCGTGGTGGTTTTATACCCCGAGCCGGCGCCCTGGGCACGCACCCATGCCTTCACCCGCACCCGATCGTGCCCACGCTCCGCTCGCTCTGGCCGCACCCTCGAAGCGGGCGACTCACGGTGAGCTCGAACAGAACAGGCCCGATCGTACCGTGCGGCTCGCCAAAAACCTATACCTACACATACGCATGCAGTGTACTTGTGCAAGGACACGCACGCCGCGTACCTGACGCGGCCGACACGGCCATCGCGCGCCCACACGCATGCCTGGCACGTCCGAGCCACAACCACGGCTTATTTGGTCAACATGGGCGAGGTCGGGGATGGGCCGACTGCGAGCTCTGGTTCTCAGGCATGGGCACACACATTTACTGTTGGCCACGTTGTGACCGGTCGCCCTCATATATGAGGCCTGAACGTATAAGGGCATATACAATGGTTCTATCTTAAGAGTGCCACGTAGGATAAATGATTAGATGGAGAAGAGAGAAATCATAAGAGAAGGCTTATCTTCCCTTATTTAAGAGAAAACAAGAGATGATCTCTTAGCATAATTTGTCTCACCATATTTTTAGGAACATCTAATTATTAAAGATAAGACTAAGAGATGAACATCTAATTTTTGCCCTTGCCCTTGTCATCGACGCCGCCATCGTCGGTGAGGTCGATGAAGACCGGAGCAGGGCCAGCCCACCCGAGTGCCTTCCTGTAGGCTGCCAAGGCAGCCTCTTCCGGCGTCTGCTCGGGCGGCGGCATTGCTGCCAGCCGCGCGCGCTTCTCCTCCTCCTCCTCGAGCCGGAGCGCCTCCGCGTCACATTGGAGCATAGCCTCGTAGCGCATCTGCTCCTCGCCATCGGCCTGCTCCTGACGGAGCCAATGTTCCTTCCAGCGCTCGAGGTGGGCCGCCTCCTCCTCCGGCATCGTGGCGAAGTGGACGGGAGGCGTGCTCACCCACTCACGGTACTGGCCCGTCCACGAGTAGGCCTCCTCCAGCCAGGTGGGTGGAGGCGGGGAGCGCTTACGCGTCGGCTCCGGCTCCGGCTTGGGATGGACGGGCGGCGGCGGTGGCAGTGGCGGCACGAAGAGCGGGGTGTGGACGGAGTCCCCCTCCGCCGACAGGGCAAGGGCTTGCTCCAGCCCATCCCAGTGCGCGTCCTCCTCGAGGCGGCTAGTCTCCAGCGCGTGCTGCAGGGCCTCCTCGAGGGCGGATAGCCTCCATCGCGTGCCGCAGGGCCTCCTCGAGGGCGACTAGCCTCCATCGCGTGCCGCAGGGCCTCCTCGAGGGCGGCTAGCCTCCATCGCGTGCCGCAGGGCCTCCTCGAGGGCGGCTAGCCTCCATCGCGTGCCGCAGGGCCTCCTCGAGGGCGGCTAGCCTCCATCGCGTGCCGCAGGGCCTCCTCGAGGGCGGCTTGGTACTCCGCCTCCGCCTCCATGTCCTCCGGCTCTACCTGCGGGGGCGGCGGTGGGAACGACGGCGAGATGGCGTCGACACCCATGCGCAGTTGCTCCTCGTGTTCGAGGGCGAACCACGCCTCCCAGTTGGGAGAGTTGGTGGCGTACTATGGCAGCCGACGCTGCTCCGGCGTGAGCAGCGCGCGGCGCCTACGCACCTCGTCGTCGTGCGCCCGCTGGCTCTGTGGAACCGCCGGCACCGGGATTCGCTACAGATCCAGATGCCAATGGTGCGGTAGCGTGACGTCGGGGTACGACAACGGCTGCCCGTACTCCCAGTGCCACCGCGTTTGGTGCACCGGGATGTGCAGGCGCCGGTGACCAGGGCGGAAACGCGGCGCCGCCGGAGAAGGAGGGGGAAGGGGGGCACGGGAGGACGAGGCGCCGGGGGTGCCCTTGCCGAAGAGGCCCATGGGCGCGCTAGGGTTTGCGGTCGCCGGCGAGGAAGCAAAGGGAGCGGTGGGGGGCCAGATGTGGATGGGAGAAGTGGATGAGGCCTGCCGCGCCGCACGCGTGCTTAAGAAAGGACGCTTCCACTGGCTGACGCGTGGGCCCGCTGTCGGTGGTTGTCATAAATAAGACGACCGGTGCCGGTTGGGTGGCCGCCAGGTGGGGACGCGACAGACGGCGAGGAGTTTGGGTCGGCGCGTTGGGCCGCCAATTTTGGGCCGGAAATGGGTCGGAGCGGACGTCAGACGGACACGAATTGAGTTTGGGTCGGCGCGTTGGGCCGTCTATTTTGTCCATGCCGACTCAAACGGACGCGGGCGAACGAAATGGATCGCCCCATTGAAGTTGCTCTAGAAGGCTTTGAGGGAGTGTTTTTTGAGCGGACACTGCGTTTAAATTAGGAAAGTAGGGGGTGGGGTGAGTGGAGGTTTTTTTGAGCGGACACTGCGTTTAAATCAAGAAAGTAGGGGGTGGGGTGAGTGGAGGAGGTAGTAGGGCACGTGGCCGTGGGGGTGGTCTGGCTCATATATGGCCAACAAAGCAAAGCATGCCTACCAGAAAGAAAAAAAAGGAACCCAAACATCTTCTTGTTCCTTCCCTTCCTTCCTTATCCAACCCCCGCCCCTCGTGCATAGCAGCAGCAGGAGGAGCACTTGTGATTGATAGCGGGGGGAAGAGAAGAGAAGAGAATGGCCATCCGCGTCTTGTTTCCCTCCTCTCCAGCAACTTCCTTCTCCACCGCCCAACCCAGTAGCAGACAGAGCCAGAGGCGCTTCTCTTCTTCAAGCACAAGCAGCAGCAGCGCCGGCCAGGGCGATGAGGTCTCCTCCTCCTCTTCATCGATGATGACTGTATCCATCACCGGAGCCACAGGGTTCGTCGGACGCAGGCTCGTCGACAAGCTCCTATCAGGTATCCGCTCATCCTTTTAATTTGCATCTCATCTCTCTCACCCACTGACTAACGCATGCCTGAATGAAACTGAAACTGAAACTGAAACTGAATGCGATGGAAAAGCAGAGGATCACAAGGTGTGCGTCTTGACACGCTCCACCTCCAAGAACAAGGCCGCCTCTGTTTTCCCTGGTAACCAAGCAAACCACACCACTCGCTCCTCTTCTGCTCGTGTGTGTGTGTCTATATATATATATATGTATGGAATGAAATAGAAATGGAAATGGAAATGAAAATGGAAATGCAGCTTCGAGGTATCCGGGCGTGACCATCGCGGACACGGAGGGAGACTGGGAGCGATGCATCAGGGACTCAACTGGTGTTGTCAACCTGGCAGGAATGCCCATCAGCACCAGGTGGTCACCAGAGGTACCTACCTAGCAAGCACTAGTTCTAGTCTTGTCTTCAAATGCATGATTAGCTAGTTGAATGATGCATACATGCATGCGTGCAGGTTAAGAGGGAAATTCTGCAGAGCCGAGTCAATGTCACCTCAAAGGTAGCTACTCTACTCCACTGCATCATCATATATTATCTGCATGCTTCAGTTTAGTCTGTCCTCTCCTCTCCTCTCGTTTTTAATCACCTAATCTGTTTGAACTGAATTTGATGGATGGGATTAAACTGAACCTAGGTTGTGGATCATATCAATACTAGCACTAGTGCCACCAGCAATGGCAATGGCAATGGTCCCTCTGTTTTCGTCAGTGCAACAGCCGTCGGCTACTACGGTATGCTACTCTTTCTTCTTCTTCTTCTTCTTCTTCTTCTTAAATTGATTCGATTTAATTTGATTTGATCAAGCAGCTCAATCAATGAATCTTTCTTTAACCAAAACTAGAAGAAGAAAAAACAAAACGTTGAATTGGAATCGAATTGCAATTGCAGGCACCAGCGAGACGGACAGCTTCGATGAATCCAGCCCATCTGGCAATGACTACCTGGCACATGTATGCCGAGAATGGGAGGGCCGGGCACGGCAAGTGAAGCAGGAGCACGTCCGGCTGGTGCTCATTCGGATCGGAGTCGTCCTCGGCAAGGACGGTGGGGCGCTGGCTAAGATGATCCCCCTCTTCATGATGTTCGCCGGTGGGCCGCTCGGCACAGGAACACAATGGTCTGCTTCTTCTTCTTTGCTACTCTAGTCATGAGGTGTATATGTCATACTGAACCTGCTGCATGCACTAACACTACATATATACTCACTACGTATATATATATATAGGTTCTCTTGGATTCATTTGGAGGACCTGGTGGATCTCATCTACGAGTCCCTGCGGAACCCGGCCTACACCGGCGTCATCAACGGCACGGCGCCCAACCCGGTGCGCCTCTCGGAGCTGTGCGACCGGCTGGGGCAGGTGGTGGGGCGCCCGTCCTGGCTACCGGTGCCGGGGCTGGCCATCAAGGCCCTGCTGGGAGAAGGCGCGACGGTGGTGCTGGATGGCCAGAAGGTGCTCCCGGCCAGGGCCACCCAGCTCGGCTTCTCCTACCGCTACCCCTACGTCCGAGATGCGCTCAAGGCCATCGCCAAACAACTCTAGTTCAACCGCTATATCTAAGTCTTAATTTTCTCTCTTGTAATATACGTACTCTACTTACTAATGACTTGCTAATGTAATATGCTCCTAGTACTGTACTGCATAATAGCACCAGGCCGGTGATCGATCGAGTCCACTAAAACAATAATGACACCTCTCAAGTCTTAACATTGTTTTCTTCTACATGCATGCATGCACATCTCCAAATGAATCAATGAATGGATCCACCGATTTACTTTTTGGCCCACCTTTAATTAGCTACTACTAGTTAATTAGCTAGATGCATCGACGGACAGATCCGCTAGAGACACACATATAGGATGGGTCTATTCTCATAACACCCTTAAGAGTCTTATTCTCCTAACAAAAACGCTTATTCTCATAACATCCCAACCTTCACCACGCCGCCCCTCCCCTCCCCGCCTCCTTCCGCGGGAGTGGCCGGTAGCGATGCCGCCCCTCCCCTCCCCGCTTTCTCCTGCGGCAGCGGCCTGGGAGAACCGCCGCCCCACCCCTCCAGGCCTTCTTCCGCGGCAGCGGCCTCGCAGTGCCGTCAACCCACCCATCCAGTCCTTCCGCGGTAGCGGTCTCGAAGCGCCGCTGCCTTGCTCCACTTGACCTTCTTCTTCCGCGACATCGGCCTCGCAGATCGGCGTCACGTCAGGATCCACTGCATTCCATCCCCCACCAGATCCAATTTTGTGCTGCCTCGACATGGCACCGGTCAAATGAAAAAGAAGTGCTCGCAAGGCTCCTTCCTCCACCGCTAGTACCTGGATGCAAGCTTCTCCGAGGTTCGGCTCAAAAATTCCATATCCACTCACATTGAGTCAAGTTCAAGTCGCCTATGAGCTACTAAAGAAGCGTAAAGAAAAGTGGACTGCATGGGTGAATGCAAGAGAGCTGCAAACGGAAACGAAGGGAACTTCCTACAAACACAAAGACTCACTCCAGCATGAGGTAAGCAGTTCAATTCTCATTCGCCATCAGTATATGAAGTTCAGTACGTCTTCAAAGCCATTGCAGTGCATTTAGTTCAATTCGTCGTTAGTAAAACTGCAGTGTGGTCCCTCAGTTATGCAGTACAGTTGCATAGCTTCACCCCGAGTAATGATGCAGTGTGGTTTCCTTAGTTCGACCCGCGCGATGATGCAGACCGTATGCATTACTTTGCAGTCCCCTTTTTAAGTCAATGCAGCTCACATCATTCAGTTCATTTCGCGTGACAATTCAGCTCAACCGTTTTGTGCAGGAAGTTCAGTTCACCAGAAAAAATGCCGTGGATAAATCCCAACCCAGAGCCTCTGAACTGCATGGTGAATCAAGCTTCTGGAAACACTGGATGGGTAGCTCCTAAGACACCTCCAAGATTCTACAGTACCACCAACAGGGTGCAATACTCTCCGGAAGAAGATTTCTCAGGAAGAAGAGGTAGTGGAAGATGGCGACGATGTCACCTTCATGAGGGAGGGCACTCACCAACAGGATGGTGTTGATGATGACAATGACGATGAGCCAATAATAGTTCTTAAGCCAGAGCTCAAGCACGAGTTCACTACATTTGGACAGCATGTCCGAACAGACAACAATGATGTTGTTGACCATGATGACGATGATGTCCCGCCACCCCGATAATTTCAAACTAATCCAGTGAGACACCACCACAACAGTGGGTTACCACCGCGTGCACCTGCAGCACAAAACAGAGCTATGTGTGCACCGGCTGCATCAAGTTCAATGCAGCGACCACCTAGGGTGCCTTGGCCAGAAGTCAATAGCAGGAACAAGTCTTCCTCACTACTGCCACCGCGAGATCCTCAACTACATAGTTATGTTATAACCTCGCTGTCGTGGATTTGTCACGACAGATGTCCTAGGGTGAGGACTTAGTCGTGAGGCCAACACATCTATGTAGTAGCTTGAGAGGGGTTGAGCAGAATCGAGAGACGCAACACAAGTTAAGGAATTAGACAGCTTCGGGCCCCGGGAAACACCATCCGATAATAGCCCTACATGCTGTTGATACGTCCAAAACGTATCTATAATTTCTGCTTGCTCCATGCCTCTTTTGTGTGATATTGCTATGATATTTATACACTTCCATACACTTTTGATCATATTTGGACTAACCTATTAACTCAGTGCACCCCAGTGCCAGTTTCTGTTTTCTGCTGTTTTTGTATTTCAGGTTTTCCCATTACGAAAACTGCCAGAAAAATCCCGGAAAAATTATATAAAAAATCAGCGTTCCAGAAGCTTCCCGGCAGCCGAAGTAGGGCCGGAGGGGGGCCACCAGGGCTCCAGGTGCCCTGGTGGCGTGGCCCCCCTCCTGGCCGCGCCGGGGGGGGGGGGGGCC